>JAVUPR010000010.1:0-489912 GCA_036785695.1 Gentiana straminea
GTGTGATTTTTGATTCCTTGTACAAGGCCATTCTGACCTCCGTTTTGTTTGCCGTTTGCGCCGGCGTGCCTTATTTATCGTTCTGGTCGATACCACACCAGTACTTCAAAGACAATTACAAACGTTTTTTTTTCGTACTTTTTTTCGTACACATAGAGTACTTAACTGTGATTTTTGATTCCTTGTACAAGGCCATTACGCCTCCGTTTTGCTTGCCGTTTGCGCCGCCGTGCCTTATTTATCGTTTCGGTCGATAACACATCAGTACTTCAATAAGAATTACAAACGTTTTTTTTCGTACTTTGTTTTGTACCCATAGAGTACTTAACGGTGTGATTTTTCATTCCTTGTACAAGGCCATTCTGACCTCCATTTTGCTTGCGTTTATGCCGGCGTACCTTATTTATCGTTCTGGTCGATACCACATCAGTACTTCAAAGAGAATTACAAACGTTTTTTTTCGTACTTTTTTTCGTACCCATAGAGTACTTAACTGTGTGATTTTTGATTCCTTGTACAAGGCCGTTCTGGCCTCCATTTTGCTTGCCGTTTGCGCCGGCGTGCCTTATTTATCGTTCCGGTCGATATCACATTATCGTTCTGGTCGATATCACATCATTACTTCAAAGAGAATTACAAACATTTTTTAACGTACTCTTTTTCGTCCCAATAGAGTACTTAACGGTGTGATTTTTGATTCCTTGTACAAGGCTATTCTGTCCTCCGTTTTGCTTGCCATTTGCGCCGGCGTGCCTTATTTATCGTTCTGGTCGATAACACATCAGTACTTCAATGAGAATTACAAACTATTTTTTTCGTAATTTGTTTCGTACCCATAGAGTACTTAACTGTGTGATTTTTGATTCCTTGTACAGGGCCATTCTGGCCTCCGTTTTGCTTGCCGTTTGCGCCGCCGTGCCTTATTTATCGTTCTGGTCGATATCACATCTGTACTTTAAAGAGAATTGCAAACATTTTTTAAGGTACTCTTTTTCGTACCAATAGAGTACTTAACGGTGTGATTTTTGATTCCTTGTACAAGGCCATTCTGGCCTCCGTTTTGCTTGCCGTTTGCGCCGGCGTGCCTTATTTATCGTTTCGGTCGATAACACATCGTACTTCAATGAGAATTACAAAGTATTTTTTTCGTACTTTGTTTCGTACCCAAAGAGTACTTTACCTTGTGTGATTTTGATTCCTTGTACAAGGTCATTCTGACCTCCGTTTTGCTTGCCGTTTGCGCCGGCGTGCCATATTTATCGTTCTGGTCGATACCACATCAGTACTTCAAAGAGAATTACAAACGATTATTTTCGTACTTTGTTTCGTACCCATAGAGTACTTAACTGTGTGATTTTTTGATTCCTTGTACAAGGCCATTCGACCTCTGTTTTGTTTGCCGTTTGCGCCGGCGTGCCTTATTTATCGTTCTGGTGGATACCACATCAGTACTTCAAAGACAATTACAAACGTTTTTTTTCGTACTTTTTTTCGCACACTCTATACTTAGTTGGGTGATTATTTATTCCTTGTACAAGGCCATTATGCCCTCCGTTTTGCTTGCCGTTTGCGCCGGCGTGCCTTATTTATCGTTCTGGTCGATAACACATCAGTACTTCAATGAGAATTACAAACGTTTTTTTTCGTACTTTGTTTTGTACCCATAGAGTACTTAACGGTGTGATTTTTGATTGCTTGTACAAGGCCATTCTGACATCCGTTTTGCTTGTGTTTTGCCGGCGTACCTTATTTATCGTTCTGGTCGATACCACATCAGTACTTCAAAGAGAATTACAAACGATTTTTTTCGTACTTTGTTTCGTACCCATAGAGTACTTAACTGTGTGATTTTTGATTCCTTGTACAAGGCCATTCAGACCTCCGTTTTGTTTGCCGATTGCGCCGGCGTGCCTTATTTATCGTTCTGGTCGATACCATATCAGTACTTCAAAGACAATTACAAACGTTTTTTTTCGTACTTTTTTTCGTACACATAGAGTACTTAGCGTGTGATTTTTGATTCCTTGTACAAGTCCATTACGCCTCCGTTTTGCTTGCCGTTTGCGCCGGCGTGCCTTATTTATCGTTCTGGTCGATAACACATCAGTACTTCAATGAGAATTTACAAACATTTTTTTCATACTTTGTTTCGTACCCATAGAGTACTTAACGGTGTGATTTTTGATTCCTTGTACAAGGCCATTCTGACCTCCGTTTTGCTTGCGTTTGCGCCGGCGTACCTTATTTATCGTTCTGGTCGATACCACATCGTACTTCAAAGAGAATTACAAACGTTTTTTTTCGTACTTTTTTTCATACCCATAGAATACTTAAGCGTGTGATTTTTGATTCCTTGTACAAGGCCATTCGGCCTCCGTTTTGCTTGCCGTTTGCGCCGGCGTGCCTTATTTATCGTTCTGGTCGATATCACATCAGTACTTTAAAGAGAATTTCAAACGTTTTTTAACATACTCCTTTTCGTACCAATTGAGTACTTAACGGTGTGATTTTTGATTCCTTGTACAAGGCCATTCTGGCCTCCGTTTTGCTTGCCGTTTGCGCCGGCGTGCCTTATTTATCGTTCTGGTCGATAACACATCAGTACTTCAATGAGAATTACAAAGTATTTTTTTCGGACTTTGTTTCGTACCAAAAGAGTACTTAACTGTGTGATTTTGATTCCTTGTACAAGGTCATTCTGACCTCCGTTTTGCTTGCCGTTTGCGCCAGCGTGCCTTATTTATCGTTCTGGTCGATACCATATCAGTACTTCAAAGAGAATTACAAACGAATATTTTCGTACTTTTTTTCGTACCCATAGAGTACTTAACTGTGTGATTTTTGATTCCTTGTACAAGGCCATTCTGACCTCCGTTTTGTTTGCCGTTTGCACCGGCGTGCCTTATTTATCGTTCTGGTCGATACCACATCAGTACTTCGAAGACAATTACAAACGTTTTTTTTCATACTTTTTTTCGTACACATAGAGTAATTAGCTGGGTGATTTTTGATTCCTTGTACAAGGTCATTATGCCCTCCGTTTTGCTTGCCGTTTGCGCCGGCGTGCCTTATTTATCGTTCTGGTCGATAACACATCAGTACTTCAATGAGAATTACAAACGTTTTTTTTCGTACTTTGTTTTGTACCCATAGAGTACTTAACGGTGTGATTTTTGATTGCTTGTACAAGGCCATTCTGACCTCCGTTTTGCTTGCGTTTGCGCCGGCGTACCTTATTTAACGTTCTGGTCGATACCACATCAGTAGTTCAAAGAGAATTACAAACGATTTTTTTCGTACTTTGTTTCGTACCCATAGAGTACTTAACTATGTGATTTTTGATTCCTTGTACAAGGCCATTCTGACCTCCGTTTTGCTTGCCGTTTGCGCCGGCGTGCCTTATTTATCGTTATGGTCGATACCACATCAGTACTTCAAAGACAATTACAAACGTTTTTTTCGTACTTTTTTTCGTACACATAGAGTACTTAGCTGTGTGATTTTTGATTCCTTGTACAAGGTCATTCTACCCTCCGTTTTGCTTGCCGTTTGCGCCGGCGTGCCTTATTTATCGTTCTGGTCGATAACACATAAGTACTTCAATGAGAATTTACAAAAAAAATTTCGTACTTTGTTTGGTACCCATAGAGTACTTAACGGTGTGATTTTTGATTCCTTGTACAAGGCCATTCTGACCTCCGTTTTGCTTGCGTTTGCGCCGGCGTACCTTATTTATCGTTCTGGTCGATACCACATCAGTACTTCAAAGAGAATTACAAACGTTTTTTTTCGTACTTTTTTTCGTACCCATGAGTACTTAACTGTGTGATTTTTGATTCCTTGTATAAGGCCATTTTGGCCTCCGTTTTGCTTGCCGTTTGCGCCGGCGTGCCTTATTTATCGTTCTGGTCGATATCACATCAGTACTTCAAAGAGAATTACAAACATTTTTTATCGGACTCTTTTTCGTACCTAGACTACTTAATGGTGTGATTTTTGATTCCTTGTACAAGGCCATTCTGGCCACCGTTTTGCTTGCCGTTTGCGCCGGCGTGCCTTATTTATCGTTCTGGTCGATAACACATTAGTACTTCAATGAGAATTACAAACTATTTTTTTCGTACTTTGTTTCGTACACAAAGAGTACTTAACTATGTGATTTTGATTCCTTGTACAAGGCCATTCTGACCTCCGTTTTGCTTGCCGTTTGCGCCGGCGTGCCTTATTTATCGTTCTGGTCGATATCACATTAGTACTTTAAAGAGAATTACAAACGTTTTTTAACGTACTCTTTTTCGTACCAATAGAGTACTTAACGGTGAGATTTTTGATTCCTTGTACAAGGCCATTCTGGCCTCCGTTTTGCTTGCCGTTTGCGCCGGCGTGCCTTATTTATCGTTCTGGTCGATAACACATCAGTACTTCAATGAGAATTACAAAGTATTTTTTTTCGTACTTTGTTTCGTACCCAAAGAGTACTTAACTGTGTGATTTTGATTCCTTATACAAGGTCATTCTGACCTCCGTTTTGCTTGCCGTTTAAGCCGGCGTGCCTTATTTATCGTTCTGGTCGATACCACATCAGTACTTCAAAGAGAATTACAAACGAATATTTTCGTACTTTGTTTCGTACCCATAGAGTACTTAACTGTGTGATTTTTGATTCCTTGTACAAGGCCATTCTGACCTCCGTTTTGTTTGCCGATTGCACCGGCGTGCCTTATTTATCGTTCTGGTCGATACCACATCAGTACTTCAAAGACAATTACAAACGTTTTTTTTCGTACTTTTTTTCGTACACATAGAGTACTTAGCTGGGTGATTTTTGATTCCTTGTACAAGGCCATTATGCCCTCCGTTTTGCTTGCCGTTTGCGCCGGCGTGCCTTATTTATCGTTCTGGTCAATAACACATCAGTACTTCAATGAGAATTACAAACGTTTTTTTTCGTACTTTGTTTTGTACCCATAGAGTACTTAACGGTGTGATTTTTGATTGCTTGTACAAGGCCATTCTGACCTCCGTTTTGCTTGCGTTTGCGCCGGCGTACCTTATTTATCGTTCTGGTCGATACCACATCAGTACTTCAAAGAGAATTACAAATGATTTTTTCGTACTTTGTTTCGTACCCATAGAGTACTTAAGCTTCGTGTGATTTTTGATTCCTTGTACAAGGCCATTCTGACCTCCGTTTTGCTTGCCGTTTGCGCCGGCGTGCCTTATTTATCGTTATGGTCGATACCACATCAGTACTTCAAAGACAATTACCAACATTTTTTTTCGTACTTTTTTTCGTACACATAGAGTACTTAACTGTGTGATATTTGATTCCTTGTACAAGGCCATTCTACCCTCCGTTTTGCTTGCCGTTTGCGCCGGCGTGCCTTATTTATCGTTCTGGTCGATAACACATCAGTACTTCAATGAGAATTTACAAACATTTTTTTCGTACTTTGTTTCGTACCCATAGAGTACTTAACGGTGTGATTTTTGATTCCTTGTACAAGGCCATTCTGACCTCCGTTTTGCTTGCGTTTGCGCCGGCGTACCTTATTTATCGTTCTGGTCGATACCACATCAGTACTTCAAAGAGAATTACAAACGTTTTTTTTTCGTACTTTTTTTCGTACCCATAGAGTACTTAGCGTGTGATTTTTGATTCCTTGTACAAGGCCATTCGGCCTCCGTTTTGCTTGCCGTTTGCGCCGGCGTGCCTTATTTATTGTTCGGTCGATATCACATCGTACTTCAAAGAGAATTACAAACATTTTTTATCGTACTCTTTTTCGTACCCATAGAGACTACTTAACGGTGTGATTTTTGATTCCTTGTACAAGGCCATTCGGCCTCCGTTTTGCTTGCCGTTTGCGCCGGCGTGCCTTATTTATCGTTCTGGTCGATAACACATCAGTACTTCAATGAGAATTACAAACTATTTTTTTCGTACTTTGTTTCGTACACAAAGAGTACTTAACGTGTGATTTTGATTCCTTGTACAAGGCCATTCTGACCTCCGTTTTGCTTGCCGTTTGCGCCGGCGTTCCTTATTTATCGTTCGGTCGATACCACATCGTACTTCAAAGAGAATTACAAACATTTTTTTTCGTACTTTTTTTCGTACCCGCAGAGTACTTAACCGTGTGATTTTTGATTCCTTGTACAAGGCCATTCGGCCTCCGTTTTGCTTGCCGTTTGCACCGGCGTGCCTTATTTATCGTTCTGGTCGATATCACATCAGTACTTCAAAGAGAATTACAAACGTTTTTTTTCATACTTTTTTTCGTACCCATAGAGTACTTAAATGTGTGATTTTTTATTTCTTGTACAAGGCCATTCTGGCCTCCGTTTTGCTTGACGTTTGCGCCGACGTGCCTTATTTATCGTTCGGTCGATATCACACCGTACTTCAAAGAGAATTACAAACGTGTTTTTTCGTACTTTTTTTCGTACCCATAGAGTACTTAAGCGTGTGATTTTTGATTCCTTGTACAAGGCCATTCGGCCTCCGTTTTGCTTGCCGTTTGCGCCGGCGTGCCTTATTTATCGTTCGGTGATATCACATCAGTACTTCAAAGAGAATTACAAATGTTTTTTTTCGTACCTATAGAGTACTTAACTGTGTGATTTTTGATTTCTTGTACAAGGCCATTCTGGCCTCCGTTTTGCTTGCCGTTTGCGCCGGCGTGCCTTATTTATCGTTCTGGTCGATATCACATCAGTACTTCAAAGAGAATTACAAATGTTTTTTTTCGTACCTATAGAGTACTTAACTGTGTGATATTTGATTTCTTGTACAAGGCCATTCTGGCCTCCGCTTTGCTTGCCGTTTGCGCCGGCGTGCCTTATTTATCGTTCTGGTCGATATCACATCAGTACTTCAATGAGAATTACAAACGCTTTTTATCGTACTCTTTTTCGTACCCATAGACTACTTAACGGTGTGATTTTTGATTCATTGTACAAGGCCATTCTGGCCTCCGTTTTGCTTGCCGTTTGCGCCGGCGTGCCTTATTTATCGTTCTGGTCGATAACACATCAGTACTTCAATGAAAATTACAAACGTTTTTTTTCGTAGTTTGTTTTGTACCCATAGAGTATTCAACGGTGTGATTTTTGATTCCTTGTACAAGGCCATTCTGACCTCCATTTTGCTTGCCGTTTGCGCCGGCGTACCTTACTTATCGTTCTGGTCGATATCACATCAGTACTTCAAAAAGAATTACAAACGTTTTTTTTCGTACTTTTTTTTCGTACCCATAGAGTACTTAACTGTGTGATTTTTGATTTCTTGTACAAGCCCATTCTGGCCTCCGTTTTGCTTGCCATTTGCGCCGGCGTGCCTTATTTATCGTTCGTCGATATCACATCGGTACTTCAAAGGAATTACAAACGTTTTTTTGTACTTTTTTTCGTACCCATAGAGTATTTAATCGTGTGATTTTTGATTCCTTGTACAAGGCCATTCTGACCTCCGTTTTGCTTGCCGTTTGCGTCGGCGTGCCTTATTTATCGTTCTGGTCGATACCACATCAGTACTTCAAAGAGAATTACAAACGTTTTTTTTCGTACTTTTTTTCGTACCCGAGAGAGTACTTAAGCGTGTGATTTTTGATTCCTTGTACAAGGCCATTATGGCCTCCGTTTTGCTTGCCGTTTGCGCCGGCGTGCCTTATTTATCGTTCGGTCGATATCACATCGTACTTCAAAGAGAATTACAAACGTTTTTTTTCGTACTTTTTTTCGTACCCATAGAGTACATAAGCGTGTGATTTTTTATTCCTTGTACAAGGCCATTCTGGACTCCGTTTTGCATGCCGTTTGCACCGGCGGGCCTTATTTATCGTTCTGGTCGATATCACATCAGTACTTCAAAGAGAATTACAAACGTTTTTTTTCGTACATTTTTACGTACCCATAGAGTACTTAACTGTGTGATTTTTTATTTCTTGTACAAGGCCATTCGGCCTCCGTTTTGCTTGCCGTTTGCGCCGGCGTGCCTTATTTATCGTTCGGTCGATATCACATCGTAGTTCAAAGAGAATTACAAACGTTTTTTTTCGTACTTTTTTTCGTACCCATAGAGTACTTAAGCGTGTGATTTTTGATTCCTTGTACAAGGCCATTCGGCCTCCGTTTTACTTGCCGTTTGCGCCGGCGTGCCTTATTTATCGTTCGGTAGATATCACATCGGTACTTCAAAGAGAATTACAAACGTTTTTTTTCGTACTTTTTTTCGTACCCATAGAGTACTTAACGTGTGATTTTTGATTTCTTGTACAAGCCCATTCGGCCTCCGTTTTGCTTGCCATTTGCGCCGGCGTGCCTTATTTATCGTTCTGGTCGATATCACATCAGTACTTCAAAGAGAATTACAAACATTTTTTTTCGTACCCATAGAGTACTTAAGTGTGTGATTTTTGATTTCTTGTACAAGGCCATTCTGGCCTCCGTTTTGCTTGCCGTTTGTGCCGGCGTGCCTTAATTATCGTTCTGGTCGATATCACATCGTAGTTCAAAGAGAATTACAAACGTTTTTTTCGTACTTTTTTTCGTACCCATAGAGTACTTAAGCGTGTGATTTTTGATTCCTTGTACAAGGCCATTCGGCCTCCGTTTTGCTTGCCGTTTGCGCCGGCGTGCCTTATTTATCGTTCGGTCGATATCACATCGTACTTCAAAGAGAATTACAAACATTTTTTTTCGTACTTTTTTTCGTACCCATAAAGTACTTAAGCGTGTGATTTTTGATTCCTTGTACAAGGCCATTCTGGACTCCGTTTTGCATGCCGTTTGCACCGGCGGGCCTTATTTATCGTTCTGGTCGATATCACATCAGTACTTCAAAGAGAATTACAAACGTTTTTTTCGTACATTTTTACGTACCCATAGAGTACTTAACTGTGTGATTTTTTATTTCTTGTACATGGCCATTCTGGCCTCCGTTTTGCTTGCCGTTTGCGCCGGCGTGCCTTATTTATCGTTCGGTCGATATCACATCGTAGTTCAAAGAGAATTACAAACGTTTTTTTTCGTACATTTTTACGTACCCATAGAGTACTTAAGCGTGTGATTTTTATTTCTTGTACAAGGCCATTCTGGCCTCCGTTTTGCTTGCCTTTTGCGCCGGCGTGCCTTATTTATCGTTCTGGTCAATATCACATCAGTAGTTCAAAGAGAATTACAAACGTTTTTTTTCGTACCCATAGAGTACTTAAGCGTGTGATTTTTGATTCCTTGTACAAGGCCATTTCGGCCTCCGTTTTGCTTGCCGTTTGCGCCGGCGTGCCTTATTTATCGTTCGGTCGATATCACATCGATACTTCAAAGAGAATTACAAACGTTTTTTTTCGTACTTTTTTCGTACCCATAGAGTACTTAGCGTGTGATTTTTGATTTCTTGTACAAGCCCATTACGGCCTCCGTTTTGCTTGCCATTTGCGCCGGCGTGCCTTATTTATCGTATCACATCACATCGATACTTCAAAGAGAATTACAAACATTTTTTTTCGTACTTTTTTCGTACCCATAGAGTACTTAATCGTGTGATTTTTGATTTCTTGTACAAGGCCATCGGCCTCCGTTTTGCTTGCCGTTTGCGCCGGCGTGCCTTATTTATCGTTCGGTCGATATCACATCGTAGTTCAAAGAGAATTACAAACGTTTTTTTTTCGCACTTTTTTTCGTACCCATAGAGTACTTAAGCGTGTGATTTTTGATTCCTTGTACAAGGCCATTCCGGCCTCCGTTTTGCTTGCCGTTTGCGCCGGCGTGCCTTATTTATCGTTCTGGTCGATACCACATCAGTACTTCAAAGATAATTACAAACATTTTTTTTTGTACATTTTTTCGTACCCATAGAGTACTTAACTGTGTGATTTTTGATTTCTTGTACAAGCCCATTCTGGCCTCCGTTTTGCTTGCCATTTGCGCCGGCGTGCCTTATTTATCGTTCTGTCGATATCACATCTGTACTTCAAAGAGAATTACAAACGTTTTTTTTTCTACTTTTTTTCGTACCCATAGAGTATTTAACTGTGTGATTTTTGATTCCATGTACAAGGCCATTCTGGCCTCCGTTTTGTTTGCCTTTTGCGCTGGCATGCCTTATTTATCGTTCTGGTCAATATCACATCGTACTTCAAAGAGAATTACAAACATTTTTTTTCGTACTTTTTTTTCGTACCCATAGAGTACTTAAGCGTGTGATTTTTGATTTCTTGTACAAGGCCATTCGGCCTCCGTTTTGCTTGCCGTTTGCGCCGGCGTGCCTTATTTATCGTTCGGTCGATATCACATCGATACTTCAAAGAGAATTACAAACGTTTTTTTTTCGTTTTTTTCGTACTCATAGAGTACTTAAGCGTGTGCTTTTTGATTCCTTGTACAAGGCCATTATGGCCTCCGTTTTGCTTGCCGTTTGCGCCGGCGTGCCTTATTTATCGTTCGGTCGATATCACATCAGTACTTCAAAGAGAATTACAAATGTTTTTTTTCGTACCCACAGAGTACTTAACTGTGTGATTTTTGATTTCTTGTACAAGGCCATTCTGGCCTCCGTTTTGCTTGCCGTTTGCGCCGGCGTGCCATATTTATCGTTCGGTCGATATCACATCGTACTTCAAAGAGAATTACAAACGTTTTTTTTTTTTTTCGTACCCATAGAGTACTTAAGCGTGTGATTTTCGATTCCTTGTACAAGTCCATTCTGGCCTCCGTTTTGCTTGCCGTTTGCGCCGGCGTGCCTTATTTATCGTTCTGGTCGATATCACATCAGTACTTCAAAGAGAATTACAAATGTTTTTTTTGTACTTTTTTCGTACCCATAGAGTATTTAACTGCGTGATTTTTGATTCCTTGTACAAGGCCATTCTGGCCTCCGTTTTGCTTGCCTTTTGCGCTGGCGTGCCTTATTTATCGTTCTGGTCGATATCACATCGTACTTCAAAGAGAATTACAAACATTTTTTTTCGTACTTTTTTTCGTACCCATAGAGTACTTAAGCGTGTGATTTTTGATTTCTTGTACAAGCCCATTCTGGCCTCCGTTTTGCTTGCCATTTGCGCCGGCGTGCCTTATTTATCGTTCTGTCGATATCACATCAGTACTTCAAAGAGAATTACAAACGTTTTTTTTTGTACTTTTTTTCGTACCCATAGAGTATTTAATCGTGTAATTTTTGATTCCTTGTACAAGGCCATTCGGCCTCCGTTTTGCTTGCCTTTTGCGCCGGCATGCCTTATTTATCGTTCGGTCGATATCACATCGTACTTCAAAGAGAATTACAAACATTTTTTTTCGTACTTTTTTCGTACCCATAGAGTACTTAATCGTGTGATTTTTGATTTCTTGTACAAGGCCATTCGGCCTCCGTTTTGCTTGCCGTTTGCGCCGGCGTGCCTTATTTATCGTTCTGGTCGATATCACATCAGTACTTCAAAGAGAATTACAAACGTTTTTTTCGTACTTTTTTTTCGTACTCATAGAGTACTTAACTGTGTGATTTTTGATTCCTTGTACAAGGCCATTATGGCCTCCGTTTTGCTTGCCGTTTGCGCCGGCGTGCCTTATTTATCGTTCTGGTCGATAACACATCAGTACTTCAATGAGAATTACAAACGTTTTTTTTCGTACTTTGTTTTGTACCCATAGAGTACTTAACGGTGTGATTTTTGATTCCTTGTTCAAGGCCATTCTGACCTCCGTTTTGCTTGCGTTTGCGCCGGCGTACCTTATTTGTCGTTCTGGTCGATACCACATCAGTACTTCAAAGAGAATTACAAACGTTTTTTTTCGTACTTTTTTTCGTACCCATAGAGTACTTAAGCGTGTGATTTTTGATACCTTGTACAAGGCCATTCGGCCTCCGTTTTGCTTGCCGTTTGCGCCGGCGTGCCTTATTTATCGTTCTGGTCGATAACACATCAGTATTTCAATGAGAATTACAAACTATTTTTTCGTAATTTGTTTCGTACCCAAAGTGTACTTAACTGTGTGATTTTGATTCCTTGTACAAGGCCTTTCTGACCTCCGTTTTGCTTGCCGTTTGCGCAGGCGCGCCATATTTATCGTTCTGGTCGATACCACATCAGTAATTCAAAGAGAATTACAAACGTTTTTTTCGTACTTTTTTCGTACCCATAGAGTACATAACTGTGTGATTTTTGATTCCCTGCACAAGGCCATTCTGGACTCCGTTTTGCATGCCGTTTGCACCGGCGGGCCTTATTTATCGTTCTGGTCGATATCACATCAGTACTTCAAAGAGAATTACAAACGTTTTTTTTCATACATTTTTTCGTACCCATAGAGTACTTAACTGTGTGATTTTGGATTTCTTGTACAAGGCCATTCGGCCTCCGTTTTGCTTGCCGTTTGCGCCGGCGTGCCTTATTTATCGTTCTGGTCGATATCACATCAGTACTTCAAAGAGAATTACAAACGTTTTTTTCGTACTTTTTTTTTTTGTACCCATAGAGTACTTAACTGTGTGATTTTTGATTCCTTGTACAAGGCCATTCTGGCCTCCGTTTTGCTTGCCGTTTGCGCCGGCGTGCCTTATTTATCGTTCGGTCGATATCACATCGTACTTCAAAGAGAATTACAAACGTTTTTTTTCGTACTTTTTTTCGTACCCATAGAGTACTTAAGCGTGTGATTTTTGATTTCTTGTACAAGCCCATTCTGGCCTCCGTTTTGCTTGCCATTTGCGCCGGCGTGCCTTATTTATCGTTCTGTCGATATTACATCAGTACTTCAAAGAGAATTACAAACGTTTTTTTTTATACTTTTTTTCGTACCCATTGAGTATTTAACTGTGTGATTTTTGATTCCTTGTACAATACCATTCTGGCCTCCGTTTTGCTTGCCTTTTGCGCCGGCGTGCCTTATTTATCGTTCTAGTCGATATCACATCAGTACTTCAAAGAGAATTACAAACATTTTTTTTCGTACTTTTTTTCGTACCCATAGAGTACTTAACTGTGTGATTTTTGATTTCTTGTACAAGGCCATTCGGCCTCCGTTTTGCTTGCCGTTTGCACCGGCGTGCCTTATTTATCGTTCTGGTCGATATCACATCAGTACTTCAAAGAGAATTACAAACGTTTTTTCGTACTTTTTTTCGTACTCATAGAGTACTTAAGCGTGTGATTTTTGATTCCTTGTACAAGGCCATTCGGCCTCTCGTTTTGCTTGCCGTTTGCGCCGGCGTGCCTTATTTATCGTTCGGTCGATATCACATCGGTACTTCAAAGATAATTACAAACGTTTTTTTTCGTACTTTTTTTCGTACCCATAGAGTACTTAAGCGTGTGATTTTTGATTTCTTGTACAAGGCCATTCGGCCTCCGTTTTGCTTGCCGTTTGCGCCGGCGTGCCATATTTATCGTTCTGGTCGATATCACATCAGTACTTCAAAGAGAATTACAAACCTTTTTTTCGTACTTTTTTTCGTACCCATAGAGTACTTAAATGTGTGATTTTTGATTCCTTGTACAAGGCCATTCTGGCCTCCGTTTAGCATGCCGTTTGCACCGGCGGGCCTTATTTATCGTTCTGGTCGATATCACATCAGTACTTCAAAGAGAATTACAAACGTTTTTTTTCATACATTTTTTCGTACCCATAGAGTACTTAACTGTGTGATTTTGGATTTCTTGTACAAGGCCATTCGGCCTCCGTTTTGCTTGCCGTTTGCGCCGGCGTGCCTTATTTATCGTTCGGTCGATATCACATCGTAGTTCAAAGAGAATTACAAACGTTTTTTGTCGTACTTTTTTTTTGTACCCATAGAGTACTTAGCGTGTGATTTTTGATTCCTTGTACAAGGCCATTCGGCCTCCGTTTTGCTTGCCGTTTGCGCCGGCGTGCCTTATTTATCGTTCGGTCGATATCACATCGTACTTCAAAGAGAATTACAAACGTTTTTTTTCGTACTTTTTTTCGTACCCATAGAGTACTTAACTGTGTGATTTTTGATTTCTTGTACAAGCCCATTCTGGCCTCCGTTTTGCTTGCCATTTGCGCCGGCGTGCCTTATTTATCGTTCTGTCGATATTACATCAGTACTTCAAAGAGAATTACAAACGTTTTTTTTTATGCTTTTTTTCGTACCCATTGAGTATTTAACTGTGTGATTTTTGATTCCTTGTACCATACCATTCTGGCCTCCGTTTTGCTTGCCTTTTGCGCCGGCGTGCCTTATTTATCGTTCTAGTCGATATCACATCAGTACTTCAAAGAGAATTACAAAAACGTTTTTTTTCGTACTTTTTTTCGTACCCATAGAGTACTTAACTGTGTGATTTTTGATTTCTTGTACAAGGCCATTCTGGCCTCCGTTTTGCTTGCCGTTTGCACCGGCGTGCCTTATTTATCGTTCGGTCGATATCACATCGTACTTCAAAGAGAATTACAAACGTTTTTTCGTACTTTTTTTCGTACTCATAGAGTACTTAAGCGTGTGATTTTTGATTCCTTGTACAAGGCCATTCGGCCTCGTTTTGCTTGCCGTTTGCGCCGGCGTGCCTTATTTATCGTTCGGTCGATATCACATCGTACTTCAAAGATAATTACAAACGTTTTTTTTCGTACTTTTTTTTTCGTACCCATAGAGTACTTTTAATCGTGTGATTTTTGATTTCTTGTACAAGGCCATTCTGGCCTCCGTTTTGCTTGCCGTTTGCGCCGGCGTGCCATATTTATCGTTCTGGTCGATATCACATCAGTACTTCAAAGAGAATTACAAACCTTTTTTTCGTACCCATAGAGTACTTAAATGTGTGATTTTTGATTCCTTGTACAAGGCCATTCTGGCCTCCGTTTAGCTTGCCGTTTGCGCCGGCGTGCCTTATTTATCGTTCTGGTCGATATCACATCAATACTTCAAAGAGAATTACAAACGTTTTTTTTTCGTACTTTTTTCGTACCTATAGAGTACTTAACTATGTGATTTTTGATTTCTTGTACAAGGCCATTCTGGCCTCCGTTTTGCTTGCCGTTTGCGCCGGCGTGCCTTATTTATCGTTCTGGTCGATATCACATCAGTACTTCAAAGAGAATTACAAACGTTTTTTATCGTACTCTTTTTCGTAACCATAGACTACTTAACGGTGTGATTTTTGATTCCTTGTACAAGGCCATTCTGGCCTCCGTTTTGCTTGCCGTTTGTGCCGGCGTGCCTTATTATCGTTCTGGTCGATATCACATCAGTACTTCAATGAGAATTACAAACAATTTTTTTCGTACTTTGTTTCGTACCCAAATAGTACTTAACTGTGTGATTTTGATTCCTTGTACAAGGCCATTCTGACCTCCGTTTTGCTTGCCGTTTGCACCGGCGTGCCTTATTTATCGTTCTGGTCGATACCACATCAGTACTTCAAAGAGAATTACAAACTTTTTTTTCGTACTTTTTTTCGTACCCATAGAGTACTTAAGCTCGTGTGATTTTTGATTCCTTGTACAAGGCCATTCTGGCCTCCGTTTTGCTTTCCGTTTGCGCCGGCGTGCCTTATTTATCGTTCTGGTCGATACCACATCAGTACTTCAATGAGAATTACAAACGTTTTTTTTAGTAGTTTATTTTCTACCCATAGAGTATTTAACGGTGTGATTTTTGATTCCTTGTACAAGGCCATTCTGACCTCCGTTTTGCTTGCCTTTTGCGCCGGCGTACCTTATTTATCGTTCTGGTCGATACCACATCAGTACTTCAAAGAGAATTACAAAAAAAAATTCGTCCTTTTTTTCGTACCCATAAAGTACTTAACTGTGTGATTTTTGATTCCTTGTACAAGGCCTTTCGGCCTCCGTTATGCTTGCCGTTTGCGCCGGCATGCCTTATTTATCGTTCTGGTCGATATCACATCAGTACTTCAAAGAGAATTACAAACGTTTTTTAACGTACTCTTTTTCGTACCAATAGAGTACTTAACGGTGTGATTTTTGATTCCTTGTACAAGGCCATTCTGGCCTCCGTTTTGCTTGCCGTTTGTGCCGGCGTGCCTTATTATCGTTCTGGTCGATAACACATCAGTACTTCAATGAGAATTACAAACTATTTTTTTCGTACTTTGTTTCGTACCCAAAGAGTACTTAACTGTGTGATTTTGATTCCTTGTGCAAGGCCATTCTGACCTCCGTTTTGCTTGCCGTTTGCACCGGCGTACCTTATTTATCGTTCTGGTCGATACCACATCAGTACTTCAAAGAGAATTACAAACGTTTTTTTTCGTACTTTTTTTCGTACCCATAGAGTACTTAACTGTGTGATTTTTGATTCCTTGTACAAGGCCATTCGGCCTCCGTTTTGCTTGCCCTTTGCGCCGGCGTGCCTTATTTATCGTTCGGTCGATAACACACATCGGTATTTCAATGAGAATTACAAACTATTTTTTCGTAATTTGTTTCGTACCCAAAGAGTACTTAAGCGTGTGATTTTTGATTCCTTGTACAAGACCATTCGGCCTCCGTTTTGCTTGCCGTTTGCGCCGGCGTGCCTTATTTATCGTTCGGTCGATATCACATCGTACTTCAAAGAGAATTACAAACGTTTTTTTCGTACTTTTTTTCGTGCCCATAGAGTACTTAACTTGTGTGATTTTTGATTTCTTGTACAAGGCCATTCGGCCTCCGTTTTCTTGCGTTTGCGCCGGCGTGCCTTATTTATCGTTCGGTCGATATCATATCGTACTTCAAAGAGAATTACAAACCTTTTTTTTTCATACTTTTTTTCGTACCCATAGAGTACTTAAGCTGTGTGATTTTTGATTCCTTGTACAAGGCCATTACGGCCTCCGTTTTGCTTGCCGTTAGCACCGGCGTGCCTTATTTATCGTTCGGTCGATATCATATCGGTACTTCAAAGAGAATTACAAACGTTTTTTTTTCGTACCCATAGAGTACTTAAGCTTAACCGTGTGATTTTTGATTTCTTGTACAAGCCCATTCGGCCTCCGTTTTGCTTGCCATTTGCGCCGGCGTGCCTTATTTATCGTTCTGTCGATATCACATCAGTACTTCAAAGAGAATTACAAACGTTTTTTTTCGTACTTTTTTTCGTACCCATAGAGTACTTAACTATGTGATTTTTGATTTCTTGTACAAGGCCATTCTGGCCTCCATTTTGCTTGCCGTTTGCGCCGGCGTGCCTTATTTATCGATCTGGTCGATAACACATCAGTACTTCAATGAGAATTACAAAATATTTTTTTCGTACTTTGTTTCGTACCCAAAGAGTACTTAACTGTGTGATTTTGATTCCTTGTACAAGGTCATTCTGACCTCCGTTTTGCTTGCCGTTTGCTCCGGCGTGCCTTATATATCGTTCTGGTCGATACCACATCAGTACTTCAAAGATAATTACAAACGATTATTTTCGTACTTTGTTTCGTACCTATAGAGTACTTAACTGTGTGATTTTTGATTCCTTGTACAAGGCCATTCTGACCTCCGTTTTGTTTGCCGTTTGCGCCGGCGTGCCTTATTTATCGTTCTGGTCGATACCACATTAGTACTTCATAGACAATTACAAACGTTTTTTTTTGTACTTTTTTCGTACACATTGAGTACTTGGCTGTGTGATTTTTGATTCCTTGTACATGGCCATTCTGGCCTCCGTTTTGCTTGCCGTTTGCGCCGGCGTGCCTTATTTATCGTTCTGGTCGATAACACATCGGTACTTCAAAGAGAATTACAAACGTTTTTTTTTTTTTTCGTACTTTGTTTTGTACCCATAGAGTACTTAACGGTGTGATTTTTGATTCCTTGTTCAAGGCCATTCTGACCTCCGTTTTGCTTGCGTTTGCGCCGGCGTACCTTATTTATCGTTCTGGTCGATACCACATCAGTACTTCAAAGAGAATTACAAACGTTTTTTTTCGTACTTTTTTCGTACCCATAGAGTACTTAGCGTGTGATTTTTGATTCCTTGTACAAGGCCATTCTGGCCTCCGTTTTGCTTGCCGTTTGCGCCGGCGTGCCTTATTTATCGTTCTGGTCGATAACACATTAGTATTTCAATGAGAATTAAAAACTATTTTTTCGTAATTTGTTTCGTACCCAAAGAGTACTTAACTGTGTGATTTTGATTCCTTGTACAAGGCCTTTCTGACCTCCGTTTTGCTTGCCGTTTGCGCCGGCGCGCCATATTTATCGTTCTGGTCGATACCACATCAGTACTTCAAAGAGAATTACAAACGTTTTTTTCTTACTTTTTTTCGTACCCATAGAGTACTTAAGCGTGTGATTTTTGATTCCTTGTACAAGACCATTCGGCCTCCGTTTTGCTTGCCGTTTGCGCCGGCGTGCCTTATTTATCGTTCTGGTCGATATCACATCAGTACTTCAAAGAGAATTACAAACGTTTTTTTCGTACATTTTTTCGTACCCATAGAGTACTTAACTATGTGATTTTTTATTTCTTGTACTAGGCCATTCGGCCTCCGTTTTGCTTCGTTTGCGCCGGCGTCGATATCACATCGGTAGTTCAAAGAGAATTACAAACGTTTTTTTTTCGTACTTTTTTGTACCCATAGAGTACTTAGCGTGTGATTTTTGATTCCTTGTACAAGGCCATTCGGCCTCCGTTTTGCTTGCCGTTTGCGCCGGCGTGCCTTATTTATCGTTCGGTCGATATCACATCGGTACATCAAAGGGAATTACAAACGTTTTTTTCGTACTTTTTTTCGTACCCATAGAGTACTTAACTGTGTGATTTTTGATTTCTTGTACAAGCACATTCTGGCCCCCGTTTTGCTTGCCATTTGCGCCGGCGTGCTTTATTTATCGTTCTGTCGATATCACATCGGTACTTCAAAGAGAATTACAAATGTTTATTTTTGTACTTTTTTTCGTACCCACAGAGTATTTAAGCGTGTGATTTTTGATTCCTTGTACTAGGCCATTCTGGCCTCCGTTTTGCTTGCCTTTTGCGCCGGCGTGCCTTATTTATCGTTCTGGTCGATATCACATCAGTACTTCAAAGAGAATTACAAACATTTTGATGTGGTACTTTTTTTCGTACCCATAGAGTACTTAACTGTGTGATTTTTTATTTCTTGTACAAGGCCATTCTGGCCTCCGTTTTGCTTGCCGTTTGCACCGGCGTGCCTTATTTATCGTTCTGGTCGATATCACATCAGTACTTCAAAGAGAATTACAAACGTTTTTTTTCGTACTTTTTTTCGTACTCATAGAGTACTTAAGCGTGTGATTTTTGATTCCTTGTACAAGGCCATTCGGCCTCCGTTTTGCTTGCCGTTTGTGCCGGCGTGCCTTATTTATCGTTCTGGTCGATATCACATCAGTACTTCAAAGAGAATTACAAACGTTTTTTTTCGTACTTTTTTTTCGTACCCATAGATTACTTAACTGTGTGATTTTTGATTTCTTGTACAAAGCCATTTTGGCCTCCGTTTTGCTTGCCGTTTGCGCCGGCGTGCCATATTTATCGTTTTGGTCGATATCACATCAGTACTTCAAAGAGAATTACAAACCTTTTTTTTTCGTACCCATCGAGTACTTAAGCGTGTGATTTTTGATTCCTTGTACACGGCCATTCGGCCTCCGTTTTGCTTGCCGTTTGCGCCGGCGTGCCTTATTTATCGTTCTGGTCGATATCACATCAGTACTTCAAAAAGAATTACAAACGTTTTTTTTCGTACTTTTTTTCGTACCCATAGAGTACTTAACTATGTGATTTTTGATTTCTTGTACAAGGCCATTCGGCCTCCGTTTTGCTTGCCGTTTGCGCAGGCGTGCCTTATTTATCGTTCTGGTCGATATCACATCAGTACTTCAAAGAGAATTACAAACGTTTTTTATCGTACTCTTTTTCGTATCCATAGACTACTTAACGGTGTGATTTTTGATTCCTTGTACAAGGCCATTCTGGCCTTCGTTTTGCTTGCCTTTTTGCGCCGGCGTGCCTTATTTATCGTTCTGGTCGATATCACATCAGTACTTCAAAGAGAATTACAAACATTTTTTTTCATACTTTTTTTCGTACCCATAGAGTACTTAACTGTGTGATTTTTGATTTCTTGTACAAGGCCATTCTGGCCTCCGTTTTGCTTGCCGTTTGCACCGGCATGCCTTATTTATTGTTCTGGTCGATATCACATCAGTACTTCAAAGAGATTTACAAACGTTTTTTTCGTACTTTTTTTCGTACTCATAGAGTACTTAAGCGTGTGATTTTTGATTCCTTGTACAAGGCCATTCGGCCTCCGTTTTGCTTGCCGTTTGCGCCGGCGTGCCTTATTTATCGTTCGGTCGATATCACATCGGTACTTCAAAGAGAATTACAAACCTTTTATTTCGTACTTTTTTTCGTACCCATAGAGTACTTAAGCGTGTGATTTTTGATTCCTTGTACAAGGCCATTCTGGCCTCCGTTTTGCTTGCCGTTTGCGCCGGCGTGCCTTATTTATCGTTCTGGTCGATATCACATCAGTACTTCAAAGAGAATTACAAACGTTTTTTTTCGTACCCATAGAGTACTTAACTATGTGATTTTTGATTTCTTGTACAAGGCCATTCTGGCCTCCGTTTTGCTTGCCGTTTGCGCCGGCGTGCCTTATTTATCGTTCTGGTCGATATCACATCAGTACTTCAAAGAGAATTACAAACGTTTTTTATCGTACTCTTTTTCGTACCCATAGACTACTTAACGGTGTGATTTTTGATTCCTTGTACAAGGCCATTCTGCCTCCGTTTTGCTTGCCTTTTGCGCCGGCGTGCCTTATTTATCGTTCTGGTCGATATCACATCAGTACTTCAAAGAGAATTACAAACATTTTTTTTCGTACCCATAGAGTAATTAAGCTTGTGTGATTTTTGATTTCTTGTACAAGGCCATTCGGCCTCCGTTTTGCTTGCCGTTTGCACCGGCGTGCCTTATTTATCGTTCGGTCGATATCACATCGGTACTTCAAAGAGAATTACAAACGTTTTTTTCGTACTTTTTTTTTCGTACTCATAGAGTACTTAAGCGTGTGATTTTTGATTCCTTGTACAAGGCCATTCTGGCCTCCGTTTTTCTTGCCGTTTGCGCCGGCATGCCTTATTTACCGTTCTGGTCGTTATCACATCAGTACTTCAAAGAGAATTACAAACGTTTTTTTTCATACTTTTTTTCGTACCCATAGAGTACTTAACTGTGTGATTTTTGATTTCTTGTACAAGGCCATTCTGGCCTCCGTTTTGCTTGCCGTTTGCGCCGGCGTGCCATATTTATCGTTATGGTCGATATCACATCAGTACTTCAAAGAGAATTACAAACCTTTTTTTCGTACTTTTTTTCGTACCCATAGAGTACTTAAATGTGTGATTTTTGATTCCTTGTACAAGGCCATTCTGGCCTCCGTTTTGCTTGCCGTTTGCGCCGGCGTGCCTTATTTATCGTTCTGGTCGATATCACATCAGTACTTCAAAGAGAATTACAAACGTTTTTTTTCGTACTTTTTTCGTACCTATAGAGTACTTAACTATGTGATTTTTGATTTCTTGTACAAGGCCATTCTGGCCTCCGTTTTGCTTGCCGTTTGCGCCGGCGTGCCTTATTTATCGTTCTGGTCGATATCACATCAGTACTTCAAAGAGAATTACAAACGTTTTTCATCGTACTCTTTTTCGTACCCATAGACTACTTAACGGTGTGATTTTTGAATCCTTGTAGAAGGCCATTCTGGCCTCCGTTTTGCTTGCCGTTTGTGCCGGCGTGCCTTATTATCGTTCTGGTCGATAACACATCAGTACTTCAATGAGAATTACAAACTATTTTTTTCGTACTTTGTTTCGTACCCAAATAGTACTTAACTGTGTGATTTTGATTCCTTGTACAAGGCCATTCTGACCTCCGTTTTGCTTGCCGTTTGCACCGGCGTGCCTTATTTATCGTTCTGGTCGATACCACAACAGTACTTCAAAGAGAATTACAAACTTTTTTTTTCGTACTTTTTTTCGTACCCATAGAGTACTTAAGCGTGTGATTTTTGATTCCTTGTACAAGGCTATTCTGGCCTCCGTTTTGCTTTCCGTTTGCGCCGGCGTGCCTTATTTATCGTTCTGGTCGATAACACATCAGTACTTCAATGAGAATTACAAACGTTTTTTTTAGTAGTTTATTTTGTACCCATAGAGTATTTAACGGTGTGATTTTTGATTCCTTGTACAAGGCCATTCTGACCTCCGTTTTGCTTGCCTTTTGCGCCGGCGTACCTTATTTATCGTTCTGGTTGATACCACATCAGTACTTCAAAGAGAATTACAAAAAAAAAATTCGTCCTTTTTTTCGTACCCATAAAGTACTTAACTGTGTGATTTTTGATTCCTTGTACAAGGCCTTTCTGGCCTCCGTTTTGCTTGCCGTTTGCGCCGGCGTGCCTTATTTATCGTTCTGGTCGATATCACATCAGTACTTCAAAGAGAATTACAAACGTTTTTTAACGTACTCTTTTTCGTACCAATAGAGTACTTAACGGTGTGATTTTTGATTCCTTGTACAAGGCCATTCTGGCCTCCGTTTTGCTTGCCGTTTGTGCCGGCGTGCCTTATTATCGTTCTGGTCGATAACACATCAGTACTTAATTGAGAATTACAAACTATTTTTTTCGTACTTTGTTTCGTACCCAAAGAGTACTTAACTGTGTGATTTTGATTCCTTGTGCAAGGCCATTCTGACCTCCGTTTTGCTTGCCGTTTGCACCGGCGTACCTTATTTATCGTTCTGGTCGATACCACATCAGTACTCAGAGAGAATTACAAGCGTTTTTTTTCGTACTTTTTTTCGTACCCATAGAGTACTTAAGCGTGTGATTTTTGATTCCTTGTACAAGGCCATTCTGGCCTCCGTTTTGCTTGCCGTTTGCGCCGGCGTGCCATATTTATCGTTCTGGTCGATAACACATCAATATTTCAATGAGAATTACAAACTATTTTTTCGTAATTTGTTTCGTACCCAAAGAGTACTTAACTGTGTGATTTTTTATTCCTTGTACAAGACCATTCTGGCCTCCGTTTTGCTTGCCGTTTGCGCCGGCGTGCCTTATTTATCGTTCTAGTCGATATCACATCAGTATTTCAAAGAGAATTACAAACGTTTTTTCGTACTTTTTTTTCGTACCCATAGAGTACATAACTGTGTGATTTTTGATTCCTTGTACAAGGCCATTCTGGCCTCCGTTTTGCATGCCGTTTGCACCGGCGGGCCTTATTTATCGTTCTGGTCGATATCACATCAGTACTTCAAAGATAATTACAAACGTTTTTTTCGTACATTTTTTCGTACCCATAGAATACTTAACTGTGTGATTTTTGATTTCTTGTACAAGGCCATTCTGGCCTCCGTTTTGCTTGCCGTTTGCGCCGGTGTGCCTTATTTATCGTTCTGGTCGATATCACATCAGTACTTCAAAGATAATTACACACCTTTTTTTTCATACTTTTTTTCGTACCCATAGAGTACTTAACTGTGTGATTTTTGATTCCTTGTACAAGGCCATTCGGCCTCCGTTTTGCTTGCCGTTAGCGCCGGCGTGCCTTATTCATCGTTCGGTCGAATCACATCAGTACTTCAAAGAGAATTACAAACGTTTTTTTTCGTACTTTTTTTCGTACCCATAGAGTACTTAACTGTGTGATTTTTGATTTCTTGTACAAGCCCATTCTGGCCTCCGTTTAGCTTGCCATTTGCGCCGGCGTGCCTTATTTATCGTTCTTTCGATATCACATCAGTACTTCAAAGAGAATTACAAACGTTTTTTTTCGTACTTTTTTTCGTACCCATAGAGTACTTAACTATGTGATTTTTGATTTCTTGTACAAGGCCATTCTGGCCTCCGTTTTGGTTGCCGTTTGCGCCGGCGTGCCTTATTTATCGATCTGGTCGATAACACATCAGTACTTCAATGAGAATTACAAAATATTTTTTTCATACTTTGTTTCGTACCCAAAGAGTACTTAACTGTGTGATTTTGATTCCTTGTACAAGGTCATTCTGACCTCCGTTTTGCTTGCCGTTTGCTCCGGCGTGCCTTATATATCGTTCTGGTCGATACCACATCAGTACTTCAAAGATAATTACAAACGATTATTTTCGTACTGTGTTCCGTACCCATAGAGTACTTAACTGTGTGATTTTTGATTCCTTGTACAAGGCCATTCTGACCTCCGTTTTGTTTGCCGTTTGCTCCGGCGTGCCTTATTTATCGTTCTGGTCGATACCACATCAGTACTTCAAAGACAATTACAAACGTTTTTTTTTGTACTTTTTTTCGTACACATAGAGTACTTGGCTGTGTGATTTTTGATTCCTTGTACATGGCCATTCTGCCCTCCGTTTTGCTTGCCGTTTGCGCCGGCGTGCCTTATTTATCGTTCTGGTCGATAACACATCAGTACTTCAATGAGAATTACAAACGTTTTTTCCGTACTTTGTTTTGTACCCATAGAGTACTTAACGGTGTGATTTTTGATTCCTTGTTCAAGGCCATTCTGACCTCCGTTTTGCTTGCGATTGCGCCGGCGTACCTTATTTATCATTCTGGTCGATACCACATCAGTACTTCAAAGAGAATGACAAACGTTTTTTTCGTACTTTTTTTCGTACCCATAGAGTACTTAACTGTGTGATTTTTGATTCCTTGTACAAGGCCATTCTGGCCTCCGTTTTGCTTGCCGTTTGCGCCGGCGTGCCTTATTTATCGTTCTGGTCGATAACACATCAGTATTTCAATGAGAATTAAAAACTATTTTTTCGTAATTTGTTTCGTACCCAAAGAGTACTTAACTGTGTGATTTTGATTCCTTGTACAAGGCCTTTCTGACCTCCGTTTTGCTTGCCGTTTGCGCCGGCGCGCCATATTTATCGTTACGGTCGATACCACATCAGTACTTCAAAGAGAATTACAAATGTTTTTTTCTAACTTTTTTTCGTACCCATAGAGACCGTGTGATTTTTGATTCCTTGCACAAGACCATTCTGGCCTCCGTTTTGCTTGCCGTTTGCGCCGGCGTGCCTTATTTATCGTTCTGGTCGATATCACATCAGTACTTCAACGAGAATTACAAACGTTTTTTTCGTACTTTTTTTCGTACCCATAGAGTACATAACTGTGTGATTTTTGATTCCTTGTACAAGGCCATTCTGGACTCCGTTTTGCATGCCGTTTGCACCGGCGGGCCTTATTTATCGTTCTGGTCGATATCACATCAGTACTTCAAAGAGAATTACAAACGTTTTTTTTTCGTACCCATAGAGTACTTAACTATGTGATTTTTTATTTCTTGTACAAGGCCATTATGGCCTCCGTTTTGCTTGCCGTTTCCGCCGGCGTGCCTTATTTATCGTTCTGGTCGATATCACATCAGTAGTTAGAGAATTACAAACGTTTTTTTTTCGTACTTTTTTTGTACCCATAGAGTACTTAACTTGTTTGATTTTTGATTCCTTGTACAAGGCCATTCGGCCTCCGTTTTGCTTGCCGTTTGCGCCGGCGTGCCTTAATTATCGTTCGGTCGATATCACATCGGTACTTCAAAGAGAATTACAAACGTTTTTTTTTCGTACTTTTTTTCGTACCCATAGATTACTTAACTGTGTGATTTTTGATTTCTTGTACAAGCCCATTCTGGCCCCCGTTTTGCTTGCCATTTGCACCGGCGTGCCTTATTTATCGTTCTGTCGATATCACATCAGTACTTCAAAGAGAATTACAAACGTTTTTTTTTGTACTTTTTTTCGTACCCATAGAGTATTTAACTGTGTGATTTTTGATTCCTTGTACTAGGCCATTCTGGCCTCCGTTTTGCTTGCCTTTTGCGCCGGCGTGCCTTATTTATCGTTCTGGTCGATATCACATCAGTACTTCAAAGAGAATTACAAACATTTTGATGTGGTACTTTTTTTCGTACCCATAGAGTACTTAACTGTGTGATTTTTGATTTCTTGTACAAGGCCATTCGGCCTCCGTTTTGCTTGCCGTTTGCACCGGCGTGCCTTATTTATCGTTCGGTCGATATCACATCGGTACTTCAAAGAGAATTACAAACGTTTTTTTCGTACTTTTTTTCGTACTCATAGAGTACTTAAGCGTGTGATTTTTGATTCCTTGTACAAGGCCATTCGGCCTCCGTTTTGCTTGCCGTTTGCGCCGGCGTGCCTTATTTATCGTTCGGTCGATATCACATCAGTACTTCAAAGAGAATTACAAACGTTTGTTTTCGTACTTTTTTTTCGTACCCTTAGAGTACTTAACTGTGTGATTTTTGATTTCTTGTACAAAGCCATTCTGGCCTCCGTTTTGCTTGCCGTTTGCGCCGGCGTGCCATATTTATCGTTCTGGTCGATATCACATCAGTACTTCAAAGAGAATTACAAATCTTTTTTTTCGTACTTTTTTTCGTACCCATAGAGTACTTAAGCGTGTGATTTTTGATTCCTTGTACACGGCCATTCTGGCCTCCGTTTTGCTTGCCGTTTGCGCCGGCGTGCCTTATTTATCGTTCTGGTCGATATCACATCAGTACTTCAAAGAGAATTACAAACGTTTTTTTTCGTAATTTTTTCGTACCCATAGAGTACTTAACTATGTGATTTTTGATTTCTTGTACAAGGCCATTCTGGCCTCCGTTTTGCTTGCCGTTTGCGCCGGCGTGCCTTATTTATCGTTCTGGTCGATATCACATCCGTACTTCAAAGAGAATTACAAACGTTTTTTATCGTACTCTTTTTTTCGTACCCATAGACTACTTAACGGTGTGATTTTTGATTCCTTGTACAAGGCCATTCTGGCCTCCGTTTTGCTTGCCTTTTGCGCCGGCGTGCCTTATTTATCGTTCTGGCCGATATCACATCAGTACTTCAAAGAGAATTACAAACATTTTTTTTCGTACTTTTTTTCGAACCCATAGAGTACTTAACTGTGTGATTTTTGATTTCTTGTACAAGGCCATTCGGCCTCCGTTTTGCTTGCCGTTTGCACCGGCATGCCTTATTTATCGTTCGGTCGATATCACATCGTACTTCAAAGAGAATTACAAACGTTTTTTTCGTACTTTTTTTTCGTACTCATAGAGTACTTAAGCGTGTGATTTTTGATTCCTTGTACAAGGCCATTCGGCCTCCGTTTTGCTTGCCGTTTGCGCCGGCGTGCCTTATTTATCGTTCGGTCGATATCACATCGGTACTTCAAAGAGAATTACAAACGTTTTTTTCGTACTTTTTTTCGTACCCATAGAGTACTTAAGCTTCGTGTGATTTTTGATTTCTTGTACAAGGCCATTCGGCCTCCGTTTTGCTTGCCGTTTGCGCCGGCGTGCCATATTTATCGTTCGGTCGATATCACATCGTACTTCAAAGAGAATTACAAACCTTTTTTTTTCGTACTTTTTTTCGTACCCATAGAGTACTTAGCTGTGTGATTTTTGATTCCTTGTACAAGGCCATTCTGGCCTCCGTTTTGCTTGCCGTTTGCGCCGGCGTGCCTTATTTATCGTTCTGGTCGATATCACATCACTACTTCAAAGAGAATTACAAACGTTTTTTTTCGTACTTTTTTTCGTACCTATAGAGTACTTAACTATGTGATTTTTGATTTCTTGTACAAAGCCATTCTGGCCTCCGTTTTCCTTGCCGTTTGCGCCGGCGTGCCTTATTTATCGTTCTTTTCGATATCACATCAGTACTTCAAAGAGAATTACAAACGTTTTTTATCGTACTCTTTTTCGTACCCATAGACTACTTAACGGTGTGATTTTTGATTCCTTGTACAAGGCCATTCTGGCCTCCGTTTTTCTTGCCGTTTGTCCCGGCGTGCCTTATTATCGTTCTGGTCGATAACACATCAGTACTTCAATCAAAATTACAAACTATTTTTTTCATACTTTGTTTCGTACCCAAATAGTACTTAACTGTGTAATTTTGATTCCTTGTACAAGGCCATTCTGACCTCCGTTTTGCTTGCCGTTTGCACCGGCGTGCCTTATTTATCGTTATGGTCGATACCACATCAGTACTTCAATGAGAATTACAAACTTTTTTTTTCGTACTTTTTTTCGTACCCATAGAGTACTTAACTGTGTGGTTTTTGATTCCTTGTACAAGGCCATTCTGGCCTCCGTTTTGCTTTCCGTTTGCGCCGGCGTGCCTTATTTATCGTTCTGGTCGATAACACATCAGTACTTCAATGAGAATTACAAACGTTTTTTTTAGTAGTTTATTTTGTACCCATAGAGTATTTAATGGTGTGATTTTTGAATCCTTGTACAAGGCCATTCTGACCTCCGTTTTGCTTGCCTTTTACGCCGGGGTACCTTATTTATCGTTCTGGTCGATACCACATCAGTACTTCAAAGAGAATTACAAAAAAAAAATTCGTCCTTTTTTTCGTACCCATAAAGTACTTAACTGTGTGATTTTTGATTCCTTGTACAAGGCCTTTCTGGCCTCCGTTTTGCTTGCCGTTTGCGCCGGCGTGCCTTATTTATCGTTCTGGTTGATATCACATCAGTACTTCAAAGAGAATTACAAACGTTTTTTAACGTACCCTTTTTCGTACCAATAGAGTACTTAACGGTGTGATTTTTGATTCCTTGTACAAGGCCATTCTGGCATCCGTTTTGCTTGCCGTTTGTGCCGGCGTGCCTTATTATCGTTCTGGTCGATAACACATCAGTACTTCAATGAGAATTACAAACTATTTTTTTCGTACTTTGTTTCATACCCAAAGAGTACTTAACTGTGTGATTTTGATTCCTTGTGCAAGGCCATTCGACCTCCGTTTTGCTTGCCGTTTGCACCGGCGTGCCTTATTTATCGTTCGGTCGATACCACATCGTACTTCAAAGAGAATTACAAACGTTTTTTTTCGTACTTTTTTTCGTACCCATAGAGTACTTAACGTGTGATTTTTGATTCCTTGTACAAGGCCATTCGCCTCCGTTTTGCTTGCCGTTTGCGCCGGCGTGCCTTATTTATCGTTCGGTCGATAACACATCAGTATTTCAATGGGAATTACAAACTATTTTTTCATAATTTGTTTCGTACCCAAAGAGTACTTAACTGTGTGATTTTTGATTCCTTGTACAAGACCATTCTGGCCTCCGTTTTGCTTGCCGTTTGCGCCGGCGTGCCTTATTTATCGTTCGGTCGATATCACATCGTACTTCAAAGAGAATTACAAACGTTTTTTTTCGTACTTTTTTTCGTACCCATAGAGTGCTTAAGCGTGTGATTTTTGATTTCTTGTACAAGGCCATTCGGCCTCCGTTTTGCTTGCCGTTTGCGCCGGCGTGCCATATTTATCGTTCGGTCGATATCACATCGTACTTCAAAGAGAATTACAAACCTTTTTTTTTTCGTACTTTTTTTCGTACCCATAGACTACTTAAGCGTGTGATTTTTGATTCCTTGTACAAGGCCATTCGGCCTCCGTTTTGCTTGCCGTTTGCACCGGCGTGCCTTATTTATCGTTCGGTCGATATCACATCGTACTTCAAAGAGAATTACAAACGTTTTTTTTCGTACTTTTTTTCGTACCTATGGAGTACTTAACTCGTGTGATTTTTGATTTCTTGTACAAGGCCATTCGGCCTCCGTTTTGCTTGCCGTTTGCGCCGGCGGGCCTTATTTATCGTTCTGGTCGATATCACATCTGTACTTCAAAGAGAATTACAAACGTTTTTTATTGTACTCTTTTTCGTACCCATAAACTACTTAACGGTGTGATTTTTGATTCCTTGTACAAGGCCATTCTGGCCTCCGTTTTTCTTGCCGTTTGTGCCGGCGTGCCTTATTATCGTTCTGGTCGATAACACATCAGTACTTCAATGAGAATTACAAACTATTTTTTTCGTACTTTGTTTCGTACCCAAATAGTACTTAACTGTGTGATTTTGATTCCTTGTACAAGGCCATTCTGACCTCCGTTTTGCTTGCCGTTTGCACCGGCGTGCCTTATTTATCGTTCGGTCGATACCACATCGTACTTCAAAGAGAATTACAAACTTTTTTTTTCGTACTTTTTTTCGTACCCATAGAGTACTTAACTGTGTGATTTTTGATTCCTTGTACAAGGCCATTCTGGCCTCCGTTTTGCTTTCCGTTTGCGCCGGCGTGCCTTATTTATCGTTCTGGTCGATAACACATCAGTACTTCAATGAGAATTACAAACGTTTTTTTTAGTAGTTTATTTTGTACCCATAGAGTATTTAACGGTGTGATTTTTGAATCCTTGTACAAGGCCATTCTGACCTCCGTTTTGCTTGCCTTTTGCGCCGGCGTACCTTATTTATCGTTCTGGTCGATACCACATCAGTACTTCAAAGAGAATTACAAACGTTTTTTTTCGTACTTTTTTTCGTACCCATAAAGTACTTAACTGTGTGATTTTTGATTCCTTGTACAAGGCCTTTCGGCCTCCGTTTTGCTTGCCGTTTGCGCCGGCGTGCCTTATTTATCGTTCGGTCGATATCACATCGTACTTCAAAGAGAATTACAAACGTTTTTTTTAACGTACTCTTTTTCGTACCAATAGAGTACTTAACGGTGTGATTTTTGATTCCTTGTACAAGGCCATTCTGGCCTCCGTTTTGCTTGCCGTTTGTGCCGGCGTGCCTTATTATCGTTCTGGTCGATAACACATCAGTACTTCAATGAGAATTACAAACTATTTTTTTCGTACTTTGTTTCATACCCAAAGAGTACTGTGTGATTTTGATTCCTTGTGCAAGGCCATTCTGACCTCCGTTTTGCTTGCCGTTTGCACCGGCGTACCTTATTTATCGTTTTGGTCGATACCACATCAGTACTTCAAAGAGAATTACAAACGTTTTTTTTCGTACTTTTTTTCGTACCCATAGAGTACTTAACTGTGTGATTTTTGATTCCTTGTACAAGGCCATTCTGGCCTCCGTTTTGCTTGCCGTTTGCGCCGGCGTGCCTTATTTATCGTTCTGGTCGATAACACATCAGTATTTCAATGGGAATTACAAACTATTTTTTCGTAATTTGTTTCGTACCCAAAGAGTACTTAACTGTGTGATTTTTGATTCCTTGTACAAGACCATTCTGGCCTCCGTTTTGCTTGCCGTTTGCGCCGGCGTGCCTTATTTATCGTTCTGGTCGATATCACATCAGTACTTCAAAGAGAATTACAAACGTTTTTTCGTACTTTTTTTCGTACCCATAGAGTACATAACTGTGTGATTTTTGATTCCTTGTACAAGTCCATTCTGGCCTCCGTTTTGCATGCCGTTTGCACCGGCGGGCCTTATTTATCGTTCTGGTCGATATCACATCGTACTTCAAAGAGAATTACAAACGTTTTTTTCGTACATTTTTTCGTACCCATAGAGTACTTAACGTGTGATTTTTGATTTCTTGTACAAGGCCATTCGGCCTCCGTTTTGCTTGCCGTTTGCGCCGGCGTGCCTTATTTATCGTTCGGTCGATATCACATCGTACTTCAAAGAGAATTACAAACCTTTTTTTTCATACTTTTTTTCGTACCCATAGAGTACTTAATCGTGTGATTTTTGATTCCTTGTACAAGGCCATTCTCGGCCTCCGTTTTGCTTGCCGTTTGCGCCGGCGTGCCTTATTTATCGTTCGGTCGATATCACATCGTACTTCAAAGAGAATTACAAACGTTTTTTTTCGTACTTTTTTTCGTACCCATAGAGTACTTAATCGTGTGATTTTTGATTTCTTGTACAAGCCCATTCTGGCCTCCGTTTTGCTTGCCATTTGCGCCGGCGTGCCTTATTTATCGTTCGTCGATATCACATCGTACTTCAAAGAGAATTACAAACGTTTTTTTTGTACTTTTTTTCGTACCCATAGAGTATTTAACTGTGTGATTTTTGATTCCTTGTACAAGGCCATTCTGGCCTCCGTTTTGCTTGCCTTTTGCGCCGGCGTGCATTATTTATCGTTCGGTCGATATCACATCGTACTTCAAAGAGAATTACAAACGTTTTTTTCGTACTTTTTTTCGTACCCATAGAGTACTTAAGCGTGTGATTTTTGATTCCTTGTACAAGGCCATTCGGCCTCCGTTTTGCTTGCCGTTTGCGCCGGCGTGCCTTATTTATCGTTCGGTCGATAACACATCGTATTTCAATGAGAATTACAAACTATTTTTTCGTAATTTGTTTCGTACCCAAAGAGTACTTAAGCGTGTGATTTTGATTCCTTGTACAAGGCCTTTCGACCTTCGTTTTGCTTGCCGTTTGCGCCGGCGTGCCTTATTTATCGTTCGGTCGATACCACATCGTACTTCAAAGAGAATTACAAACGTTTTTTTCTTACTTTTTTTCGTACCCATAGAGTACTTAACTAGCGTGTGATTTTTGATTCCTTGTACAAGGCCATTCGGCCTCCGTTTTGCTTGCCGTTTGCGCCGGCGTGCCTTATTTATCGTTCGGTCGATATCACATCGTACTTCAAAGAGAATTACAAACGTTTTTTTCGTACTTTTTTTCGTACCCATAGAGTACTTAACTGTGTGATTTTTGATTCCTTGTACAAGGCCATTATGGACTCCGTTTTGCTTGCCGTTTGCGCCGGCGTGCCTTATTTATCGTTCGGTCGATATCACATCAGTACTTCAAAGAGAATTACAAACGTTTTTTTTCGTACATTTTTTCGTACCCATAGAGTACTTAACTATGTGATTTTTTATTTCTTGTACAAGGCCATTCTGGGCTCCGTTTTGCTTGCCGTTTGCGCCGGCGTGCCTTATTTATCGTTCGGTCGATATCACATCGTAGTTCAAAGAGAATTACAAACGTTTTTTTTCGTACTTTTTTTTGTACCCATAGAGTACTTAAGCGTGTGATTTTTGATTCCTTGTACAAGGCCATTCGGCCTCCGTTTTGCTTGCCGTTTGCGCCGGCGTGCCTTATTTATCGTTCGGTCGATATCACATCGTACTTCAAAGAGAATTACAAACGTTTTTTTTCGTACTTTTTTTCGTACCCATAGAGTACTTAACCGTGTGATTTTTGATTTCTTGTACAAGGCCATTCGGCCTCCGTTTTGCTTGCCGTTTGCGCCGGCGTGCCTTATTTATCGTTCGGTCGATATCACATCGTACTTCAAAGAGAATTACAAACGTTTTTTTCGTACTTTTTTTTTCGTACTCATAGAGTACTTAACTCGTGTGATTTTTGATTCCTTGTACAAGGCCATTACGGCCTCCGTTTTGCTTGCCGTTTGCGCCGGCGTGCCTTATTTATCGTTCGGTCGATATCACATCGTACTTCAAAGAGAATTACAAACGTTTTTTTTCGTACTTTTTTTCGTACCCATAGAGTACTTAAGCGTGTGATTTTTGATTTCTTGTACAAAGCCATTCGGCCTCCGTTTTGCTTGCCGTTTGCGCCGGCGTGCCTTATTTATCGTTCGGTCGATATCACATCGTACTTCAAAGAGAATTACAAACGTACTTTTTTTCGTACCCATAGAGTACTTAACCGTGTGATTTTTGATTCCTTGTACAAGGCCATTCGGCCTCCGTTTTGCTTGCCGTTTGCGCCGGCGTGCCTTATTTATCGTTCGGTCGATATCACATCGGTACTTCAAAGAGAATTACAAACGTTTTTTTTCGTACTTTTTTCGTACCCATAGAGTACTTAACTCGTGTGATTTTTGATTTCTTGTACAAGGCCATTCGGCCTCCGTTTTGCTTGCCGTTTGCGCCGGCGTGCCTTATTTATCGTTCGGTCGATATCACATCGTACTTCAAAGAGAATTACAAACGTTTTTTATCGTACTCTTTTTCGTACCCATAGACTACTTAACGGTGTGATTTTTGATTCCTTGTACAAGGCCATTCGGCCTCCGTTTTGCTTGCCGTTTGTGCCGGCGTGCCTTATTTATCGTTCGGTCGATAACACATCGTACTTCAATGAGAATTACAAACTATTTTTTTTCGTACTTTGTTTCGTACCCAAATAGTACTTAGCGTGTGATTTTGATTCCTTGTACAAGGCCATTCGACCTCCGTTTTGCTTGCCGTTTGCGCCGGCGTGCCTTATTTATCGTTCGGTCGATACCACATCGTACTTCAAAGAGAATTACAAACTTTTTTTTTCGTACTTTTTTTCGTACCCATAGAGTACTTAAGCGTGTGATTTTTGATTCCTTGTACAAGGCCATTCGGCCTCCGTTTTGCTTGCCGTTTGCGCCGGCGTGCCTTATTTATCGTTCTGGTCGATAACACATCGTACTTCAATGAGAATTACAAACGTTTTTTTAGTAGTTTTTTTGTACCCATAGAGTATTTAACGGTGTGATTTTTGATTCCTTGTACAAGGCCATTCTGACCTCCGTTTTGCTTGCCTTTTGCGCCGGCGTACCTTATTTATCGTTCTGGTCGATACCACATCAGTACTTCAAAGAGAATTACAAACGTTTTTTTCGTACTTTTTTTCGTACCCATAAAGTACTTAGCGTGTGATTTTTGATTACTTGTACAAGGCCTTTCTGGCCTCCGTTTTGCTTGCCGTTTGCGCCGGCGTGCCTTATTTATCGTTCTGGTCGATATCACATCAGTACTTCAAAGAGAATTACAAACGTTTTTTAACGTACTCTTTTTCGTACCAATAGAGTACTTAACGGTGTGATTTTTGATTCCTTGTACAAGGCCATTCTGGCCTCCGTTTTGCTTGCCGTTTGTGCCGGCGTGCCTTATTTATCGTTCTGGTCGATAACACATCAGTACTTCAATGAGAATTACAAACTATTTTTTTCGTACTTTGTTTCATACCCAAAGAGTACTTAACTGTGTGATTTTGATTCCTTGTGCAAGGCCATTCTGACCTCCGTTTTGCTTGCCGTTTGCGCCGGCGTGCCTTATTTATCGTTTTGGTCGATACCACATCAGTACTTCAAAGAGAATTACAAACGTTTTTTTTCGTACTTTTTTTCGTACCCATAGAGTACTTAACTGTGTGATTTTTGATTCCTTGTACAAGGCCATTCGGCCTCCGTTTTGCTTGCCGTTTGCGCCGGCGTGCCTTATTTATCGTTCGGTCGATAACACATCGTATTTCAAAGAGAATTACAAACTTTTTTTTCGTAATTTTTTCGTACCCAAAGAGTACTTAATCGTGTGATTTTTGATTCCTTGTACAAGACCATTCGGCCTCCGTTTTGCTTGCCGTTTGCGCCGGCGTGCCTTATTTATCGTTCGGTCGATATCACATCGGTACTTCAAAGAGAATTACAAACGTTTTTTTTTCGTACTTTTTTTCGTACCCATAGAGTACTTAAGCGTGTGATTTTTGATTCCTTGTACAAGCCATTCGGCCTCCGTTTTGCTTGCCGTTTGCGCCGGCGTGCCTTATTTATCGTTCGGTCGATATCACATCGTACTTCAAAGAGAATTACAAACGTTTTTTTTCGTACATTTTTTCGTACCCGTAGAGTACTTAACTCGTGTGATTTTTGATTCCTTGTACAAGGCCATTCGGCCTCCGTTTTGCTTGCCGTTTGCGCCGGCGTGCCTTATTTATCGTTCGGTCGATATCACATCGTACTTCAAAGAGAATTACAAACGTTTTTTTTCGTACTTTTTTTCGTACCCATAGAGTACTTAAGCGTGTGATTTTTGATTTCTTGTACAAGGCCATTCGGCCTCCGTTTTGCTTGCCGTTTGCGCCGGCGTGCCTTATTTATCGTTCGGTCGATATCACATCGTACTTCAAAGAGAATTACAAACGTTTTTTATCGTACTCTTTTTCGTACCCATAGACTACTTAACGGTGTGATTTTTGATTCCTTGTACAAGGCCATTCTGGCCTCCGTTTTGCTTGCCGTTTGTGCCGGCGTGCCTTATTTATCGTTCTGGTCGATAACACATCAGTACTTCAATGAGAATTACAAACTATTTTTTTCGTACTTTGTTTCGTACCCAAATAGTACTTAACTGTGTGATTTTGATTCCTTGTACAAGGCCATTTTGACCTCCGTTTTGCTTGCCGTTTGCGCCGGCGTGCCTTATTTATCGTTCTGGTCGATACCACATCAGTACTTCAAAGAGAATTACAAACGTTTTTTTTCGTACTTTTTTTCGTACCCATAGAGCACTTAAGCGTGTGATTTTTGATTCCTTGTACAAGGCCATTCTGGCCTCCGTTTTGCTTGCCGTTTGCGCCGGCGTGCCTTATTTATCGTTCTGGTCGATAACACATCAGTACTTCAATGAGAATTACAAATGTTTTTTTTCGTAGTTTTTTTGTACCCATAGAGTATTTAACGGTGTGATTTTTGATTCCTTGTACAAGGCCATTCTGACCTCCGTTTTGCTTGCCGTTTGCGCCGGCGTACCTTATTTATCGTTCTGGTCGATACCACATCAGTACTTCAAAGAGAATTACAAAAAAAAAATTCGTCCTTTTTTTCGTACCCATAAAGTACTTAACTGTGTGATTTTTGATTACTTGTACAAGGCCTTTCTGGCCTCCGTTTTGCTTGCCGTTTGCGCCGGCGTGCCTTATTTATCGTTCTCGTCGATATCACATCAGTACTTCAAAGAGAATTACAAACGTTTTTTAACGTACTCTTTTTCGTACCAATAGAGTACTTAACGGTGTGATTTTTGATTCCTTGTACAAGGCCATTCTGGCCTCCGTTTTGCTTGCCGTTTGTGCCGGCGTGCCTTATTTATCGTTCGGTCGATACACATCGTACTTCAATGAGAATTACAAACTATTTTTTTCGTACTTTGTTTCATACCCAAACAGTACTGTGTGATTTTGATTCCTTGTACAAGGCCATTCTGACCTCCGTTTTGCTTGCCGTTTGCGCCGGCGTGCCTTATTTATCGTTTTGGTCGATACCACATCAGTACTTCAAAGAGAATTACAAACATTTTTTTTTTCGTACTTTTTTTCGTACCCATAGAGTACTTAACTCGTGTGATTTTTGATTCCTTGTACAAGGCCATTCTGGCCTCCGTTTTGCTTGCCGTTTGCGCCGGCGTGCCTTATTTATCGTTCTGGTCGATAACACATCAGTATTTCAATGGGAATTACAAACTATTTTTTCATAATTTGTTTCGTACCCAAAGAGTACTTAACTGTGTGATTTTTGATTCCTTGTACAAGGCCATTCGGCCTCCGTTTTGCTTGCCGTTTGCGCCGGCGTGCCTTATTTATCGTTCGGTCGATATCACATCGTACTTCAAAGAGAATTACAAACGTTTTTTTTCGTACTTTTTTTTCGTACCCATAGAGTACTTAAGCGTGTGATTTTTGATTCCTTGTACAAGGCCATTCGGCCTCCGTTTTGCTTGCCGTTTGCACCGGCGTGGCCTTATTTATCGTTCGGTCGATATCACATCGTACTTCAAAGAGAATTACAAACGTTTTTTTTCGTACATTTTTTCGTACCCGTAGAGTACTTAATCGTGTGATTTTTGATTCCTTGTACAAGGCCCGGCCTCCGTTTTGCTTGCCGTTTGCGCCGGCGTGCCTTATTTATCGTTCGGTCGATATCACATCGTACTTCAAAGAGAATTACAAACGTTTTTTAACGTACTTTTTTCGTACCAATAGAGTACTTAACGGTGTGATTTTTGATTCCTTGTACAAGGCCATTCGGCCTCCGTTTTGCTTGCCGTTTGTGCCGGCGTGCCTTATTATCGTTCTGGTCGATAACACATCAGTACTTCAATGAGAATTACAAACTATTTTTTTCGTACTTTATTTCATACCCAAAGAGTACTTAACTGTGTGATTTTGATTCCTTGTACAAGGCCATTCTGGCCTCCGTTTTGCTTTCCGTTTGCGCCGGCGTGCCTTATTTATCGTTCTGGTCGATAACACATCAGTACTTCAATGAGAATTACAAACGTTTTTTTAGTAGTTTATTTTGTACCCACAGAGTATTTAACGGTGTGATTTTTGAATCCTTGTACAAGGCCATTCTGACCTCCGTTTTGCTTGCCTTTTGCGCCGGCGTACCTTATTTATCGTTCTGGTCGATACCACATCAGTACTTCAAAGAGAATTACAAAAAAAAATTCGTCCTTTTTTTCGTACCCATAAAGTACTTAACTGTGTGATTTTTGATTACTTGTACAAGGCCATTCGGCCTCCGTTTTGCTTGACGTTTGCGCCGGCGTGCCTTATTTATCGTTCGGTCGATATCACATCGTACTTCAAAGAGAATTACAAACGTTTTTTAACGTACTCTTTTTTCGTACCAATAGAGTACTTAACGGTGTGATTTTTGATTCCTTGTACAAGGCCATTCTGGCCTCCGTTTTGCTTGCCGTTTGTGCCGGCGTGCCTTATTTATCGTTCTGGTCGATAACACATCAGTACTTCAATGAGAATTACAAACTATTTTTTTCGTACTTTGTTTCGTACCCAAATAGTACTTAACTGTGTGATTTTGATTCCTTGTACAAGGCCATTCTGACCTCCGTTTTGCTTGCCGTTTGCACCGGCGTGCCTTATTTATCGTTCTGGTCGATACCACATCAGTACTTCAAAGAGAATTACAAACTTTTTTTTTTTCGTACTTTTTTTCGTACCCATAGAGTACTTAAGCGTGTGATTTTTGATTCCTTGTACAAGGCCATTCGGCCTCCGTTTTGCTTTCCGTTTGCGCCGGCGTGTCGTATTTATCGTTCTGATCGATAACACATTAGTACTTCAATGAGAATTACAAACGTTTTTTTAGTAGTTTATTTTGTACCCATAGAGTATTTAACGGTGTGATTTTTGAATCCTTGTACAAGGCCATTTCGACCTCCGTTTTGCTTGCCGTTTGCGCCGGCGTACCTTATTTATCGTTCTGGTCGATACCACATACGTACTTCAAAGAGAATTACAAACGTTTTTTTTCATACTTTTTTTTCGTACCCATAAAGTACTTAACTGTATGATTTTTGATTACTTGTACAAGGCCTTTCTGGCCTCCGTTTTGCTTGCCGTTTGCGCCGGCGTGCCTTATTTATCGTTCGGTCGATATCACATCGTACTTCAAAGAGAATTACAAACGTTTTTTTAACGTACTTTTTTCGTACCAATAGAGTACTTAACGGTGTGATTTTTGATTCCTTGTACAAGGCCATTCGGCCTCCGTTTTGCTTGCCGTTTGCGCCGGCGTGCCTTATTTATCGTTCGGTCGATAACACATCAAGTACTTCAAATGAGAATTACAAACTATTTTTTTCGTACTTTGTTTCATACCCAAAGAGTACTTAAGCGTGTGATTTTGATTCCTTGTGCAAGGCCATTCGACCTCCGTTTTGCTTGCCGTTTGCGCCGGCGTGCCTTATTTATCGTTTTGGTCGATACCACATCGTACTTCAAAGAGAATTACAAACGTTTTTTTTTTTTCGTACTTTTTTTCGTACCCATAGAGTACTTAACGTGTGATTTTTGATTCCTTGTACAAGGCCATTCGGCCTCCGTTTTGCTTGCCGTTTGCGCCGGCGTGCCTTATTTATCGTTCGGTCGATAACACATCGTATTTCAAGAGAATTACAAACTATTTTTTCGTAATTTGTTTCGTACCCAAAGAGTACTTAATCGTGTGATTTTTGATTCCTTGTACAAGGCCATTCGGCCTCCGTTTTGCTTGCCGTTTGCGCCGGCGTGCCTTATTTATCGTTCGGTCGATATCACATCGTACTTCAAAGAGAATTACAAACGTTTTTTTTCGTACTTTTTTTCGTACCCATAGAGTACATAACCGTGTGATTTTTGATTCCTTGTACAAGGCCATTTCGGCCTCCGTTTTGCATGCCGTTTGCACCGGCGTGCCTTATTTATCGTTCGGTCGATATCACATCGGTACTTCAAAGAGAATTACAAACGTTTTTTTTCGTACATTTTTTCGTACCCGTAGAGTACTTAAGCGTGTGATTTTTGATTCCTTGTACAAGGCCATTCGGCCTCGTTTTGCTTGCCGTTTGCGCCGGCGTGCCTTATTTATCGTTCGGTCGATATCACATCGTACTTCAAAGAGAATTACAAACGTTTTTTTTCGTACTTTTTTTCGTACCCATAGAGTACTTAACTCGTGTGATTTTTGATTTCTTGTACAAGGCCATTCGGCCTCCGTTTTGCTTGCCGTTTGCGCCGGCGTGCCTTATTTATCGTTCTGGTCGATATCACATCAGTACTTCAAAGAGAATTACAAACGTTTTTTATCGTACTCTTTTTCGTACCCATAGACTACTTAACGGTGTGATTTTTGATTCCTTGTACAAGGCCATTCTGGCCTCCGTTTTGCTTGCCGTTTGTGCCGGCGTGCCTTATTTATCGTTCTGGTCGATAACACATCAGTACTTCAATGAGAATTACAAACTATTTTTTTCGTACTTTGTTTCGTACCCAAATAGTACATAACTGTGTGATTTTGATTCCTTGTACAAGGCCATTTTGACCTCCGTTTTGCTTGCCGTTTGCACCGGCGTGCCTTATTTATCGTTCTGGTCGATACCACATCAGTACTTCAAAGAGAATTACAAACTTTTTTTTTCGTACTTTTTTTCGTACCCATAGATTACTTAACTGTGTGATTTTTGATTCCTTGTACAAGGCCATTCTAGCCTCCGTTTTGCTTTCCGTTTGCGCCGGCGTGCCTTATTTATCGTTCTGGTCGATAACACATCAGTACTTCAATGAGAATTACAAACGTTTTTTTAGTAGTTTATTTTGTACCCACAGAGTATTTAACGGTGTGATTTTTGAATCCTTGTACAAGGCCATTCTGACCTCCGTTTTGCTTGCCGTTTGCGCCGGCGTGCCTTATTTATCGTTCGGTCGATACCACATCGTACTTCAAAGAGAATTACAAACGTTTTTTTCGTCCTTTTTTTCGTACCCATAAAGTACTTAATCGTGTGATTTTTGATTACTTGTACAAGGCCTTTCTGGCCTCCGTTTTGCTTGCCGTTTGCGCCGGCGTGCCTTATTTATCGTTCTGGTCGATATCACATCAGTACTTCAAAGAGAATTACAAACGTTTTTTAACGTATTCTTTTTCGTACCAATAGAGTACTTAACGGTGTGATTTTTGATTCCTTGTACAAGGCCATTCTGGCCTCCGTTTTGCTTGCCGTTTGTGCCGGCGTGCCTTATTTATCGTTCTGGTCGATAACACATCAGTACTTCAATGAGAATTACAAACTATTTTTTTCGTACTTTGTTTCATACCCAAAGAGTACTTAACTGTGTGATTTTGATTCCTTGTGCAAGGCCATTCTGACCTCCGTTTTGCTTGCCGTTTGCACCGGCGTACCTTATTTATCGTTTTGGTCGATACCACATCAGTACTTCAAAGAGAATTACAAACGTTTTTTTTCGTACTTTTTTTCGTACCCATAGAGTACTTAACTGTGTGATTTTTGATTCCTTGTACAAGGCCATTCGGCCTCCGTTTTGCTTGCCTTTTGCGCCGGCGTGCATTATTTATCGTTCGGTCGATATCACATCGTACTTCAAAAAGAATTACAAACGTTTTTTTCGTACTTTTTTTCGTACCCATAGAGTACTTAAGCGTGTGATTTTTGATTCCTTGTACAAGGCCATTCGGCCTCCGTTTTGCTTGCCGTTTGCGCCGGCGTGCCTTATTTATCGTTCGGTCGATAACACATCGTATTTCAATGGAGAATTACAAACTATTTTTTCATAATTTGTTTCGTACCCAAAGAGTACTTAATCGTGTGATTTTTGATTCCTTGTACAAGACCATTCGGCCTCCGTTTTGCTTGCCGTTTGCGCCGGCGTGCCTTATTTATCGTTCGGTCGATATCACATCGTACTTCAAAGAGAATTACAAACGTTTTTTTCGTACTTTTTTTCGTACCCATAGAGTACTTAATCGTGTGATTTTTGATTCCTTGTACAAGTCCATTCGGCCTCCGTTTTGCTTGCCGTTTGCACCGGCGTGCCTTATTTATCGTTCGGTCGATATCACATCAGTACTTCAAAGAGAATTACAAACGTTTTTTTTCGTACATTTTTTCGTACACGTAGAGTACTTAACTGTGTGATTTTTGATTTCTTGTACAAGGCCATTCTGGCCTCCGTTTTGCTTGCCGTTTGCGCCGGCGTGCCTTATTTATCGTTCGGTCGATATCACATCGTACTTCAAAGAGAATTACAAACCTTTTTTTTCATACTTTTTTTCGTACCCATAGAGTACTTAATCGTGTGATTTTTGATTCCTTGTACAAGGCCATTTCCGCCTCCGTTTTGCCTGCCGTTTGCGCCGGCGTGCCTTATTTATCGTTCGGTCGATATCACATCGCATACTTCAAAGAGAATTACAAACGTTTTTTTTCGTACTTTTTTTCGTACCCATAGAGTACTTAAGCGTGTGATTTTTGATTTCTTGTACAAGGCCATTCTCGGCCTCCGTTTTGCTTGCCATTTGCGCCGGCGTGCCTTATTTATCGTTCGTCGATATCACATCGTACTTCAAAGAGAATTACAAACGTTTTTTAACGTACTTTTTTCGTACCAATAGAGTACTTAACGGTGTGATTTTTGATTCCTTGTACAAGGCCATTCTGGCCTCCGTTTTGCTTGCCGTTTGTGCCGGCGTGCCTTATTATCGTTCTGGTCGATAACACATCAGTACTTCAATGAGAATTACAAACTATTTTTTTCGTACTTTGTTTCATACCCAAAGAGTACTTAACTGTGTGATTTTGATTCCTTGTGCAAGGCCATTCTGACCTCCGTTTTGCTTGCCGTTTGCACCGGCGTACCTTATTTACCGTTTTGGTCGATACCACATCAGTACTTCAAAGAGAATTACAAACGTTTTTTTTCGTACTTTTTTTCGTACCCATAGAGTACTTAACTGTGTGATTTTTGATTCCTTGTACAAGGCCATTCTGGCCTCCGTTTTGCTTGCCGTTTGCGCCGGCGTGCCTTATTTATCGTTCTGGTCGATAACACATCAGTATTTCAATGGGAATTACAAACTATTTTTTCGTAATTTGTTTCGTACCCAAAGAGTACTTAACTGTGTGATTTTTGATTCCTTGTACAAGGCCATTCTGGCCTCCGTTTTGCTTGCCGTTTGCGCCGGCGTGCCTTATTTATCGTTCTGGTCGATATCACATCAGTACTTCAAAGAGAATTACAAATGTTTTTTCGTACTTTTTTTCGTACCCATAGAGTACATAACTGTGTGATTTTTGATTCCTTGTACAAGTCCATTCTGGCCTCCGTTTTGCATGCCGTTTGCACCGGCGGGCCTTATTTATCGTTCTGGTCGATATCACATCAGTACTTCAAAGAGAATTACAAACGTTTTTTTTCGTACATTTTTTCGTACCCGTAGAGTACTTAACTGTGTGATTTTTGATTTCTTGTACAAGGCCATTCTCGCCTCCGTTTTGCTTGCCGTTTGCGCCGGCGTGCCTTATTTATCGTTCGGTCGATATCACATCGTACTTCAAAGAGAATTACAAACCTTTTTTTTTCATACATTTTTTCGTACCCATAGAGTACTTAACCGTGTGATTTTTGATTCCTTGTACAAGGCCATTCGCCTCCGTTTTGCCTGCCGTTTGCGCCGGCGTGCCTTATTTATCGTTCGGTCGATATCACATCGTACTTCAAAGAGAATTACAAACGTTTTTTTTCGTACTTTTTTTCGTACCCATAGAGTACTTAACCGTGTGATTTTTGATTTCTTGTACAAGCCCATTCTGGCCTCCGTTTTGCTTGCCATTTGCGCCGGCGTGCCTTATTTATCGTTCGTCGATATCACATCGTACTTCAAAGAGAATTACAAACGTTTTTTTTTTTGTACTTTTTTTCGTACCCATAGAGTATTTAACCGTGTGATTTTTGATTCCTTGTACAAGGCCATTCGGCCTCCGTTTTGCTTGCCTTTTGCGCCGGCGTGCATTATTTATCGTTCGGTCGATATCACATCGTACTTCAAAGAGAATTACAAATGTTTTTTTCGTACTTTTTTCGTACCCATAGAGTACTTAATCGTGTGATTTTTGATTCCTTGTACAAGGCCATTCTGGCCTCCGTTTTGCTTGCCGTTTGCGCCGGCGTGCCTTATTTATCGTTCTGGTCGATAACACATCAGTATTTCAATGAGAATTACAAACTATTTTTTCGTAATTTGTTTCGTACCCAAAGAGTACTTAACTGTGTGATTTTGATTCCTTGTACAAGGCCTTTCTGACCTCCGTTTTGCTTGCCGTTTGCGCCGGCGCGCCATATTTATCGTTCTGGTCGATACCACATCAGTACTTCAAAGAGAATTACAAACGTTTTTTTCTTACTTTTTTTCGTACCCATAGAGTACTTAACTGTGTGATTTTTGATTCCTTGTACAAGACCATTCTGGCCACCGTTTTGCTTGCCGTTTGCGCCGGCGTGCCTTATTTATCGTTCGGTCGATATCACATCGCATACTTCAAAGAGAATTACAAACGTTTTTTTCATACTTTTTTTCGTACCCATAGAGTACATAACTGTGTGATTTTTGATTCCTTGTACAAGGCCATTCTGGACTCCGTTTTGCATGCCGTTTGCACCGGCGGGCCTTATTTATCACATCAGTACTTCAAAGAGAATTACAAACGTTTTTTTTCGTACATTTTTTCGTACCCATAGAGTACTGAACTATGTGATTTTTTATTTCTTGTACAAGGCCATTCTGGCCTCCGTTTTGCTTGCCGTTTGCGCCGGCGTGCCTTATTTATCGTTCTGGTCGATATCATATCAGTAGTTCAAAGATAATTACAAACGTTTTTTTTCGTACAAGGCCATAGAGTACCCATAGAGTACTTAACTGTGTGATTTTTGATTCCTTGTACAAGACCATTCTGGCCTCCGTTTTGCTTGCCGTTTGCGCCGGCGTGCCTTATTTATCGTTCGGTCGATATCACATCGTACTTCAAAGAGAATTACAAACGTTTTTTTTCGTACTTTTTTTCGTACCCATAGAGTACTTAAGCGTGTGATTTTTGATTTCTTGTACAAGCCATTCGGCCTCCGTTTTGCTTGCCATTTGCGCCGGCGTGCCTTATTTATCGTTCGTCGATATCACATCACTACTTCAAAGAGAATTACAAACGTTTTTTTTTGTACTTTTTTTCGTACCCATAGAGTATTTAACTGTGTGATTTTTGATTCCTTGTACAAGGCCATTCGGCCTCCGTTTTGCTTGCCGTTTGCGGCGGCGTGCATTATTTATCGTTCGGTCGATATCACATCGTACTTCAAAGAGAATTACAAACGTTTTTTTCGTACTTTTTTTCGTACCCATAGAGTACTTAACTCGTGTGATTTTTGATTCCTTGTACAAGGCCATTCTGGCCTCCGTTTTTCTTGCCGTTTGCGCCGGCGTGCCTTATTTATCGTTCTGGTCGATAACACATCAGTATTTCAATGAGAATTACAAACTATTTTTTCGTAATTTGTTTCGTACCCAAAGAGTACTTAACTGTGTGATTTTGATTCCTTGTACAAGGCCTTTCTGACCTCCGTTTTGCTTGCCGTTTGCGCCGGCGTGCCTTATTTATCGTTCTGGTCGATACCACATCAGTACTTCAAAGAGAATTACAAACGTTTTTTTTTCGTACATTTTTTCGTACCCATAGAGTACCTAACTGTGTGATTTTTGATTCCTTGTACAAGGCCATTCTGGCCTCCGTTTTGCTTGCCGTTTGCGCCGGCGTGCCTTATTTATCGTTCTGGTCGATAACACATCAGTATTTCAATGAGAATTACAAACTATTTTTTCGTAATTTGTTTCGTACCCAAAGAGTACTTAATTGTGTGATTTTGATTCCTTGTACAAGGCCTTTCTGACCTCCGTTTTGCTTGCCGTTTGCGCCGGCGTGCCTTATTTATCGTTCTGGTCGATACCACATCAGTACTTCAAAGAGAATTACAAACATTTTTTTCATACTTTTTTTCGTACGCATAGAGTACTTAACTGTGTGATTTTTGATTCCTTGTACAAGACCATTCTGGCCTCCGTTTTGCTTGCCGTTTGCGCCGGCGTGCCTTATTTATCGTTCGGTCGATATCACATCGTAGTTCAAAGAGAATTACAAACGTTTTTTTTCGTACTTTTTTTCGTACCCATAGAGTACTTAACTGTGTGATTTTTGATTCCTTGTACAAGGCCATTCGGCCTCCGTTTTGCTTGCCGTTTGCGCCGGCGTGCCTTATTTATCGTTCGGTCGATATCACATCGTACTTCAAAGAGAATTACAAACGTTTTTTTTCGTACTTTTTTTCGTACCCATAGAGTACTTAACTGTTTGATTTTTGATTTCTTGTACAAGGCCATTCTGGCCTCCGTTTTGCTTGCCATTTGCGCCGGCGTGCCTTATTTATCGTTCTGTCGATATCACATCGTACTTCAAAGAGAATTACAAACGTTTTTTTTTGTACTTTTTTTCGTACCCATAAGTATTTAACCGTGTGATTTTTGAATCCTTGTACAAGGCCATTCGGCCTCCGTTTTGCTTGCCTTTTGCGCCGGCGTGCCTTATTTATCGTTCGGTCGATATCACATCGTACTTCAAAGAGAATTACAAACATTTTTTTTCGTACTTTTTTTCGTACCCATAGAGTACTTAATCGTGTGATTTTTGATTTCTTGTACAAGGCCATTTCGCCTCCGTTTTGCTTGCCGTTTGCGCCGGCGTGCCTTATTTATCGTTCGGTCGATATCACATCGTACTTCAAAGAGAATTACAAACGTTTTTTTCGTACTTTTTTTCGTACTCATCGAGTACTTAACGTGTGATTTTTGATTCCTTGTACAAGGCCATTTCGCCTCCGTTTTTCTTGCCGTTTGCGCCGGCGTGCCTTATTTATCGTTCTGGTCGATAACACATCAGTATTTCAATGAGAATTACAAACTATTTTTTCGTAATTTGTTTCGTACCCAAAGAGTACTTAACTGTGTGATTTTGATTCCTTGTACAAGGCCTTTCTGACCTCCGTTTTGCTTGCCGTTTGCGCCGGCGTGCCATATTTATCGTTCTGGTCGATACCACATCAGTACTTCAAAGAGAATTACAAACGTTTTTTTTCGTACATTTTTTCGTACCCATAGAGTACTTAACTCGTGTGATTTTTGATTCCTTGTACAAGGCCATTTCGGCCTCCGTTTTGCTTGCCGTTTGCGCCGGCGTGCCTTATTTATCGTTCGGTCGATAACACATCGTATTTCAATGAGAATTACAAACTATTTTTTCGTAATTTGTTTCGTACCCAAAGAGTACTTAAGCGTGTGATTTTGATTCCTTGTACAAGGCCTTTCGACCTCCGTTTTGCTTGCCGTTTGCGCCGGCGTGCCTTATTTATCGTTCTGGTCGATACCACATCAGTACTTCAAAGAGAATTACAAACATTTTTTTCATACTTTTTTTCGTACCATAGAGTACTTAACTGTGTGATTTTTGATTCCTTGTACAAGCCCATTCGGCCTCCGTTTTGCTTGCCGTTTGCGCCGGCGTGCCTTATTTATCGTTCGGTCGATATCACATCGTAGTTCAAAGAGAATTACAAACGTTTTTTTTCGTACTTTTTTTCGTACCCATAGAGTACTTAAGCGTGTGATTTTTGATTCCTTGTACAAGGCCATTTCGGCCTCCGTTTTGCTTGCCGTTTGCGCCGGCATGCCTTATTTATCGTTCGGTCGATATCACATCGTACTTCAAAGAGAATTACAAACGTTTTTTTTCGTACTTTTTTTCGTACCCATAGAGTACTTAATCGTGTGATTTTTGATTTCTTGTACAAGGCCCATTCGGCCTCCGTTTTGCTTGCCATTTGCGCCGGCGTGCCTTATTTATCGTTCGTCGATATCACATCGTACTTCAAAGAGAATTACAAACGTTTTTTTTTGTACTTTTTTTCGTACCCATAGAGTACTTAACCGTGTGATTTTTGATTCCTTGTACAAGGCCATTCGGCCTCCGTTTTGCTTGCCGTTTGCGCCGGCGTGCCTTATTTATCGTTCGGTCGATATCACATCGTACTTCAAAGAGAATTACAAACATTTTTTTTCGTACTTTTTTTCGTACCCATAGAGTACTTAACCGTGTGATTTTTGATTTCTTGTACAAGGCCATTCGGCCTCCGTTTTGCTTGCCGTTTGCGCCGGCGTGCCTTATTTATCGTTCGGTCGATATCACATCGTACTTCAAAGAGAATTACAAACGTTTTTTTCGTACTTTTTTTCGTACTCATCGAGTACTTAAGCGTGTGATTTTTGATTCCTTGTACAAGGCCATTCGGCCTCCGTTTTGCTTGCCGTTTGCGCCGGCGTGCCTTATTTATCGTTCGGTCGATATCACACGTACTTCAAAGAGAATTACAAACGTTTTTTTTTCGTACTTTTTTTCGTACCCATAGAGTACTTAACCGTGTGATTTTTGATTTCTTGTACAAGGCCATTCTCGCCTCCGTTTTGCTTGCCGTTTGCGCCGGCGTGCCTTATTTATCGTTCGGTCGATATCACATCGTACTTCAAAGAGAATTACAAACCTTTTTTTTTCGTACTTTTTTTCGTACCCATAGAGTACTTAACTCGTGTGATTTTTGATTCCTTGTACAAGGCCATTCGGCCTCCGTTTTGCTTGCCGTTTGCGCCGGCGTGCCTTATTTATCGTTCGGTCGATATCACATCGTACTTCAAAGAGAATTACAAACGTTTTTTTTCGTACTTTTTTTCGTACCCATAGAGTACTTAACCGTGTGATTTTTGATTTCTTGTACAAGGCCATTTCGGCCTCCGTTTTGCTTGCCGTTTGCGCCGGCGTGCCTTATTTATCGTTCGGTCGATATCACATCGTACTTCAAAGAGAATTACAAACGTTTTTTATCGTACTCTTTTTTTCGTACCCATAGACTACTTAACGGTGTGATTTTTGATTCCTTGTACAAGGCCATTTCGGCCTCCGTTTTGCTTGCCGTTTGTGGCGGCGTGCCTTATTTATCGTTAGTCGATAACACATCGTACTTCAATGAGAATTACAAACTATTTTTTTCGTACTTTGTTTCGTACCCAAAGAGTACTTAACTGTGTGATTTTGATTCCTTGTACAAGGCCATTCTGACCTCCGTTTTGCTTGCCGTTTGCGCCGGCGTGCCTTATTTATCGTTCGGTCGATACCACATCACTTCAAAGAGAATTACAAACTTTTTTTTCGTACTTTTTTTCGTACCCATAGAGTACTTAACCGTGTGATTTTTGATTCCTTGTACAAGGCCATTCGGCCTCCGTTTTGCTTGCCGTTTGCGCCGGCGTGCCTTATTTATCGTTCGGTCGATAACACATCAGTACTTCAATGAGAATTACAAACGTTTTTTTTAGTAGTTTATTTTGTACCCATAGAGTATTTAGCGTGTGATTTTTGATTCCTTGTACAAGGCCATTCTGACCTCCGTTTTGCTTGCCTTTTGCGCCGGCGTGCCTTATTTATCGTTCTGGTCGATATCACATCAGTACTTCAAAGAGAATTACAAACGTTTTTTATCGTACTCTTTTTCGTACCCATAGACTACTTAACGGTGTGATTTTTGATTCCTTGTACAAGGCCATTCTGGCCTCCGTTTTGCTTGCCGTTTGCGCCGGCGTGCCTTATTTATCGTTCTGGTCGATAACACATCAGTACTTCAATGAGAATTACAAACTATTTTTTTCGTACTTTGTTTCGTACCCAAAGAGTACTTAACTGTGTGATTATGATTCCTTGTACAAGGCCATTCTGACCTCCGTTTTGCTTGCCGTTTGCATCGGCGTGCCTTATTTATCGTTCTGGTCGATACCACATCAGTACTTCAAAGAGAATTACAAACGTTTTTTTTCGTACTTTTTTTCGTACCCATAGAGTACTTAATCGTGTGATTTTTGATTCCTTGTACAAGGCCATTCTGGCCTCCGTTTTGCTTTCCGTTTGCGCCGGCGTGCCTTATTTATCGTTCTGGTCGATAAGACATCAGTACTTCAATGAGAATTACAAATGTTTTTTTAGTAGTTTATTTTGTACCCATAGAATATTTAGCGGTGTGATTTTTGATTCCTTGTACAAGCCCATTCTGACCTCCGTTTTGCTTGCCTTTTGCGCCGGCGTACCTTATTTATCGTTCTGGTCGATATCACATCAGTACTTCAAAGAGAATTACAAACGTTTTTTATCGTACTCTTTTTCGTACCCATAGACTACTTAACGGTGTGATTTTTGATTCATTGTACAAGGCCATTCTGGCCTCCGTTTTGCTTGCCGTTTGTGCCGGCGTGCCTTATTTATCGTTCTGGTCGATAACACATCGTACTTCAATGAGAATTACAAACTATTTTTTTTCGTACTTTGTTTCGTACCCAAAGAGTACTTAACTGTGTGATTTTGATTCCATGTACCCATTCGGACCTCCGTTTTGCTTGCCATTTGCACCGGCGTGCCTTATTTATCGTTCTGGTCGATAACACATCAGTACTTCAAAGAGAATTACAAACGTTTTTTTTCGTACTTTTTTTCGTACCCATAGAGTACTTAACCGTGTGATTTTTGATTCCTTGTACAAGGCCATTCGCCTCCGTTTTGCTTGCCGTTTGCGCCGGCGTGCCTTATTTATCGTTCTGGTCGATAACACATTAGTATTTCAAAGAGAATTACAAACTATTTTTTCGTAATTTGTTTCGTACCCAAAGAGTACTTAACTGTGTGATTTTGATTCCTTGTACAAGGCCTTTCTGACCTCCGTTTTGCTTGCCGTTTGCGCCGGCGTGCCTTATTTATCGTTCGGTCGACCACATCGTACTTCAAAGAGAATTACAAACATTTTTTTCATACTTTTTTTCGTACCCATAGAGTACTTAAGCGTGTGATTTTTGATTCCTTGTACAAGGCCATTCGGCCTCCGTTTTGCTTGCCGTTTGCGCCGGCGTGCCTTATTTATCGTTCGGTCGATATCACATCGTACTTCAAAGAGAATTACAAACGTTTTTTTCGTACTTTTTTTCGTACCCATAGAGTACTTAACTGTGTGATATTTGATTCCTTGTACAAGGCCATTCTGGCCTCCGTTTTGCATGCCGTTTGCACCGGCGTGCCTTATTTATCGTTCTGGTCGATATCACATCAATACTTCAAAGAGAATTACAAACGTTTTTTTTCGTACATTTTTTCGTACCCATAGAGTACTTAACTGTGTGATTTTTGATTTCTTGTACAAGGCCATTCTGGCCTCCGTTTTGCTTGCCGTTTGCGCCGGCGTGCCTTATTTATCGTTCGGTCGATATCACATCGTAGTTCAAAGAGAATTACAAACGTTTTTTTTCGTACTTTTTTTCGTACCCATAGAGTACTTAAGCGTGTGATTTTTGATTCCTTGTACAAGGCCATTCGGCCTCCGTTTTGCTTGCCGTTTGCGCCGGCGTGCCTTATTTATCGTTCGGTCGATATCACATCGTACTTCAAAGAGAATTACAAACGTTTTTTTTCGTACTTTTTTTCGTACCCATAGAGTACTTAACTCGTGTGATTTTTGATTTCTTGTACAAGGCCATTCGGCCTCCGTTTTGCTTGCCGTTTGCGCCGGCGTGCCTTATTTATCGTTCGTCGATATCACATCGTACTTCAAAGAGAATTACAAACATTTTTTTTGTACTTTTTTTCGTACCCATAGAGTATTTGACTCTGTGATTTTTGATTCCTAGTACAAGGCCATTCTGGCCTCCGTTTTGCTTGCTGTTTGCGCCGGCGTGCCTTATTTATCGTTCTGGTCGATATCACATCAGTACTTCAAAGAGAATTACAAACATTTTTTTTCGTACTTTTTTTTCGTACCCATAGAGTACTTAACAGTGTGATTTTTGATTTCTTGTACAGGGCCATTCTGGCCTCCGTTTTGCTTGCCGTTTGCGCCGGCGTGCCTTATTTATCGTTCTGGTCGATATCACATCGTACTTCAAAGAGAATTACAAACGTTTTTTTCGTACTTTTTTTCGTACCCATAGAGTACTTAACTCGTGTGATTTTTGATTCCTTGTACAAGGCCATTCCGGCCTCCGTTTTGCTTGCCGTTTGCGCCGGCGTGCCTTATTTATCGTTCGGTCGATATCACATCGTACTTCAAAGAGAATTACAAACGTTTTTTTTCGTACTTTTTTTTCGTACCCATAGAGTACTTAATCGTGTGATTTTTGATTTCTTGTACAAGGCCATTTCGGCCTCCGTTTTGCTTGCCGTTTGCGCCGGCGTGCTTATTTATCGTTCGGTCGATATCACATCGTACTTCAAAGAGAATTACAAACGTTTTTTTTTCGTATTTTTTTCGTACCCATAGGGTACTTAAGCGTGTGATTTTTGATTCCTTGTACAAGGCTATTATGGCCTCCGTTTTGCTTGCCGTTTGCGCCGGCGTGCCTTATTTATCGTTCTGGTCGATATCACATCGTACTTCAAAGAGAATTACAAACGTTTTTTTTTTTCGTTTTTTTCGTACCCATAGAGTACTTAACTATGTGATTTTTGATTTCTTGTACAAGGCCATTACGCCTCCGTTTTGCTTGCCGTTTGCGCCGGCGTGCCTTATTTATCGTTCGGTCGATATCACATCAGTACTTCAAAGAGAATTACAAACGTTTTTTAACGTACTCTTTTTCGTACCAATAGAGTACTTAACGGTGTGATTTTTGATTCCTTGTACAAGGCCATTATGGCCTCCGTTTTGCTTGCCGTTTGTGCCGGCGTGCCTTATTATCGTTCTGGTCGATAACACATCAGTACTTCAATGAGAATTACAAAATATTTTTCGTACTTTGTTTCGTACCAAAAGAGTACTTAACTGTGTGATTTTGATTCCTTGTGCAAGGCCATTCTGACCTCCGTTTTGCTTGCCGTTTGCACCGGCGTACCTTATTTATCGTTCTGGTCGATACCACATCAGTACTTCAAAGAGAATTACAAACGTTTTTTCTCGTAATTTTTTCGTACCCATAGAGTACTTAACTGTGTGATTTTTGATTCCTTGTACAAGGCCATTCTAGCCTCCGTTTTGCTTGCCGTTTGCGCCGGCGTGCCTTATTTATCGTTCGGTCGATACACATCGGTACTTCAAAGAGAATTACAAACATTTTTTTCGTACTTTTTTTCGTACCCATAGAGTACTTAACCGTGTGATTTTTGATTCCTTGTACAAGGCCATTTCGGCCTCCGTTTTGCTTGTCGTTTGCGCCGGCGTGCCTTATTTATCGTTCGGTCGATATCACATCGTACTTCAAAGAGAATTACAAACGTTTTTTTCGTACTTTTTTTCGTACCCATAGAGTACTTAACTCGTGTGATTTTTGATTCCTTGTACAAGGCCATTCGGCCTCCGTTTTGCTTGCCGTTTGCGCCGGCGTGCCTTATTTATCGTTCGGTCGATATCACATCGGTACTTCAAAGAGAATTACAAACGTTTTTTTTCATACTTTTTTTCGTACCCATAGAGTACTTAATCGTGTGATTTTTGATTTCTTGTACAAGCCCATTCGGCCTCCGTTTTGCTTGCCATTTGCGCCGGCGTGCCTTATTTATCGTTTCGTCGATATCACATCGTACTTCAAAGAGAATTACAAACGTTTTTTTTTGTACTTTTTTTCGTACCCATAGAGTACTTAACTCGTATGATTTTTGATTCCTTGTACAAGGCCATTCGGCCTCCGTTTTGCTTGCCTTTTGCGCCGGCGTGCCTTATTTATCGTTCGGTCGATATCACATCGTACTTCAAAGAGAATTACAAACATTTTTTTCGTACTTTTTTCGTACCCATAGAGTACTTAAGCGTGTGATTTTTGATTTCTTGTACAAGGCCATTCGGCCTCCGTTTTGCTTGCCGTTTGCGCCGGCGTGCCTTATTTATCGTTCGGTCGATATCACATCGTACTTCAAAGTGAATTACAAACGTTTTTTTTCGTACTTTTTTTCGTACTCGTAGAGTACTTAACCGTGTGATTTTTGATTCCTTGTACAAGGCCATTCGGCCTCCGTTTTGCTTGCCGTTTGCGCCGGCGTGCCTTATTTATCGTTCGGTCGATATCACATCGTACTTCAAAGAGAATTACAAACGTTTTTTTTCGTACTTTTTTTCGTACCCATAGAGTACTTACCGTGTGAATTTTGATTTCTTGTACAAGGCCATTCGGCCTCCGTTTTTCTTGCCGTTTGCGCCGGCGTGCCTTATTTATCGTTCGGTCGATATCACATCGTACTTCAAAGAGAATTACAAACTTTTTTTTTCGTACTTTTTTTCGTACCCATAGAGTACTTAAGCGTGTGATTTTTGATTCCTTGTACAAGGCCATTATGGCCTCCGTTTTGCTTGCCGTTTGCGCCGGCGTGCCTTATTTATCGTTCGGTCGATATCACATCGTACTTCAAAGAGAATTACAAACGTTTTTTTTCGTACTTTTTTTTTCGTACCCATAGAGTACTTAACGTGTGATTTTTGATTTCTTGTACAAGGCCATTCGGCCTCCGTTTTGCTTGCCGTTTGCGCCGGCGTGCCTTATTTATCGTTCTGGTCGATATCACATCAGTACTTCAAAGAGAATTACAAACGTTTTTTATCGTACTCTTTTTCGTACCCATAGACTACTTAACGGTGTGATTTTTGATTCCTTGTACAAGGCCATTCTGGCCTCCGTTTTGCTTGCCGTTTGTGGCGGCGTGCCTTATTATCGTTCTGGTCGATAACACATCAGTACTTCAATGAGAATTACAAACTATTTTTTTCGTACATTGTTTCGTACCCAAAGAGTACTTAACTGTGTGATTATGATTCCTTGTACAAGGCCATTCTGACCTCCGTTTTGCTTGCCGTTTGCACCGGCGTGCCTTATTTATCGTTCTGGTCGATACCACATCAGTACTTCAAAGAGAATTACAAACGTTTTTTTTCGTACTTTTTTTCGTACCCATAGAGTACTTAACTGTGTGATTTTTGATTCCTTGTACAAGGCCATTCTGGCCTCCGTTTTGCATTCCGTTTGCGCCGGCGTGCCTTATTTATCGTTCTGGTCGATAACACATCAGTACTTCAATGAGAATTACAAATGTTTTTTTTAGTAGTTTATTTTGTACCCATAGAGTATTTAGCGGTGTGATTTTTGATTCCTTGTACAAGGCCATTCTGACCTCCGTTTTGCTTGCCTTTTGCGCCGGCGTACCTTATTTATCGTTCTGGTCGATACCACATCAGTACTTCAAAGAGAATTACAAAAAAAAAACTTTTTTTTTTTCGTCCTTTTTTTCGTAAAAATAAAGTACTTAACTGTGTGATTTTTGATTCCTTGTACAAGGCCTTTCTAGCCTCCGTTTTGCTTGCCGTTTGCGCCGGCGTGCCTTATTTATCGTTCTGGTCGATATCACATCAGTACTTCAAAGAGAATTACAAACGTTTTTTAACGTACTCTTTTTCGTACCAATAGAGTACTTAACGGTGTGATTTTTGATTCCTTGTACAAGGCCATTCTGGCCTCCGTTTTGCTTGCCGTTTGCGCCGGCGTGCCTTATTTATCGTTCTGGTCGATAACACATCGTACTTCAATGAGAATTACAAAGTATTTTTTTCGTACTTTGTTTCGTACCCAAAGAGTACTTAGCGTGTGATTTTGATTCCTTGTACAAGGTCAATTCGACCTCCGTTTTGCTTGCCGTTTGCGCCGGCGTGCCTTATTTATCGTTCGGTCGATACCACATCGTACTTCAAAGAGAATTACAAACGATTATTTTCGTACTTTGTTTCGTACCCATAGAGTACTTAATCGTGTGATTTTTGATTCCTTGTACAAGGCCATTCGGCCTCCGTTTTGCTTGCCGTTTGCGCCGGCGTGCCTTATTTATCGTTCGGTCGATATCACATCAGTACTTCAAAGAGAATTACAAACGTTTTTTCGTACTTTTTTTCGTACTCATAGAGTACTTAACTGTGTGATTTTTGATTCCTTGTACAAGGCCATTCTGGCCTCCGTTTTGCTTGCCGTTTGCGCCGGCGTGCCTTATTTATCGTTCGGTCGATATCACATCGTACTTCAAAAAGAATTACAAACGTTTTTTTTCGTACTTTTTTTCGTACCCATAGAGTACTTAACTCGTGTGATTTTTGATTTCTTGTACAAGGCCATTTCGGCCTCCGTTTTGCTTGCCGTTTGCGCCGGCGTGCCTTATTTATCGTTCGGTCGATATCACATCGTACTTCAAAGAGAATTACAAACGTTTTTTTTCGTACTTTTTTTCGTACCCATAGAGTACTTAACTGTGTGATTTTTGATTCCTTGTACAAGGCCATTATGGCCTCCGTTTTGCTTGCCGTTTGCACCGGCGTGCCTTATTTATCTTTCTGGTCGATATCACATCAGTACTTCAAAGAGAATTACAAACGTTTTTTAACGTACTTTTTTTCGTACCAATAGAGTACTTAACGGTGTGATTTTTGATTCCTTGTACAAGGCCATTCTGGCCTCCGTTTTGCTTGCCGTTTGTGCCGGCGTGCCTTATTTATCGTTCGGTCGATAACACATCGTACTTCAATGAGAATTACAAACTATTTTTTTCGTACTTTGTGTCGTACCCAAAGAGTACTTAACTGTGTGATTTTGATTCCTTGTACAAGGCCATTCTGACCTCCGTTTTGCTTGCCGTTTGCACCGGCGTGCCTTATTTATCGTTCGGTCGATACCACATCGTACTTCAAAGAGAATTACAAACGTTTTTTTTCGTACTTTTTTTCGTACCCATAGAGTACTTAACCGTGTGATTTTTGATTCCTTGTACAAGGCCATTCGGCCTCCGTTTTGCTTGCCGTTTGCGCCGGCGTGCCTTATTTATCGTTCGGTCGATAACACATCAGTATTTCAAAGAGAATTACAAACTATTTGTTCGTAATTTGTTTCGTACCCAAAGAGTACTTAACTGTGTGATTTTGATTCCTTGTACAAGGCCTTTCTGACCTCCGTTTTGCTTGCCATTTGCGCCGGCGTGCCTTATTTATCGTTCTGGTCGATACCACATCAGTACTTCAAAGAGAATTACAAACATTTTTTTCATTCTTTTTTTCGTACCCATAGAGTACTTAACGTGTGATTTTTGATTCCTTGTACAAGCCATTCGGCCTCCGTTTTGCTTGCCGTTTGCGCCGGCGTGCCTTATTTATCGTTCGGTCGATATCACGTCAGTACTTCAAAGAGAATTACAAACGTATTTTTCGTACTTTTTTTCGTACCCATAGAGTACTTAACTGTGTGATTTTTGATTCCTTGTACAAGGCCATTCTGGCCTCCGTTTTGCTTGCCGTTTGCGCCGGCGTGCCTTATTTATCGTTCGGTCGATATCACATCGTACTTCAAAGAGAATTACAAACGTTTTTTTCGTACTTTTTTTCATACCCATAGAGTACTTAACCGTGTGATTTTGATTTCTTGTACAAGGCCATTCGGCCTCCGTTTTGCTTGCCGTTTGCGCCGGCGTGCCTTATTTATCGTTCGGTCGATATCACATCGTAGTTCAAAGAGAATTACAAACGTTTTTTTTCGTACTTTTTTTCGTACCCATAGAGTACTTAAGCGTGTGATTTTTGATTCCTTGTACAAGGCCATTCGGCCTCCGTTTTGCTTGCCGTTTGCGCCGGCGTGCCTTATTTATCGTTCGGTCGATATCACATCGTACTTCAAAGAGAATTACAAACGTTTTTTTTTCGTACTTTTTTTCGTACCCATAGAGTACTTAACCGTGTGATTTTTGATTTCTTGTACAAGGCCATTTCGGCCTCCGTTTTGCTTGCCGTTTGCGCCGGCGTGCCTTATTTATCGTTCGTCGATATCACATCGTACTTCAAAGAGAATTACAAACGTTTTTTTTTGTACTTTTTTTCGTACCCATAGAGTATTTAACTCGTGTGATTTTTGATTCCTTGTACAAGGCCATTCGGCCTCCGTTTTGCTTGCCTTTTGCGCCGGCGTGCCTTATTTATCGTTCGGTCGATATCACATCGTACTTCAAAGAGAATTACAAACATTTTTTTCGTACTTTTTTTCGTACCCATAGAGTACTTAATCGTGTGATTTTTGATTTCTTGTACAAGGCCATTCGGCCTCCGTTTTGCTTGCCGTTTGCGCCGGCGTGCCTTATTTATCGTTCGGTCGATATCACATCGGTACTTCAAAGAGAATTACAAACGTTTTTTTCGTACTTTTTTTCGTACCCATAGAGTACTTAAGCGTGTGATTTTTGATTCCTTGTACAAGGCCATTCTCCGCCTCCGTTTTGCTTGCCGTTTGCGCCGGCGTGCCTTATTTATCGTTCGGTCGATATCACATCGTACTTCAAAGAGAATTACAAACGTTTTTTTTCGTACTTTTTTTCGTACCCATAGAGTACTTAACGTGTGATTTTTGATTTCTTGTACAAGGCCATTCGGCCTCCGTTTTGCTTGCCGTTTGCGCCGGCGTGCCTTATTTATCGTTCGTCGATATCACATCGTACTTCAAAGAGAATTACAAACATTTTTTTTTTTTTGTACTTTTTTTCGTACCCATAGAGTATTTAATCGTGTGATTTTTGATTCCTTGTACAAGGCCATTCGGCCTCCGTTTTGCTTGCCGTTTGCGCCGGCGTGCCTTATTTATCGTTCGGTCGATATCACATCGTACTTCAAAGAGAATTACAAACGTTTTTTTTCGTACTTTTTTTCGTACCCTCGTAGAGTACTTAAGCGTGTGATTTTTGATTCCTTGTACAAGGCCATTTCGGCCTCCGTTTTGCTTGCCGTTTGCGCCGGCGTGCCTTATTTATCGTTCGGTCGATATCACATCGTACTTCAAAGAGAATTACAAACGTTTTTTTTCGTACTTTTTTTCGTACCCATAGAGTACTTAACCGTGTGATTTTTGATTCTTGTACAAGGCCATTCGGCCTCCGTTTTGCTTGCCGTTTGCGCCGGCGTGCCTTATTTATCGTTCGGTCGATATCACATCGTACTTCAAAGAGAATTACAAACGTTTTTTTTTCGTACTTTTTTTCGTACCCATAGAGTACTTAATCGTGTGATTTTTGATTCCTTGTACAAGGCCATTATGGCCTCCGTTTTGCTTGCCGTTTGCGCCGGCGTGCCTTATTTATCGTTCGGTCGATATCACATCGTACTTCAAAGAGAATTACAAACGTTTTTTTTCGTACTTTTTTTCGTACCCATAGAGTACTTAACTCGTGTGATTTTTGATTTCTTGTACAAGGCCATTCGGCCTCCGTTTTGCTTGCCGTTTGCGCCGGCGTGCCTTATTTATCGTTCGGTCGATATCACATCGTACTTCAAAGAGAATTACAAACGTTTTTTTTCGTACTTTTTTTCGTACCCATAGAGTACTTAACGGTGTGATTTTTGATTCCTTGTACAAGGCCATTCGGCCTCCGTTTTGCTTGCCGTTTGCGCCGGCGTGCCTTATTTATCGTTCGGTCGATATCACATCGTACTTCAAAGAGAATTACAAACTATTTTTTTCGTACTTTGTTTCGTACCCAAAGAGTACTTAATCGTGTGATTTTGATTCCTTGTACAAGGCCATTTCGACCTCCGTTTTGCTTGCCGTTTGCGCCGGCGTGCCTTATTTATCGTTCGGTCGATATCACATCGTACTTCAAAGAGAATTACAAACGTTTTTTTTCGTACTTTTTTTCGTACCCATAGAGTACTTAACTCGTGTGATTTTTGATTCCTTGTACAAGGCCATTCGGCCTCCGTTTTGCTTGCCGTTTGCGCCGGCGTGCCTTATTTATCGTTCGGTCGATATCACATCGTACTTCAAGAGAATTACAAACGTTTTTTTTCGTAGTTTTTTTGTACCCATAGAGTACTTAACGGTGTGATTTTTGATTCCTTGTACAAGGCCATTCGACCTCCGTTTTGCTTGCCGTTTGCGCCGGCGTGCCTTATTTATCGTTCGGTCGATATCACATCGTACTTCAAAGAGAATTACAAACGTTTTTTTTCGTACTTTTTTTCGTACCCATAAAGTACTTAACCGTGTGATTTTTGATTCCTTGTACAAGGCCATTTCGGCCTCCGTTTTGCTTGCCGTTTGCGCCGGCGTGCCTTATTTATCGTTCGGTCGATATCACATCGTACTTCAAAGAGAATTACAAACGTTTTTTTTCGTACTTTTTTCGTACCCATAGAGTACTTAACGGTGTGATTTTTGATTCCTTGTACAAGGCCATTCGGCCTCCGTTTTGCTTGCCGTTTGCGCCGGCGTGCCTTATTTATCGTTCGGTCGATACACATCGTACTTCAAAGAGAATTACAAACGTATTTTTTTCGTACTTTGTTTCGTACCCAAAGAGTACTTAACCGTGTGATTTTGATTCCTTGTACAAGGCCATTCTCGACCTCCGTTTTGCTTGCCGTTTGCGCCGGCGTGCCTTATTTATCGTTCGGTCGATATCACATCGTACTTCAAAGAGAATTACAAACGTTTTTTTCGTACTTTTTTTTCGTACCCATAGAGTACTTAACGTGTGATTTTTGATTCCTTGTACAAGGCCATTTTCGGCCTCCGTTTTGCTTGCCGTTTGCGCCGGCGTGCCTTATTTATCGTTCGGTCGATATCACATCGTACTTCAAAGAGAATTACAAACGATTTTTTTCGTACTTTTTTCGTACCCATAGAGTACTTAAGCGTGTGATTTTGATTCCTTGTACAAGGCCATTCGCCTCCGTTTTGCTTGCCGTTTGCGCCGGCGTGCCTTATTTATCGTTCGGTCGATATCACATCGTACTTCAAAGAGAATTACAAACGTTTTTTTTCGTACTTTTTTTCGTACCCATAGAGTACTTAACTCGTGTGATTTTTGATTTCTTGTACAAGGCCATTCGGCCTCCGTTTTGCTTGCCGTTTGCGCCGGCGTGCCTTATTTATCGTTCGGTCGATATCACATCGTACTTCAAAGAGAATTACAAACGTTTTTTTTCGTACTTTTTTTCGTACCCATAGAGTACTTAACCGTGTGATTTTTGATTCCTTGTACAAGGCCATTCGGCCTCCGTTTTGCTTGCCGTTTGCGCCGGCGTGCCTTATTTATCGTTCGGTCGATATCACATCGTACTTCAAAGAGAATTACAAATGTTTTTTTTCGTACTTTTTTTCGTACCCATAGAGTACTTAACTGTGTGATTTTTGATTTCTTGTACAAGGCCATTTTGGCCTCCGTTTTGCTTGCCGTTTGCGCCGGCGTGCCTTATTTATCGTTCGGTCGATACCACATCGTACTTCAAAGAGAATTACAAACGTTTTTTTTCGTACTTTTTTTCGTACCCATAGAGTACTTAACCGTGTGATTTTTGATTTCTTGTACAAGGCCATTCGGCCTCCGTTTTGCTTGCCGTTTGCGCCGGCGTGCCTTATTTATCGTTCGGTCGATATCACATCGTACTTCAAAGAGAATTACAAACGTTTTTTTTCGTACTTTTTTTCGTACCCATAGAGTACTTAACGTGTGATTTTTGATTCCTTGTACAAGGCCATTCGGCCTCCGTTTTGCTTGCCGTTTGCGCCGGCGTGCCTTATTTATCGTTCGGTCGATATCACATCGTACTTCAAAGAGAATTACAAACGTTTTTTTTCGTACTTTTTTTCGTACCCATAGAGTACTTAACCGTGTGATTTTTGATTTCTTGTACAAGGCCATTTCGGCCTCCGTTTTGCTTGCCGTTTGCGCCGGCGTGCCTTATTTATCGTTCGGTCGATATCACATCGTACTTCAAAGAGAATTACAAACGTTTTTTTTCGTACTTTTTTTCGTACCCGTAGAGTACTTAATCGTGTGATTTTTGATTCCTTGTACAAGGCCATTTCGGCCTCCGTTTTGCTTGCCGTTTGCGCCGGCGTGCCTTATTTATCGTTCGGTCGATATCACATCGTACTTCAAAGAGAATTACAAACGTTTTTTTTCGTACTTTTTTTCGTACCCATAGAGTACTTAACTCGTGTGATTTTTGATTTCTTGTACAAGGCCATTCGGCCTCCGTTTTGCTTGCCGTTTGCGCCGGCGTGCCTTATTTATCGTTCGGTCGATATCACATCGTACTTCAAAGAGAATTACAAACGTTTTTTTTCGTACTTTTTTTCGTACCCATAGAGTACTTAATCGTGTGATTTTTGATTCCTTGTACAAGGCCATTATGGCCTCCGTTTTGCTTGCCGTTTGCGCCGGCGTGCCTTATTTATCGTTCGGTCGATATCACATCGTACTTCAAAGAGAATTACAAACGTTTTTTTTCGTACTTTTTTTCGTACCCATAGAGTACTTAACTCGTGTGATTTTTGATTTCTTGTACAAGGCCATTTCGGCCTCCGTTTTGCTTGCCGTTTGCGCCGGCGTGCCTTATTTATCGTTCGGTCGATATCACATCGTACTTCAAAGAGAATTACAAACGTTTTTTATCGTACTCTTTTTCGTACCCATAGACTACTTAACGGTGTGATTTTTGATTCCTTGTACAAGGCCATTCTGGCCTCCGTTTTGCTTGCCGTTTGCGCCGGCGTGCCTTATTTATCGTTCTGGTCGATAACACATCAGTACTTCAATGAGAATTACAAACTATTTTTTTCGTACTTTGTTTCGTACCCAAAGAGTACTTAACCGTGTGATTTTGATTCCTTGTACAAGGCCATTCTGACCTCCGTTTTGCTTGCCGTTTGCGCCGGCGTGCCTTATTTATCGTTCGGTCGATACCACATCGTACTTCAAAGAGAATTACAAACGTTTTTTTTCGTACTTTTTTTCGTACCCATAGAGTACTTAACCGTGTGATTTTTGATTCCTTGTACAAGGCCATTCGGCCTCCGTTTTGCTTGCCGTTTGCGCCGGCGTGCCTTATTTATCGTTCGGTCGATAACACATCGTACTTCAATGAGAATTACAAACGTTTTTTTTCGTAGTTTGTTTTGTACCCATAGAGTATTTAACGGTGTGATTTTTGATTCCTTGTACAAGGCCATTCTGACCTCCGTTTTGCTTGCCATTTGCGCCGGCGTACCTTATTTATCGTTCTGGTCGATACCACATCAGTACTTCAAAGAGAATTACAAACGTTTTTTTTCGTACTTTTTTTCGTACCCATAAAGTACTTAACTCTGTGATTTTTGATTCCTTGTACAAGGCCTTTCTGGCCTCCGTTTTGCATGCCGTTTGCGCCGGCGTGGCTTATTTATTGTTCTGGTCCATATCACATCAGTACTTCAAAGAGAATTACAAACGTTTTTTAACGTACTCTTTTTCGTACCAATAGAGTACTTAACGGTGTGATTTTTGATTCCTTGTACAAGGCCATTCTGGCCTCCGTTTTGCTTGCCGTTTGCGCCGGCGTGCCTTATTTATCGTTCTGGTCGATAACACATCAGTACTTCAATGAGAATTACAAAGTATTTTTTTCGTACTTTGTTTCGTACCCAAAGAGTACTTAACTGTGTGATTTTGATTCCTTGTACAAGGTCATTCTGACCTCCGTTTTGCTTGCCGTTTGCGCCGGCGTGCCTTATTTATCGTTCGGTCGATACCACATCGTACTTCAAAGAGAATTACAAACGATTATTTTCGTACTTTGTTTCGTACCCATAGAGTACTTAACCGTGTGATTTTTGATTCCTTGTACAAGGCCATTCTGACCTCCGTTTTGTTTGCCGTTTGCGCCGGCGTGCCTTATTTATCGTTCGGTCGATACCACATCAGTACTTCAAAGACAATTACAAACGTTTTTTTTCGTACTTTTTTTCGTACACATAGAGTACTTAGCTGTGTGATTTTTGATTCCTTGTACAAGGCCATTCTGCCCTCCGTTTTGCTTGCCGTTTGCGCCGGCGTGCCTTATTTATCGTTCTGGTCGATAACACATCAGTACTTCAATGAGAATTACAAACGTTTTTTTTCGTACTTTGTTTTGTACCCATAGAGTACTTAACGGTGTGATTTTTGATTCCTTGTACAAGGCCATTCTGACCTCCGTTTTGCTTGCGTTTGCGCCGGCGTACCTTATTTATCGTTCTGGTCGATACCACATCGTACTTCAAAGAGAATTACAAACGTTTTTTTTCGTACTTTTTTTCGTACCCATAGAGTACTTAATCGTGTGATTTTTGATTCCTTGTACAAGGCCATTTCGGCCTCCGTTTTGCTTGCCGTTTGCGCCGGCGTGCCTTATTTATCGTTCGGTCGATATCACATCATTACTTCAAAGAGAATTACAAACTTTTTTTTAACGTACTTTTTTCGTACCAATAGAGTACTTAACGGTGTGATTTTTGATTCCTTGTACAAGGCCATTTCGGCCTCCGTTTTGCTTGCCGTTTGCGCCGGCGTGCCTTATTTATCGTTCGGTCGATAACACATCGTACTTCAATGAGAATTACAAACATTTTTTTCGTAATTTGTTTCGTACCCAAAGAGTACTTAATCGTGTGATTTTGATTCCTTGTACAAGGCCTTTCGACCTCCGTTTTGCTTGCCGTTTGCGCCGGCGTGCCTTATTTATCGTTCGGTCGATACCACATCGTACTTCAAAGAGAATTACAAACGTTTTTTTTCGTACTTTTTTTCGTACCCATAGAGTACTTAACCGTGTGATTTTTGATTCCTTGTACAAGGCCATTCGGCCTCCGTTTTGCTTGCCGTTTGCGCCGGCGTGCCTTATTTATCGTTCGGTCGATATCACATCGTACATCAAAGAGAATTACAAACGTTTTTTTTCGTACTTTTTTTCGTACCCATAGAGTACTTAACGGTGTGATTTTTGATTCCTTGTACAAGGCCATTCTGGCCTCCGTTTTGCTTGCCGTTTGCGCCGGCGTGCCTTATTTATCGTTCTGGTCGATATCACATCAGTACTTCAAAGAGAATTACAAACGTTTTTTTTCGTAATTTTTTCGTACCCATAGAGTACTTAACCGTGTGATTTTTGATTCCTTGTACAAGGCCATTCGACCTCCGTTTTGCTTGCCGTTTGCGCCGGCGTGCCTTATTTATCGTTCGGTCGATATCACATCGTATTTCAAAGAGAATTACAAACATTTTTTTTCGTACTTTTTTTCGTACCCATAGAGTACTTAACCGTGTGATTTTTGATTCCTTGTACAAGGCCATTCGGCCTCCGTTTTGCTTGCCGTTTGCGCCGGCGTGCCTTATTTATCGTTCGGTCGATATCACATCGCATTTCAAAGAGAATTACAAACGTTTTTTTTCGTACTTTTTTTCGTACCCATAGAGTACTTAACCGTGTGATTTTTGATTCCTTGTACAAGGCCATTCGGCCTCCGTTTTGCTTGCCGTTTGCGCCGGCGTGCCTTATTTATCATTCTGGTCGATATCACATCATACTTCAAAGAGAATTACAAACGTTTTTTTTCGTACTTTTTTTCGTACCCATAGAGTACTTAACCGTGTGATTTTTGATTTCTTGTACAAGGCCATTCTCGGCCTCCGTTTTGCTTGCCGTTTGCGCCGGCGTGCCTTATTTATCGTTCGGTCGATATCACATCGTACTTCAAAGAGAATTACAAACGTTTTTTTTCGTACTTTTTTTCGTACCCATAGAGTACTTAACCGTGTGATTTTTGATTTCTTGTACAAGGCCATTCTCGCCTCCGTTTTGCTTGCCGTTTGCGCCGGCGTGCCTTATTTATCGTTCGGTCGATATCACATCGTACTTCAAAGAGAATTACAAACGTTTTTTTTCGTACTTTTTTTCGTACCCATAGAGTACTTAACTCGTGTGATTTTTGATTCCTTGTACAAGGCCATTCGGCCTCCGTTTTGCTTGCCGTTTGCGCCGGCGTGCCTTATTTATCGTTCGGTCGATATCACATCGTACTTCAAAGAGAATTACAAACGTTTTTTTTTCGTACTTTTTTTCGTACCCATAGAGTACTTAACCGTGTGATTTTTGATTCCTTGTACAAGGCCATTCGGCCTCCGTTTTGCTTGCCGTTTGCGCCGGCGTGCCTTATTTATCGTTCGGTCGATATCACATCGTACTTCAAAAGAGAATTACAAACGTTTTTTTTCGTACTTTTTTTCGTACCCATAGAGTACTTAACATTGTGATTTTTGATTCCTTGTACAAGGCCATTCTGGGCTCCGTTTTGCTTGCCGTTTGTGCCGGCGTGCCTTATTTATCGTTCTGGTCGATATCACATCATTACTTCAAAGAGAATTACAAACGTTTTTTTTCGTACTTTTTTTCGTACCCATAGAGTACTTAACCGTGTGATTTTTGATTCCTTGTACAAGGCCATTCGCCTCCGTTTTGCTTGCCGTTTGCGCCGGCGTGCCTTATTTATCGTTCGGTCGATATCACATCGTACTTCAAAGAGAATTACAAACGTTTTTTTTCGTAGTTTTTTTGTACCCATAGAGTATTTAACGGTGTGATTTTTGATTCCTTGTACAAGGCCATTCTGACCTCCGTTTTGCTTGCCGTTTGCGCCGGCGTGCCTTATTTATCGTTCGGTCGATACCACATCGCACTTCAAAGAGAATTACAAACGTTTTTTTTCGTACTTTTTTTCGTACCCATAAAGTACTTAACCGTGTGATTTTTGATTCCTTGTACAAGGCCATTTCGGCCTCCGTTTTGCTTGCCGTTTGCGCCGGCGTGCCTTATTTATCGTTCGGTCGATATCACATCGTACTTCAAAGAGAATTACAAACGTTTTTTAACGTACTTTTTTTCGTACCAATAGAGTACTTAACGGTGTGATTTTTGATTCCTTGTACAAGGCCATTTCGGCCTCCGTTTTGCTTGCCGTTTGCGCCGGCGTGCCTTATTTATCGTTCGGTCGATACACATCGTACTTCAAAGAGAATTACAAAGTATTTTTTTCGTACTTTGTTTCGTACCCAAAGAGTACTTAACCGTGTGATTTTGATTCCTTGTACAAGGCCATTCTGACCTCCGTTTTGCTTGCCGTTTGCGCCGGCGTGCCTTATTTATCGTTCTGGTCGATACCACATCGTACTTCAAAGAGAATTACAAACGATTTTTTTCGTACTTTTTTTCGTACCCTTAGAGTACTTAACTCGTGTGATTTTTGATTTCTTGTACAAGGCCATTCTCGCCTCCGTTTTGCTTGCCGTTTGCGCCGGCGTGCCTTATTTATCGTTCGGTCGATACACATCGTACTTCAAAGAGAATTACAAACGTTTTTTTTCGTACTTTGTTTTGTACCCATAGAGTACTTAAAACGTGTGATTTTTGATTCCTTGTACAAGGCCATTTCGACCTCCGTTTTGCTTGCCGTTTGCGCCGGCGTGCCTTATTTATCGTTCGGTCGATACCACATCGTACTTCAAAGAGAATTACAAACGTTTTTTTTCGTACTTTTTTTCGTACCCATAGAGTACTTAACCGTGTGATTTTTGATTCCTTGTACAAGGCCATTCTCGGCCTCCGTTTTGCTTGCCGTTTGCGCCGGCGTGCCTTATTTATCGTTCGGTCGATATCACATCATTATTTCAAAGAGAATTACAAACGTTTTTTTTAACGTACTTTTTTTTCGTACCAATAGAGTACTTAACGGTGTGATTTTTGATTCCTTGTACAAGGCCATTCTCGGCCTCCGTTTTGCTTGCCGTTTGCGCCGGCGTGCCTTATTTATCGTTCGGTCGATAACACATCGTACTTCAATGAGAATTACAAACATTTTTTTCGTAATTTGTTTCGTACCCAAAGAGTACTTAATCGTGTGATTTTGATTCCTTGTACAAGGCCATTCGACCTCCGTTTTGCTTGCCGTTTGCGCCGGCGTGCCTTATTTATCGTTCGGTCGATACCACATCGTACTTCAAAGAGAATTACAAACATTTTTTTTCGTACTTTTTTTCGTACCCATAGAGTACTTAACTGGTTTGATTTTTGATTCCTTGTACAAGGCCATTCTGGCCTCCGTTTTGCTTGCCGTTTGCGCCGGCGTGCCTTATTTATCGTTCTGGTCGATATCACATCATTACTTCAAAGAGAATTACAAACGTTTTTTTTCGTACTTTTTTCGTACCCATAGAGTACTTAACGGTGTGATTTTTGATTCCTTGTACAAGGCCATTCTGGCCTCCGTTTTGCTTGCCGTTTGCGCCGGCGTGCCTTATTTATCGTTCGGTCGATAACACATCGTACTTCAAAGAGAATTACAAACGTTTTTTTTCGTAATTTTTTTCGTACCCAAAGAGTACTTAACCGTGTGATTTTTGATTCCTTGTACAAGGCCTTTTCGACCTCCGTTTTGCTTGCCGTTTGCGCCGGCGTGCCTTATTTATCGTTCGGTCGATATCACATCGTACTTCAAAGAGAATTACAAACATTTTTTTTCGTACTTTTTTTCGTACCCATAGAGTACTTAACCGTGTGATTTTTGATTCCTTGTACAAGGCCATTCTCGACCTCCGTTTTGCTTGCCGTTTGCGCCGGCGTGCCTTATTTATCGTTCGGTCGATATCACATCCGTACTTCAAAGAGAATTACAAACATTTTTTTTCGTACTTTTTTTCGTACCCATAGAGTACTTAGTTGTGTGATTTTTGATTCCTTGTACAAGGCCATTCTGGCCTCCGTTTTGCTTGCCGTTTGCGCCGGCGTGCCTTATTTATCGTTCTGGTCGATATCACATCGTACTTCAAAGAGAATTACAAACGTTTTTTTTCGTACTTTGTTTCGTATCCATAGAGTACTTAACGGTGTGATTTTTGATTCCTTGTACAAGGCCATTCTCGACCTCCGTTTTGCTTGCCGTTTGCGCCGGCGTGCCTTATTTATCGTTCGGTCGATATCACATCGTACTTCAAAAGAGAATTACAAACGTTTTTTTCGTACTTTTTTTCGTACCCATAGAGTACTTAATCGTGTGATTTTTGATTCCTTGTACAAGGCCATTCTCGCCTCCGTTTTGCTTGCCGTTTGCGCCGGCGTGCCTTATTTATCGTTCTGGTCGATATCACATCATTACTTCAAAGAGAATTACAAACGTTTTTTTTCGTACGTTTTTCGTACCTATAGAGTACTTAACTGTGTGATTTTTGATTTCTTGTACAAGGCCATTTTGGCCTCCGTTTTGCTTGCCGTTTACTCCGGCGTGCCTTATTTATCGTTCGGTCGATAACAAATCGTACTTCAAAGAGAATTACAAACGTTTTTTTTCGTAATTTTTTTCGTACCCAAAGAGTACTTAAGCGTGTGATTTTTGATTCCTTGTACAAGGCCATTCTGGCCTCCGTTTTGCTTTCCGTTTGTGCCGGCGTGCCTTATTAATCGTTCTGGTTGATATCACATCAGTACTTCAAAGAGAATTACAAACGTTTTTTTTCATACCTTTTTTCGTACCCATAGAGTACTTAACTATGTGATTTTTGATTTCTTGTACAAGGCCATTCTGGCCTCCGTTTTGCTTGCCGTTTGCGCCGGCGTACCTTATTTATCGTTCTGGTCGATAACACATCAGTACTTCAATGAGAATTACAAACCATTTTTTTCGTAATTTGTTTCGTACCCAAAGAGTACTTAACTGTGTGATTTTGATTCCTTGTACAAGGCCTTTCTAACCTCCGGTTTGCTTGCCGTTTGCGCCGGCGTGCCTTATTTATCGTTCTGGTCGATACCACAATAGTACTTCAAAGAGAATTACAAACATTTTTTTCGTACTTTTTTCGTACCCATAGAGTACTTAACTGTGTGATTTTTGATTCCTTGTACAAGGCCATTCTGGCCTCCTTTTTGCTTGCCGTTTGCGCCGGCGTGCCTTATTTATCGTTCTGGTCGATATCACATCATTACTTCAAAGAGAATTACGAACGTTTTTTAACGTACTCTTTTTCGTACCAATAGAGCACTTAACGGTGTGATTTTTGATTCCTTGTACAAGGCCATTCTGGCCTCCGTTTTGCTTGCCCTTTGCGCCGGCGTACCTTATTTATCGTTCTGGTCGATAACACATCAGTACTTCAATGAGAATTAAAAACCATTTTTTTTTCGTAATTTGTTTCGTACCCAAAGAGTACTTAACTGTGTGATTTTGATTCCTTGTACAAGGCCTTTCTGACCTCCGTTTTGCTTGACGTTTGCGCCGGCGTGCCTTATTTATCGTTCTGGTCGATACCACATCAGTACTTCAAAGAGAATTACAAACATTTTTTTTCGTACTTTTTTTCGTACCCATAGAGTACTTAACTCGTGTGATTTTTGATTCCTTGTACAAGGCCATTCGGCCTCCGTTTTGCTTTCCGTTTGCGCCGGCGTGCCTTATTAATCGTTCGGTCGATATCACATCGCATACTTCAAAGAGAATTACAAACGTTTTTTTTCATACTTTTTTTCGTACCCATAGAGTACTTAACTATGTGATTTTTGATTTCTTGTACAAGGCCATTCTGGCCTCCGTTTTGCTTGCCGTTTGCGCCGGCGTGCCTTATTTATCGTTCTGGTCGATAACAAATCAGTACTTCAATGAGAATTACAAACTATTTTTTTCGTAATTTGTTTCGTACCCATAGAGTACTTAATCGTGTGATTTTTGATTCCTTGTACAAGGCCATTCGGCCTCCGTTTGGCTTGCCGTTTGCGCCGGCGTGCCTTATTTATCGTTCTGGTCGATATCATATCAGTACTTCAAAGAGAATTACAAACTTTTTTTTCCGTACCCATAGAGTACTTAACTGTGTGATTTTTGATTTCTTGTACAAGGCCAATCTGGCCTCCGTTTTGCTTGCCGTTTGCGACGGCGTGCCTTATTTATCGTTCTGGTCGATATCACTTCAGTACTTCAAAGAGAATTACAAACGTTTTTTTTCATACTTTTTTTCGTACCCATAGAGTACTTAACTTTGTGATTTTTTATTTCTTGTACAAGGCCATTCTGGCCTCCGTTTTGCTTGCCATTTGCGCCGGCGTGCCTTATTTATCGTTCTCGTCGATATCACATCAGTACTTCAAAGAGAATTACAAAAGTTTTTTTTCGTACTTTTTTTCGTACCCATAGAGTACTTAACTGTCTGATTTTTGATTCCTTGTGCAAGGCCATTCTGGCCTCCGTTTGCTTGCCGTTTGCGCCGGCGTGCCTTATTTATCGTTCTGGTCGATATCACATCAGTACTTCAAAGAGAATTACAAACATTTTTTTTTCGTACTTTTTTTTCGTACCCATAGAGTACTTAACTGTGTGATTTTTGATTTCTTGTACAAGGTCATTCTGGCCACCGTTTTGCTTGCCGTTTGCGCCGGCGTACCTTATTTATCGTTCTGGTCGATACCACATCAGTACTTCAAAGAGAATTACAAACGTTTTTTTTCGTACTTTTTTTCGTAACCATAGAGTACTTAATCGTGTGATTTTTGATTCCTTGTACAAGGCCATTCTCGCTTCCGTTTTGCTTGCCGTTTGCGCCGGCGTGCCTTATTTATCGTTCGGTTGATATCACATCATTACTTCAAAGAGAATTACAAACGTTTTTTTTCGTACTTTTTTTCGTACCCATAGAGTACTTAATCGTGTGATTTTTGATTCCTTGTACAAGGCCATTTCGCCTCCGTTTTGCTTTCGTTTGCGCCGGCGTGCCTTATTTATCGTTCTGGTCGATTACACATCAGTACTTCAATGAGAATTACAAATGTTTTTTTAGTAGTTTATTTTGTACCCATAGAGTATTTAGCGGTGTGATTTTTGATTCCTTGTACAAGGCCATTCTGACCTCCGTTTTGCTTGCCTTTTGCGCCGGCGTACCTTATTTATCGTTCTGGTCGATACCACATCAGTACTTCAAAGAGAATTACAAAAAAAAAATTTCGTCCTTTTTTTCGTACCCATAAAGTACTTAACTGTGTGATTTTAGATTCATTGTACAAGGCCTTTCTGGCCTCCGTTGCTTGCCGTTTGCGCCGGCGTACCTTATTTATCGTTCTGGTCGATAACACATCAGTACTTCAATGAGAATTACAAAGCATTTTTTTCGTAATTTGTTTCGTACCCAAAGAGTACTTAACTGTGTGATTTTGATTCCTTGTACAAGGCCTTTCTGACCTCCGTTTTGCTTGCCGTTTGCGCCGGCGTGCCTTATTTATCGTTCGGTCGATACCACATCGTACTTCAAAGAGAATTACAAACATTTTTTTTCGTACTTTTTTTCGTACCCATAGAGTACTTAACCGTGTGATTTTTGATTCCTTGTACAAGGCCATTTCGCCTCCGTTTTGCTTTCCGTTTGCGCCGGCGTGCCTTATTAATCGTTCGGTCGATATCACATCGTACTTCAAAGAGAATTACAAACGTTTTTTTTCATACTTTTTTTCGTACCCATAGAGTACCGAACCGTGTGATTTTTGATTTCTTGTACAAGGCCATTCGGCCTCCGTTTTGCTTGCCGTTTGCGCCGGCGTGCCTTATTTATCGTTCGGTCGATAACAAATCGTACTTCAAAGATGAGAATTACAAACTATTTTTTTCGTAATTTGTTTCGTACCCATAGAGTACTTAACTGTGTGATTTTTGATTCCTTGTACAAGGCCATTCTGGCCTCCGTTTTGCTTGCCGTTTGCGCCGGCGTGCCTTATTTATCGTTCTGGTCGATATCATATCGTACTTCAAAGAGAATTACAAACGTTTTTTTTTCGTTCGTACCCATAGAGTACTTAATCGTGTGATTTTTGATTTCTTGTACAAGGCCATTCGGCCTCCGTTTTGCTTGCCGTTTGCGCCGGCGTGCCTTATTTATCGTTCGGTCGATATCACATCGTACTTCAAAGAGAATTACAAACGTTTTTTATCGTACTTTTTTTCGTACCCATAGACTACTTAACGGTGTGATTTTTGATTCCTTGTACAAGGCCATTCGCCTCTCGTTTTGCTTGCCGTTTGCTCCGGCGTGCCTTATTTATCGTTCTGGTCGATACCACATCAGTACTTCAAAGACAATTACAAACGTTTTTTTTCGTACTTTTTTTTCGTACACATAGAGTACTTAACAGTGTGATTTTTGATTCCATGTTCAAGGCCATTCTGGCCTCCGTTTTGATTGCTGTTTGCTCCGGCGTGCCTTATTTATCGTTCTGGTCGATAACACATCAGTACTTCAATGAGAATTACAAAGTATTTTTTTCGTACTTTGTTTCGTACCCTAAGAGTACTTAACTGTGTGTTTGATTCCTTGTACAAGGTCATTCTGACCTCCGTTTTGCTTGCCGTTTTAGCCGGCGTGCCTTATTTATCGTTCTGGTCGATACCACATCAGTACTTCAAAGATAATTACAAACGATTATTTTCGTACTTTGATTCGTACCCATAGAGTACTTAACTGTGTGATTTTTGATTCCTTGTACAAGGCCATTCTGACCTCCGTTTTGTTTGCCGTTTGCGCCGGCGTGCCTTATTTATCGTTCGGTCGATACCACATCGTACTTCAAAGACAATTACAAACGTTTTTTTTCGTACTTTTTTTCGTACACATAGAGTACTTAGCCGTGTGATTTTTGATTCCTTGTACAAGCCCATTTCGCCTCCGTTTTGCTTGCCGTTTGTGCCGGCGTGCCTTATTTATCGTTCGGTCGATAACACATCGCATACTTCAATGAGAATTACAAACGTTTTTTTTCGTACTTTGTTTTGTACCCATAGAGTACTTAACAGTGTGATTTTTGATTCCTTGTACAAGGCCATTCTGACCTCCGTTTTACTTGCATTTGCGCCGGCGAACCTTATTTATCGTTCTGGTCGATACCACATCAGTACTTCAAAGAGAATTACAAACGTTTTTTTCGTACCCATAGAGTACTTAACTGTGTGATTTTTGATTCCTTGTACAAGGCCATTCTGGCCTCCGTTTTGCTTGCCGTTTGCGCCGGCGTGCCTTATTTATCGTTATGGTTGATATCACATCATTACTTCAAAGAGAATTACAAACGTTTTTTAACGTACACTTTTTCGTACCCAAAGAGTACTTAACTGTGTGATTTTGATTCCTTGTACAAGGCATTTCTGACCTCCGTTTTGCTTGCCGTTTGCGTCGGCGTGCCTTATTTATCGTTCTGATCGATACCACATCAGTACTTCAAAGAGAATTACAAACATTTTTTTTCGTACTTTTTTTCGTACCCATAGAGTACTTAACTGTGTGATTTTTGATTCCTTGTAATAGGCCATTCTAGCCTCCGTTTAGCTTGCCGTTTGCGCCGGCGTGCCTTATTTATCGTTCTGGTCGATATCACATCAGTACTTCAAATAGAATTACAAACGTTTTTTTTCGTACTTTTTTTCGTACCCATAGAGTACTTAACTGTGTGATTTTTGATTCCTTGTACAAGGCCATTCTGGCCTCCGTTTTGCTTGCCGTTTGCGCCGGCGTGCCTTATTTATAATTTCGGTCGATATCACATCAGTACTACAAAGAGAATTACAAAAGTTTTTTTTCATACTTTTTTTCGTACCCATAGAGTACTTAATTGTGTGATTTTTGATTTCTTGTACAAGGCCATTCTGGCCTCCGTTTTGCTTGCCGTTTGCGCCGGCGTGCCTTATTTATCATTCGGTCGATATCACATCAGTACTTCAAAGAGAATTACAAACGTTTTTTTTCGTACTTTTTTCGTACCCATAGAGTACTTAACTTGGTGATTTTTGATTCCTTGTACAAGGCCATTCTGGCCTCCGTTTTGCTTGCCGTTTGCGCCGGCGTGCCTTATTTATCGTTCTGGTCGATATCACATCGTATTTCAAAGAGAATTACAAACGTTTTTTTCGTACCCATAGAGTACTTAACTGTGTGATTTTTGATTTCTTGTACAAGGCCATTCTGGCCTCCGTTTTGCTTGGAGATTACGCCGGCGTGCCTTACTTATCGTTCGGTCGATATCACATCGGTACTTCAAAGAGAATTACAAACGTTTTTTTTCGTACTTTTTTTTCGTACCCATAGAGTACTTAATCGTGTGATTTTTGATTCCTTGTACAAGGCCATTCCGGCCTCCGTTTTGCTTGCCGTTTGCGCCGGCGTGCCTTATTTTTTGTTCGGTCGATATCACATCGCACTTCAAAGAGAATTACAAACGTTTTTTTTGTACTTTTTTTCGTACCCATAGAGTACTTAACCGTGTGATTTTTGATTCCTTGTACAATGCCATTTCGCCTCCGTTTTGCTTGCCGTTTGCACCGGCGTGCCTTATTTATCGTTCGGTCGATATCACATCGTACTTCAAAGAGAATTACAAACGTTTTTTCGTACTTTTTTTCGTACCCATAGAGTACTTAACCGTGTGATTTTTGATTTCTTGTACAAGGCCATTCGGCCTCCGTTTTGCTTGCCGTTTGCGCCGGCGTGCCTTATTTATCGTTCGGTCGATATCACATCGCACTTCAAATAGAATTACAAACGTTTTTTTTCGTACTTTTTTTCGTACCCATAGAGTACTTAACTCGTGTGATTTTTGATTCCTTGTACAAGGCCATTTCGGCCTCCGTTTTGCTTGCCGTTTGCGCCGGCGTACCTTATTTATCGTTCGGTCGATATCACATCGTACTTCAAAGAGAATTACAAACGTTTTTTTCGTACTTTTTTTCGTACCCATAGAGTACTTAATCGTGTGATTTTTGATTTCTTGTACAAGGCCATTCGCCTCCGTTTTGCATGCCGTTTGCGCCGGCGTGCCTTATTTATCGTTCGGTCGATATCACATCAGTACTTCAAAGAGAATTTCAAACATTTTTTTTCGTACTTTTTTTCTTACCCATAGAGTACTTAACTGTGTGATTTTTGATTCCTTGTACAAGGCCATTCCGGCCTCCGTTTTGCTTGCCGTTTGTGCCGGCATGCCTTATTTATCGTTCTGGTCGATATCACATCGCACTTCAAAAAAAATTACAAACGTTTTTTTTCGTACTTTTTTCGTACCCATAGAGTACTTAATCGTGTGATTTTTGATTCCTTTTACAAGGCCATTCGGCCTCCATTTTGCTTGCCGTTTGCGCCGGCGTGCCTTATTTATCGTTCGGTCGATATCACATCGCACTTCAAAAAAAATTACAAACGTTTTTTTCATACTTTTTTTCGTACCCATAGAGTACTTAACTCGTGTGATTTTTGATTCCTTGTACAAGGCCATTCTGGCCTCCGTTTTGCTTGCCGTTTGCGCCGGCGTGCCTTATTTATCGTTCGGTCGATATCACATCGTACTACAAAGAGAATTACAAACGTTTTTTTCGTACTTTTTTTCGTACCCATAGAGTACTTAACCGTGTGATTTTAGATTTCTTGTACAAGGCCTTTCTGGCCTCCGTTTTGCATGCCGTTTGCGCCGGCGTGCCTTATTTATCGTTCGGTCGATATCACATCGTACTTCAAGAGAATTACAAACGTTTTTTTCGTACTTTTTTTCGTACCCATAGAGTACTTAACTCGTGTGATTTTTGATTCCTTGTACAAGGCCATTTCGCCTCCGTTTTGCTTGCCGTTTGCGCCGGCGTGCCTTATTTATCGTTCGGTCGATATCACTTCGTACTTCAAAGAGAATTACAAACATTTTTTCGTACTTTTTTTCGTACCCATAGAGTACTTAATCGTGTGATTTTTGATTCCTTGTACAAGGCCATTCGGCCTCCGTTTTGCTTGCCGTTTGCGCCGGCGTGCCTTATTTATCGTTCGGTCGATATCACATCAGTACTTCAAAGAGAATTACAAACGTTTTTTTTCGTACTTTTTTTTGTACCCATAAAGTACTTAACTGTGTGATTTTTGATTCCTTGTACAAGGCCTTTCTGGCCCCGTTTTGCTTGCCGTTTGCGCCGGCGTGCCTTATTTATCGTTCTGGTCGATATCACATCAGTACTTCAAAGAGAATTACAAACGTTTTTTAACGTACTCTTTTTCGTACCAATAGAGTACTTAACGGTGTGATTTTTGATTCCTTGTACAAGGCAATTCTGGCCTCCGTTTTGCTTGCTGTTTGCGCCGGCGTGCCTTATTTATCGTTCTGGTCGATAACACATCAGTATTTCAATGAGAATTACAAAGCATTTTTTTCGTACTTTGTTTCGTACCCAAAGAGTACTTAACTGTGTGTTTGATTCCTTGAACAAGGTCATTCTGACCTCCGTTTTGCTTGCCGTTTGCGCCGGCGTGCCTTATTTATCGTTCTGGTCGATACCACATCAGTACTTCAAAGAGAATTACAAACGATTTTTTTCGTACTTTGTTTCGTACCCATAGAGTACTTAACTGTGTGATTTTTGATTCCTTGTACAAGGCCATTCTGACCTCCGTTTTGTTTGCCGTTTGCGCCGGCGTGCCTTATTTATCGTTCGGTCGATACCACATCGCAATTCAAAGACAATTACAAACGTTTTTTTTTCGTACTTTTTTTCGTACACATAGAGTACTTAGCTGTGTGATTTTTGATTCCTTGTACAAGGCCATTCTGGCCTCCGTTTTGCTTGCCGTTTGTGCCGGCGTGCCTTATTTATCGTTCTGGTCGATAACACATCAGTACTTCAATGAGAATTACAAACTTTTTTTTTTCGTACTTTGTTTTGTACCCATAGAGTACTTAACGGTGTGATTTTTGATTCCTTGTACAAGGCCATTCTGGCCTCCGTTTTGCTTGCCGTTTGCGCCGGCGTGCCTTATTTATCGTTCGGTCGATACCACATCGCATACTTCAAAAAGAATTACAAACGTTTTTTTCGTACTTTTTTTCGTACCCATAGAGTACTTAACTGTGTGATTTTTGATTCCTTGTACAAGGCCATTCTGGCCTCCGTTTTGCTTGCCGTTTGCACCGGCGTGCCTTATTTATCGTTTTGGTTGATATCACATCATTACTTCAAAGAGAATTACAAACGTTTTTTAACGTACTCTTTTTCGTACCAATAGAGTACTTAACGGTGTGATTTTTGATTTCTTGTACAAGGCCATTCTGGCCTCCGTTTTGCTTGCCGTTTGCGCCGGCGTGCCTTATTTATCGTTCTGGTCGATAACACATCAGTACTTCAATGAGAATTACAAACATTTTTTTTCGTACTTTTTTTCGTACCCATAGAGTACTTAACTGTGTGATTTTTGATTCCTTGTACAAGGCCATTCTGGCCTCCGTTTTGCTTGCCGTTTGCGCCGGCGTGCCTTATTTATCGTTCGGTCGATATCACATCGTACTTCAAAGAGAATTACAAACGTTTTTTTCATACTTTTTTTCGTACCCATAGAGTACTTAACTCGTGTGATTTTTGATTCCTTGTACAAGGCCATTCGGCCTCCGTTTTGCTTGCCGTTTGCGCCGGCGTGCCTTATTTATCGTTCGGTCGATATCACATCGTACTTCAAAGAGAATTACAAACGTTTTTTTCGTACTTTTTTTCGTACCCATAGAGTACTTAACTCGTGTGATTTTTGATTTCTTGTACAAGGCCATTTCGGCCTCCGTTTTGCTTGCCGTTTGCGCCGGCGTGCCTTATTTATCGTTCGGTCGATATCACACGTACTTCAAAGAGAATTACAAACGTTTTTTTTCGTACTTTTTTTCGTACCCATAGAGTACTTAACCGTGTGATTTTTGATTCCTTGTACAAGGCCATTCGGCCTCCGTTTTGCTTGCCGTTTGCGCCGGCGTGCCTTATTTATCGTTCGGTCGATATCACATCGCACTTCAAAGAGAATTACAAACGTTTTTTTTCGTACTTTTTTCGTACCCATAGAGTACTTAACCGTGTGATTTTTGATTCCTTGTACAAGGCCATTCTCGGCCTCCGTTTTGCTTGCCGTTTGCGCCGGCGTGCCTTATTTATCGTTCGGTCGATATCACATCGTACATTTCAAAGAGAATTACAAACGTTTTTTTTCGTACTTTTTTTGTACCCATAAAGTACTTAACCGTGTGATTTTTGATTCCTTGTACAAGGCCATTCGGCCTCCGTTTTGCTTGCCGTTTGCGCCGGCGTGCCTTATTTATCGTTCGGTCGATATCACATCGCATACTTCAAAGAGAATTACAAACGTTTTTTTCGTACTTTTTTTCGTACCATAGAGTACTTAACGGTGTGATTTTTGATTCCTTGTACAAGGCCATTCGGCCTCCGTTTTGCTTGCCGTTTGCGCCGGCGTGCCTTATTTATCGTTCTGGTCGATAACACATCAGTATTTCAATGAGAATTACAAAGTATTTTTTTCGTACTTTGTTTCGTACCCAAAGAGTACTTAACTGTGTGATTTTGATTCCTTGTACAAGGTCATTTTGACCTCCGTTTTGCTTGCCGTTTGCGCCGGCGTGCCTTATTTATCGTTCTGGTCGATACCACATCAGTACTTCAAAGAGATTTACAAACGATTATTTTCGTACTTTGTTTCGTACCTATAGAGTACTTAACCGTGTGATTTTTGATTCCTTGTACAAGGCCATTCTGACCTCCGTTTTGTTTGCCGTTTGCGCCGGCGTGCCTTATTTATCGTTCTGGTCGATACCACATCAGTACTTCAAAGACAATTACAAACGTTTTTTTTCGTACTTTTTTTCGTACACATAGAGTACTTAGCTGTGTGATTTTTGATTCCTTGTACAAGGCCATTCTGCCCTCCGTTTTGCTTGCCGTTTGCGCCGGCGTGCCTTATTTATCGTTCTGGTCGATAACACATCAGTATTTCAATGAGAATTACAAACGTTTTTTTTTCGTACTTTGTTTTGTACCCATAGAGTACTTAACGGTGTGATTTTTGATTCCTTGTACAAGGCCATTCTGACCTCCGTTTTGCTTGCGTTTGCGCCGGCGTGCCTTATTTATCGTTCGGTCGATACCACATCGTACTTCAAAGAGAATTACAAACGTTTTTTTCGTACTTTTTTTCGTACCCATAGAGTACTAAACTGTGTGATTTTTGATTCCTTGTACAAGGCCATTTTGCCTCCGTTTTGCTTGCCGTTTGCGCCGGCGTGCCTTATTTATCGTTCTGGTCGATATCACATCATTACTTCAAAGAGAATTACAAACGTTTTTTCGTACTTTTTTTCGTACCAATAGAGTACTTAACGGTGTGATTTTTGATTCCTTGTACAAGGCCATTCTGGCCTCCGTTTTGCTTGCCGTTTGCGCCGGCGTGCCTTATTTATCGTTCTGGTCGATAACACATCAATACTTCAATGAGAATTACAAACTATTTTTTTCGTAATTTGTTTCGTACCCAAAGAGTACTTAACTGTGTGATTTTGATTCCTTGTACAAGGCCTTTCTGACCTCCGTTTTGCTTGCCGTTTGCGCCGGCGTGCCTTATTTATCGTTCTGGTCGATACCACATCAGTACTTCAAAGAGAATTACAAACGTTTTTTTCGTACTTTTTTTCGTACCCATAGAGTACTTAACCGTGTGATTTTTGATTCCTTGTACAAGGCCATTCTGGCCTCCGTTTTGCTTTCCGTTTGCGCCGGCGTGCCTTATTTATCGTTCTGGTCGATATCACATCATTACTTCAAAGAGAATTACAAACGTTTTTTTCGTACTTTTTTTCGTACCCATAGAGTACTTAACGGTGTGATTTTTGATTCCTTGTACAAGGCCATTCGGCCTCCGTTTTGCTTGCCGTTTGCGCCGGCGTGCCTTATTTATCGTTCGGTCGATATCACATCGTACTTCAAAGAGAATTACAAACTATTTTTTTTCGTAATTTGTTTCGTACCCAAAGAGTACTTAACTGTGTGATTTTGATTCCTTGTACAAGGCCATTCGCCTCCGTTTTGCTTGCCGTTTGCGCCGGCGTGCCTTATTTATCGTTCGGTCGATATCACATCGTACTTCAAAGAGAATTACAAACATTTTTTTTCGTACTTTTTTTCGTACCCATAGAGTACTTAATCGTGTGATTTTTGATTCCTTGTACAAGGCCATTTCGCCTCCGTTTTGCTTGCCGTTTGCGCCGGCGTGCCTTATTTATCGTTCGGTCGATATCACATCGTACTTCAAAGAGAATTACAAACGTTTTTTTTCGTACTTTTTTTCGTACCCATAGAGTACTTAATCGTGTGATTTTTGATTTCTTGTACAAGGCCATTCGGCCTCCGTTTTGCTTGCTGTTTGCGCCGGCGTGCCTTATTTATCGTTCTGGTCGATATCACATCAGTACTTCAAAGAGAATTACAAACGTTTTTTTCGTACCCATAGAGTACTTAACTGTGTGATTTTTGATTTCTTGTACAAGGCCATTCTGGCCTCCGTTTTGCATGCCGTTTGCGCCGGCGTGCCTTATTTATCGTTCTAGTCGATATCACATCAGTACTTCAAGGAGAATTACAAACGTTTTTTTTCGTACTTTTTTTCGTACCCATAGAGTACTTAACTGTGTGATTTTTGATTCCTTGTACAAGGCCATTCTGGCCTCCGTTTTACTTGCCGTTTGCACCGGCGTGCCTTATTTAACGTTCGGTCGATATCACATCGGGACTTCAAAGAGAATTACAAATGTTTTTTTTCGTACCCATAGAGTACTTAATCGTGTGATATTTGATTTCTTGTACAAGGCCATTCGGCCTCCGTTTTGCTTGCCGTTTGCGCCGGCGTGCCTTATTTATCGTTCGGTCGATATCACATCGTACTTCATAGAGAATTACAAACGTTTTTTTCGTACTTTTTTCGTACCCATAGAGTACTTAACTGTGTGATTTTTGATTCCTTGTACAAGGCCATTCTGGCCTCCGTTTTGCTTGCCGTTTGCGCCGGCGTGCCTTATTTATCGTTCGGTCGATATCACATCGCACTTCAAAGAGAATTACAAACGTTTTTTTTCGTACTTTTTTTCGTACCCATAGAGTACTTAACTCGTGTGATTTTTGATTTCTTGTACAAGGCCATTCTCGGCCTCCGTTTTGCTTGCCGTTTGCGCCGGCGTGCCTTATTTATCGTTCTGGTCGATATCACATCAGTACTTCAAAGAGAATTACTTTCGTTTTTTTTCGTACCCATAGAGTACTTAACTGTGTGATTTTTGATTTCTTGTACAAGGCCATTCTGGCCTCCGTTTTGCTTGCCGTTTGCGCCGGCGTGCCTTATTTATTGTTCGGTCGATATCACATCGTACTTCAAAGAGAATTACAAACGTTTTTTTTGTACTTTTTTTCGTACCCATAGAGTACTTAACCGTGTGATTTTTGATTCCTTGTACAAGGCCATTTCGTCCTCCGTTTTGCTTGCCGTTTGCACCGGCGTGCCTTATTTATCGTTCGGTCGATATCACATCGTACTTCAAAGAGAATTACAAACGTTTTTTTCGTACTTTTTTTCTTACCCATTGAGTACTTAACGTGTGATTTTTGATTTCTTGTACAAGGCCATTCTCGGCCTCCGTTTTGCTTGCCGTTTGCGCCGGCGTGCCTTATTTATCGTTCGGTCGACATCACATCGTTCTTCAAAGAGAATTACAAACGTTTTTTTTCGTACTTTTTTTCGTACCCATAGAGTACTTAATCGTGTGATTTTTGATTCCTTGTACAAGGCCATTTCGCCTCCGTTTTGCTTGCCGTTTGCGCCGGCGTGCCTTATTTATCGTTCGGTCGATATCACATCGTACTTCAAAGAGAATTACAAACGTTTTTTTTCGTACTTTTTTTCGTACCCATAGAGTACTTAACCGTGTGATTTTTGATTTCTTGTACAAGGCCATTTCGCCTCCGTTTTGCATGCCGTTTGCGCCGGCGTGCCTTATTTATCGTTCGGTCGATATCACATCGTACTTCAAAGAGAATTTCAAACATTTTTTATCATACTTTTTGTCGTACCCATAGAGTACTTAACAGTGTGATTTTTGATTCCTTGTACAAGGCCATTCTGGCCTCCGTTTTGCTTGCCGTTTGCGCCGGCATGCCTTATTTATCGTTCTGGTCGATATGACATTAGTACTTCAAAGAGAATTACAAACGTTTTTTTTCGTACTTTTTTTCGTACCCATAGAGTACTTAACTGTGTGATTTTTGATTCCTTGTACAAGGCCATTCTTGCCTCCATTTTGCTTGCCGTTTGCGCCGGCGTGCCTTATTTATCGTTCTGGTCGATATCACATCAGTACTTCAAAGAGAATTACAAACGTTTTTTTCGCACTTTTTTCGTACCCATAGAGTACTTAACTGTGTGATTTTTGATTTCTTGTACAAGTCCATTCTGGCCTCCGTTTTGCTTGCCGTTTGCTCCGGCGTGCCTTATTTATCGTTCTAGTCAATATCACATCAGTACTTCAAAGAGAATTACAAACGTTTTTTTTCATACTTTTTTTCGTACCTATAGAGTACTTAACTGTGTGATTTTTGATTCCTTCTACAAGGCCATTCCGGCCTCCGTTTTGCTTGCCGTTTGCGCCGGCGTGCCTTATTTATCGTTCGGTCGATATCACATCGTACTTCAAAGAGAATTACAAACGTTTTTTTCGTACTTTTGTTTCGTACCCAAAGAGTACTTAATCGTGTGATTTTTGATTTCTTGTACAAGGCCATTTCGCCTCCGTTTTGCATGCCGTTTGCGCCTGCGTGCCTTATTTATCGTTCTAGTCGATATCACATCAGTACTTCAAGGAGAATTACAAACGTTTTTTTTCGTACTTTTTTTCGTACCCATAGAGTACTTAAGCGTGTGATTTTTGATTCCTTGTACAAGGCCATTCTGGCCTCCGTTTTTCTTGCCGTTTGCACCGGCGTGCCTTATTTAACGTTCTGGTCGATATCACATCAGGACTTCAAAGAGAATTACAAATGTTTTTTTTCGTACCCATAGAGTACTTAACTGTGTGATATTTGATTTCTTGTACAAGGCCATTCTGGCCTCCGTTTTGCTTGCCGTTTGCGCCGGCGTGCCTTATTTATCGTTCTGGTCGATATCACATCAGTACTTCATAGAGAATTACAAACGTTTTTTTCGTACTTTTTTTCGTACCCATAGAGTACTTAACCGTGTGATTTTTGATTCCTTGTACAAGGCCATTCGTCCTCCGTTTTGCTTGCCGTTTGCGCCGGCGTGCCTTATTTATCGTTCGGTCGATATCACATCAGTACTTCAAAGAGAATTACAAACGTTTTTTTTCGTACTTTTTTTCGTACCCATAGAGTTCATAACTGTGTGATTTTTGATTTCTTATACAAGGCCATTCGGCCTCCGTTTTGCTTGCCGTTTGCGCCGGCGTGCCTTATTTATCGTTCGGTCGATATCACATCGCACTTCAAAGAGAATTACTTTCGTTTTTTTTCGTACTTTTTTTTTCGTACCCATAGAGTACTTAACCGTGTGATTTTTGATTTCTTGTACAAGGCCATTCGGCCTCCGTTTTGCTTGCCGTTTGCGCCGGCGTGCCTTATTTATTGTTCGGTCGATATCACATCGTACTTCAAAGAGAATTACAAACGTTTTTTTGTACTTTTTTTCGTACCCATAGAGTACTTAACCGTGTGATTTTTGATTCCTTGTACAAGGCCATTCGGCCTCCGTTTTGCTTGCCGTTTGCACCGGCGTGCCTTATTTATCGTTCGGTCGATATCACATCGCATACTTCAAAGAGAATTACAAACGTTTTTTTCGTACTTTTTTTCTTACCCATTGAGTACTTAACGTGTGATTTTTGATTTCTTGTACAAGGCCATTTCGCCTCCGTTTTGCTTGCCGTTTGCGCCGGCGTGCCTTATTTATCGTTCGGTCGATATCACATCGTTCTTCAAAGAGAATTACAAACGTTTTTTTTCGTACTTTTTTTCGTACCCATAGAGTACTTAACCGTGTGATTTTTGATTCCTTGTACAAGGCCATTCGGCCTCCGTTTTGCTTGCCGTTTGCGCCGGCGTGCCTTATTTATCGTTCGGTCGATATCACATCGTACTACAAAGAGAATTACAAACGTTTTTTTTCGTACTTTTTTTCGTACCCATAGAGTACTTAAGCGTGTGATTTTTGATTTCTTGTACAAGGCCATTCTCGGCCTCCGTTTTGCATGCCGTTTGCGCCGGCGTGCCTTATTTATCGTTCGGTCGATATCACATCGTACTTCAAAGAGAATTTCAAACATTTTTTTTCGTACTTTTTTTCGTACCCATAGAGTACTTAACTGTGTGATTTTTGATTCCTTGTACAAGGCCATTCTGGCTGATAACGGAAAAATTCACCGTTATTTTTATAACTTTTCAACCCACTTTTGATATCATTTCGAGCACTTTTATATCAATTAAAGTCATTAATTCCTAAATTTCATAAAAATATATAAGTCGTGACTATTTTGTAAAATATCGTGTTTTTATGTGTTTTTACTAGTTTTTGTACCGGTTTAGTAACCGGAGTGTCGTGTCGGATTTACGTTTGGTATTTTGGTGGTTTATTGCGAATTTTAGGTTAACCAAAATCCCGAGTAACGACACGTTTTGAGGCCTAAAAGAGGTGTTTTTAGGGATATAAGATCGTGCCACAAGCTTAAAAGGTCAAGTGGATCGTGGTTCGTAGTGTCACTAACGATTTATATCTTCGACGAACCAATGGCCCATTAAAACGGCATTTTCGAAGAGGTGGCCTTAATGAAAGTTGTAGATCTTTGATAGAGATTTCCAACGCATTTTGAATCATGTTAATTGGAGGTCTACAACTCGAGTTATGACCAAGTGGCTAATCGATTCGTAATAGTAAAAATCCCGAAAACGACACGACATACGAATGGCTCATCAAAACGGCGTTTTCTGAAAAAGAATCTTTCATGAAAGTTGTATATCTTCAAGAAAGCTTTCCAATGGATTTTGAATCAAGTCAATCGGATTTCTACAACTCAAATGGTGGTCAAGTGGCTAATTGATTTGTATTAAGGAAAATGTCGCAAACGACACGTAATGGGAATGGCCCATCAAAACGACGTTTTCTGAAGAAGTGTCCTTCATGAAAGTTGAAGAAATTTCCGAGAGCTTTCTAATGACGTTTGAATCATGATTTTTGGAGGTCTACAACTCGAGATATGAATTTTAGAAGTTTAATATATAATTATATATAATTATATTCTCCCGTATGTGCCGCATGTTACCGTAATCATTAGTGATGATGAGCTCGGATCGATCCGGCACAATTTCGGATCGATCCGGCCCCCTTATATTTGCCTATATATAGCGAGCATCAAGCAATAAAGCAACGGTGCCCCCTTCTTCCCCATCTCTCTTCTTCTTTTCCTTTCTTTTTAATTATGTTTTGGGGGCCTATATGTAATATATATGTCGTTATAATGTCGGTGTAATAACCCGACTAGTTATAGTTTTAATATAATTTCGTTTCCGCTTTTTATTGCTTTCTTTTATTTTATGCGATTAGTATAAATATATATATATATACGTATATTATATATATATCTATATCTATATATATCTATATATACATCTATACGTATATCTATATAGCTGTAGTTATCTTTTTCGTTTTGTTTTCTTTCGTTTTGTTATTTTCGTTGTTATTTTCGTTAATATGAGTAGTTAAACTCAACATAGCCGAATTATGTGAAAACGGGTAAAATCAACCCTCGGGAAACGAGATGGAGTTGTGTTGTGCTTAATTTAACGTTTTTATGATAAAATCATGTTTTAAACTTGTTTTGGTCATTTTAATAACTTTGAATAAAATTGACAACTTTGTTCACGGATACATCGAGCTTATAAATGTATTTTGCGGTGAGATGTGAGATATGGATATCACTAATCATAGTCCTGATTGTTAGATTGACAATCTAAGTGACAGATCTGGACTATGCCTAAGTGAAATTCTTATTTTTACGAGATGTGCGAAACATGTTTTAAAATCACTAAACCATAGTCTTAATCGTTAGATTGGCAACCTAAGTGATACGTTAAAATTATGTTTTTGTGAGGTTTTTCAACGACTTTTTATTCCGGTCAACCATGTTAGGCGAGTTAGCTCTCTAAAGGGAGGGTTAATAAACCTAGTGTGGGGGTTAAGTGAGAGCTGTTCAGATCTTAACGCAAGAATAAAGAGTTAACACCCGTGAATGTCATATGAACTGAATCAGATAAAACACACTCCTTATCAAGTTTTTCCTGTGGGGAGATAACCTATTGGATCATGGCTCGGCTATGCTTTTTAATCACCTAGTTAATCTCGTTAGTTAAAATTTATTTTTCGCATTAGTATAAAAACTCCACCTAAAACTTTGATCGCCTAGACTAAGTTCGACGTTCATTTTGGTACTCACAACCACATTTCTCTTGGGACGACCTCGTACTCCTGTAGCTATCCTAGCAATCGACCCGGTACTCGCCGTTAGAGAGTTAGTTTACCCACGGTTTTGCGAGTCTTTATAAATGTATTTTAGTGGGTGAATTTTTCGCTCATCAAAAAATTGGCGCCGTTGCCGGGGACCAATATTTTAGTGGGTGAATTTTTAGCTCATCACTGGCCTCCGTTTTGCTTGCCGTTTGCGCCGGCATGCCTTATTTATCGTTCTGGTCGATATGACATTAGTACTTCAAAGAGAATTACAAACGTTTTTTTTCGTACTTTTTTTCGTACCCATAGAGTACTTAACTGTGTGATTTTTGATTCCTTGTACAAGGCCATTCTTGCCTCCATTTTGCTTGCCGTTTGCGCCGGCGTGCCTTATTTATCGTTCGGTCGATATCACGGTCGATATCACATCGGTACTTCAAAGTGAATTACGACGTTTTTTTCGTACTTTTTTTCATACCCATAGAGTACTTAATCGTGTGATTTTTGATTTCTTGTACAAGGCCATTTCGGCCTCCGTTTTGCTTGCCGTTTGAGCCGGCGTGCCTTATTTATCGTTCTGGTCAATATCACATCAGTACTTCATAGAGAATTACAAACGTTTTTTTTCGTACTTTTTTTCGTACCCATAGAGTACTTAATCGTGTGATTTTTGATTCCTTGTACAAGGCCATTCTAGCCTCCGTTTTGCTTGCCGTTTGCGCCGGCGTGCCTTATTTATCGTTCGGTCGATATCACATCGCATACTTCAAAGAGAATTACAAACGTTTTTTTCGTACTTTTTTTCTTACCCATTGAGTACTTAATCGTGTGATTTTTGATTTCTTGTACAAGGCCATTCCGCCTCCGTTTTGCTTGCCGTTTGCGCCGGCGTGCCTTATTTATCGTTCGGTCGATATCACATCGTTCTTCAAAGAGAATTACAAACATTTTTTTTCGTACTTTTTTTCGTACCCATAGAGTACTTAACCGTGTGATTTTTGATTCCTTGTACAAGGCCATTCGGCCTCCGTTTTGCTTGCCGTTTGCGCCGGCGTGCCTTATTTATCGTTCGGTCGATATCACATCGTACTTACAAAGAGAATTACAAACGTTTTTTTTCGTACTTTTTTTCGTACCCATAGAGTACTTAACTGTGTGATTTTTGATTTCTTGTACAAGGCCATTTTGGCCTCCGTTTTGCTTGCCGTTTGCGCCGGCGTGCCTTATTTATCGTTCTGGTCGATATCACACCAGTACTTTAAAGAGAATTACAAACGTTTTTTTCGTACTTTTTTTTGTACCCATAAAGTACTTAACTGTGTGATTTTTGATTCCTTGTACAAGGTCTTTCTGGCCCCGTTTTGCTTGCCGTTTGCGCCGGCGTTCCTTATTTATCGTTCTGGTCGATATCACATCAGTACTTCAAAGAGAATTACAAACGTTTTTTAACGTACTCTTTTTCGTACCAATAGAGTACTTAACGGTGTGATTTTTGATTCCTTGTACAAGGCAATTCTGGCTTCCGTTTTGCTTGCTGTTTGCGCCGGCGTTCTTTATTTATCGTTCTGGTCGATAACACATCAGTACTTCAATGAGAATTACAAAGCATTTTTTTCGTACTTTGTTTCGTACCCAAAGAGTACTTAACTGCGTGTTTGATTCCTTGTACAAGGTCATTCTGACCTCCGTTTTGCTTGCCGTTTGCACCGGCGTGCCTTATTTATCGTTCTGGTCGATACCACATCAGTACTTCAAAGAGAATTACAAACGATTATTTTCGTACTTTGTTTCGTACCCATAGAGTACTTAACTGTGTGATTTTTGATTCCTTGTACAAGGCCATTTTGACCTCCGTTTTGTTTGCCGTTTGCGCCGGCGTGCCTTATTTATCGTTCTGGTCGATACCACATCAGTACTTCAAAGACAATTACAAACGTTTTTTTCGTTTTTTTTTCGTACACATAGAGTACTTAGCTGTGTGATTTTTGATTCCTTGTACAAGGCCATTCTGGCCTCCGTTTTGCTTGCCGTTTGTGCCGGCGTGCCTTATTTATCGTTCTGGTCGATAACACATCAGTACTTCAATGAGAATTACAAACGTTTTTTTTCGTACTTTGTTTTGTACCCATAGAGTACTTAACGGTGTGATTTTTGATTCCTTGTACAAGGCAATTCTGACCTCCGTTTTGCTTGCGTTTGCGCCGGCGTACCTTATTTATCGTTCTGTTCGATACCACATCCGTACTTCAAAAAGAATTACAAACGTTTTTTTCGTACTTTTTTTCGTATCCATAGAGTACTTAACTGTGTGATATTTCATTCCTTGTACAAGGCCATTCTGGCCTCCGTTTTGCTTTCCGTTTGCGCCGGCGTGCCTTATTTATCGTTCTGGTTGATATCACATCATTACTTCAAAGAGAATTACAAACGTTTTTTAACGTACTCTTTTTCGTACCAATAGAGTACTTAACGGTGTGATTTTTGATTTTTTGTACAAGGCCATTCTGGCCTCCGTTTTGCTTGCCGTTTGCGCCGGTGTGCCTTATTTATCGTTCTGGTCGATAACAAATCAGTACTTCAATGAGAATTACAAACTATTTTTTTCGTAATTTGTTTCGTACCCAAAGAGTACTTAACTGTGTGATTTTGATTCCTTGTACAAGGCCTTTCTGACCTCCGTTTTGCTTGCCGTTTGCGCCGGCGTGCCTTATTTATCGTTCAGGTCGATACCACATCAGTACTTCAAAGAGAATTACAAACATTTTTTTTCGTACTTTTTTTCGTACCCATAGAGTACTTAACTGTGTGATTTTTGATTCCTTGTACAAGGCCATTCTGGCCTCCGTTTTGCTTGCCGTTTGCGCCGGCGTGCCTTATTTATCGTTCTGGTCGATATCACATCAGTACTTCAAAAAGAATTACAAAAAAAAATTTCGTACTTTTTTTCGTACCCATAGAGTACTTAACTGTGTGATTTTTGATTCCTTGTACAAGGCCATTTTGGCCTCCGTTTTGCTTGCCGTTTGCGCCGGCGTGCCTTATTTATCGTTCTGGTCGATATCACAATAGTACTTCAAAGAGAATTACAAACGTTTTTTTTCGTACTTTTTTTCGTACCCATAGAGTACTTAACCGTGTGATTTTTGATTTCTTGTACAAGGCCATTCTGGACTCCGTTTTGCTTGCCGTTTGCGCCGGCGTGCCTTATTTATCGTTCTGGTCGATATCACATCAGTATTTCAAAGAGAATTACAAACATTTTTTTCGTACTTTTTTTCGTACCCATAGAGTACTTAACTGTGTGATTTTTGATTCCTTGTACAAGGCCATTCTGGCCTCCGTTTTGATCGCCGCTTGCGCCGGTGTGCCTTATTTATCGTTCAGGTCGATATCACATCAGTACTTCAAAGAGAATTACAAACGTTTTTTTTCGTACTTTTTTTCGTACCCATAGAGTACTTAACTGTGTGATTTTAGATTTCTTGTACAAGGCCATTCGGCCTCCGTTTTGCTTGCCGTTTGCGCCGGTGTGCCTTATTTATCGTTCGGTCGATATCACATCGTACTTCAAAGAGAATTACAAACATTTTTTATCGTACTTTTTTCGTACCCATACACTACTTAACGGTGTGATTTTTGATTCCTTGTACAAGGCCATTCTGGCCTCCGTTTTGCTTGCCGTTTGCGCCGGCGTGCCTTATTTATCGTTCTGGTCGATAACACATCAGTACTTCAATGAGAATTACAAACTATTTTTTTCGTACTTTGTTTCGTACCCAAAGAGTACTTAACTGTGTGATTTTGATTCCTTGTACAAGGCCATTCTGACCTCCGTTTTGCTTGCCGTTTGCGCCGGCGTACCTTATTTATCGTTCTGGTAGATACCACATCAGTACTTCAAAGAGAATTACAAACGTTTTTTTCGCACTTTTTTCGTACCCATAGAGTACTTAACTGTGTGATTTTTGATTTCTTGTACAAGGCCATTCTGGCCTCCGTTTTGCTTGCCGTTTGCTCCGGCGTGCCTTATTTATCGTTCTAGTCAATATCACATCAGTACTTCAAAGAGAATTACAAACGTTTTTTTTCATACTTTTTTTCGTACCTATAAAGTACTTAACTGTGTGATTTTTGATTCCTTGTACAAGGCCATTCTGGCCTCCGTTTTGCTTGCTGTTTGCGCCGGCGTGCCTTATTTATCGTTCGGTCGATATCACATCGTACTTCAAAGAGAATTACAAACGTTTTTTTTCGTACTTTTTTTTGTACCCATAGAGTACTTAACCGTGTGATTTTTGATTTCTTGTACAAGGCCATTCTCGCCTCCGTTTTGCATGCCGTTTGCGCCGGCGTGCCTTATTTATCGTTCGGTCGATATCACATCGTACTTCAAAGAGAATTACAAACTTTTTTTTTTCGTACTTTTTTTCGTACCCATAGAGTACTTAACCGTGTGATTTTTGATTCCTTGTACAAGGCCATTCGGCCTCCGTTTTGCTTGCCGTTTGCGCCGGCGTGCCTTATTTATCGTTCGGTCGATATCACATCGTACTTCAAAGAGAATTACAAATGTTTTTTTTCGTACTTTTTTTCGTACCCATAGAGTACTTAACCGTGTGATTTTTGATTTCTTGTACAAGGCCATTCGGCCTCCGTTTTGCTTGCCGTTTGCGCCGGCGTGCCTTATTTATCGTTCGGTCGATATCACATCGTACTTCAAAGAGAATTACAAACGTTTTTTTCGTACTTTTTTTCGTACCCATAGAGTACTTAACCGTGTGATTTTTGATTTCTTGTACAAGGCCATTTCGGCCTCCGTTTTGCTTGCCGTTTGCGCCGGCGTGCCTTATTTATCGTTCGGTCGATATCACATCGTACTTCAAAGAGAATTACAAACTTTTTTTTCGTACTTTTTTTGTACCCAAAAAGTACTTAACCGTGTGATTTTTGATTCCTTGTACAAGGCCATTCCGGCCTCCGTTTTGCTTGCCGTTTGCGCCGGCGTGCCTTATTTATCGTTCTGGTCGATAACACATCAGTACTTCAATGAGAATTACAAAGCATTTTTTTCGTACTTTGTTTCGTACCCAAAGAGTACTTAACTGTGTGATTTTGATTCCTTGTACAAGGTCATTCTGACCTCCGTTTTGCTTGCCGTTTGCGCCGGCGTGCCTTATTTATCGTTCTGGTCGATACCACATCAGTACTTCAAAGAGAATTACAAACGATTATTTTCGTACTTTGTTTCGTACCCGTAGAGTACTTAACTGTGTGATTTTTGATTCCTTGTACAAGGCCATTTTGACCTCCGTTTTGTTTGCCGTTTGCGCCGGCGTGCCTTATTTATCGTTCTGGTCGATACCACATCAGTACTTCAAAGACAATTACAAACGTTTTTTTTCGTACTTTTTTTCGTACACATAGAGTACTTAGCTGTGTGATTTTTGATTCCTTGTACAAGGCCATTCTGCCCTCCGTTTTGCTTGCCGTTTGTGCCGGCGTGCCTTATTTATCGTTCTGGTCGATAACACATCAGTACTTCAATGAGAATTACAAACGTTTTTTTCGTACTTTGTTTTGTACCCATAGAGTACTTAACGGTGTGATTTTTGATTCCTTGTACAAGGCCATTCTGACCTCCGTTTTGCTTGCGTTTGCGCCGGCGTACCTTATTTATCGTTCTGGTCGATACCACATCAGTACTTCAAAAAGAATTACAAACGTTTTTTTCGTACTTTTTTTCGTACCCATAGAGTACTTAACTGTGTGATTTTTGATTCCTTGTACAAGGCCATTTTGGCCTCCGTTTTGCTTGCCGTTTGCGCCGGCGTGCCTTATTTATCGTTCTGGTTGATATCACATCATTACTTCAAAGAGAATTACAAACGTTTTTTAACGTACTCTTTTTCGTACCAATAGAGTACTTAACGGTGTGATTTTTGATTTTTTGTACAAGGCCATTCTGGCCTCCGTTTTGCTTGCCGTTTGCGCCGGCGTGCCTTATTTATCGTTCTGGTCGATAACAAATCAGTACTTCAATGAGAATTACAAACTATTTTTTTCGTAATTTGTTTCGTACCCAAAGAGTACTTAATTGTGTGATTTTGATTCCTTGTACAAGGCCTTTCTGACCTCCGTTTTGCTTGCCGTTTGCGCCGGCGTGCCTTATTTATCGTTCTGGTCGATATCACATCAGTACTTCAAAGAGAATTACAAACGTTTTTTTTCGTACTTTTTTTCGTACCCATAGAGTACTTAACCGTGTGATTTTTGATTCTTGTACAAGGCCATTTCGGCCTCCGTTTTGCTTGCCGTTTGCGCCGGCGTGCCTTATTTATCGTTCGGTCGATATCACATCGTACTTCAAAGAGAATTACAAACGTTTTTTTTCGTACTTTTTTCGTACCCATAGAGTACTTAACGGTGTGATTTTTGATTCCTTGTACAAGGCCATTCTCGGCCTCCGTTTTGCTTGCCGTTTGCGCCGGCGTGCCTTATTTATCGTTCGGTCGATAACACATCGTACTTCAAAGAGAATTACAAACTATTTTTTTTCGTACTTTTTTCGTACCCAAAGAGTACTTAACCGTGTGATTTTTGATTCCTTGTACAAGGCCATTCGACCTCCGTTTTGCTTGCCGTTTGCGCCGGCGTGCCTTATTTATCGTTCGGTCGATATCACATCGTACTTCAAAGAGAATTACAAACATTTTTTTTCGTACTTTTTTTCGTACCCATAGAGTACTTAACCGTGTGATTTTTGATTTCTTGTACAAGGCCATTTCGCCTCCGTTTTGCTTGCCGTTTGCGCCGGCGTGCCTTATTTATCGTTCGGTCGATATCACATCGTACTTCAAAGAGAATTACAAACGTTTTTTTTCGTACTTTTTTTCGTACCCATAGAGTACTTAACCGTGTGATTTTTGATTCCTTGTACAAGGCCATTCTCGGCCTCCGTTTTGCTTGCCGTTTGCGCCGGCGTGCCTTATTTATCGTTCGGTCGATATCACATCGTACTTCAAAGAGAATTACAAACGTTTTTTTCGTACTTTTTTTCGTACCCATAGAGTACTTAACCGTGTGATTTTTGATTTCTTGTACAAGGCCATTCGCCTCCGTTTTGCTTGCCGTTTGCGCCGGCGTGCCTTATTTATCGTTCGGTCGATATCACATCGTACTTCAAAGAGAATTACAAACGTTTTTTTTCGTACTTTTTTTCGTACCCATAGAGTACTTAACTCGTGTGATTTTTGATTCCTTGTACAAGGCCATTCTCGCCTCCGTTTTGCTTGCCGTTTGCGCCGGCGTGCCTTATTTATCGTTCGGTCGATATCACATCGCATTTCAAAGAGAATTACAAATGTTTTTTTCGTACTTTTTTTTCGTACCCATAGAGTACTTAACTCGTGTGATTTTTGATTTCTTGTACAAGGCCATTCGGCCTCCGTTTTGCTTGCCGTTTGCACCGGCGTGCCTTATTTATCGTTCGGTCGATATCACATCGCACTTCAAAGAGAATTACAAACGTTTTTTTCGTACTTTTTTCGTACCCATAGAGTACTTAACTTAATGGTGTGATTTTTGATTCCTTGTACAAGGCCATTCGGCCTCCGTTTTGCTTGCCGTTTGCGCCGGCGTGCCTTATTTATCGTTCGGTCGATATCACATCGTACTTCAAAGAGAATTACAAACGTTTTTTTTCGTACTTTTTTTCGTACCCATAGAGTACTTAACCGTGTGATTTTTGATTCCTTGTACAAGGCCATTCGGCCTCCGTTTTGCTTGCCGTTTGCGCCGGCGTGCCTTATTTATCGTTCGGTCGATATCACATCGTACTTCAAAGAGAATTACAAACGTTTTTTTTCGTACTTTTTTTTTTTTCGTACCCATAGAGTACTTAATCGTGTGATTTTTGATTCTTGTACAAGGCCATTCTCGCCTCCGTTTTGCTTGCCGTTTGCGCCGGCGTGCCTTATTTATCGTTCGGTCGATATCACATCGCATTTCAAAGAGAATTACAAACGTTTTTTTCGTACTTTTTTTCGTACCCATTGAGTACTTAACGGTGTGATTTTTGATTCCTTGTACAAGGCCATTCTGGCCTCCGTTTTGCTTGCCGTTTGCACCGGCGTGCCTTATTTATCGTTCTGGTCGATATCACATCGCACTTCAAAGAGAATTACAAATGTTTTTTTTCGTACTTTTTTTCGTACCCATAGAGTACTTAATCGTGTGATTTTTGATTCCTTGTACAAGGCCATTTCGGCCTCCGTTTTGCTTGCCGTTTGCGCCGGCGTGCCTTATTTATCGTTCGGTCGATATCACATCGCACTTCAAAGAGAATTACAAACGTTTTTTTCGTACTTTTTTCGTACCCATAGAGTACTTAATGGTGTGATTTTTGATTCCTTGTACAAGGCCATTTTGGCCTCCGTTTTGCTTGCCGTTTGCGCCGGCGTGCCTTATTTATCGTTCTGGTCGATACCACATCAGTACTTCAAAGAGAATTACAAACGATTATTTTCGTACTTTGTTTCGTACCCATAGAGTACTTAACCGTGTGATTTTTGATTCCTTGTACAAGGCCATTCTGACCTCCGTTTTGTTTGCCTTTTGCGCCGGGGTGCTTATTTATCGTTCTGGTCGATACCACATCGTACTTCAAAGACAATTACAAACGTTTTTTTTCGTACTTTTTTTCGTACACATAGAGTACTTAGCCGTGTGATTTTTGATTCCTTGTACAAGGCCATTCGCCTCCGTTTTGCTTGCCGTTTGCGCCGGCGTGCCTTATTTATCGTTCGGTCGATAACACATCGTACTTCAATGAGAATTACAAACGTTTTTTTTCGTACTTTGTTTTGTACCCATAGAGTACTTAACGGTGTGATTTTTGATTCCTTGTACAAGGCCATTCGACCTCCGTTTTGCTTGCGTTTGCGCCGGCGTGCCTTATTTATCGTTCGGTCGATACCACATCGCATACTTCAAAGAGAATTACAAACGTTTTTTTTCGTACTTTTTTTCGTACCCATAGAGTACTTAACTCGTGTGATTTTTGATTCCTTGTACAAGGCCATTCTCGGCCTCCGTTTTGCTTGCCGTTTGCGCCGGCGTGCCTTATTTATCGTTCGGTCGATATCACATCATTACTTCAAAGAGAATTACAAACGTTTTTTAACGTACTTTTTTTCGTACCCATAGAGTACTTAACGGTGTGATTTTTGATTTCTTGTACAAGGCCATCTCGGCCTCCGTTTTGCTTGCCGTTTGCGCCGGCGTGCCTTATTTATCGTTCGGTCGATAACACATCGCACTTCAATGAGAATTACAAACTATTTTTTTCGTACTTTGTTTCGTACCCAAAGAGTACTTAATCGTGTGATTTTGATTCCTTGTACAAGGCCATTTCGACCTCCGTTTTGCTTGCCGTTTGCGCCGGCGTGCCTTATTTATCGTTCGGTCGATACCACATCGTACTTCAAAGAGAATTACAAACATTTTTTTTCGTACTTTTTTTCGTACCCATAGAGTACTTAACCGTGTGATTTTTGATTCCTTGTACAAGGCCATTATGGCCTCCGTTTTGCTTGCCGTTTGCGCCGGCGTGCCTTATTTATCGTTCAGGTCGATATCACATCAGTTCTTCAAAGAGAATTACAAACGTTTTTTTTCGTACTTTTTTTCGTACCCATAGAGTACTTAACCGTGTGATTTTTGATTCCTTGTACAAGGCCATTCGGCCTCCGTTTTGCTTGCCGTTTGCGCCGGCGTGCCTTATTTATCGTTCGGTCGATATCACATCGTATTTCAAAGAGAATTACAAACGTTTTTTTTTCGTACTTTTTTTCGTACCCATAGAGTACTTAACCGTGTGATTTTTGATTCCTTGTACAAGGCCATTCGGCCTCCGTTTTGCTTGCCGTTTGCGCCGGCGTGCCTTATTTATCGTTCGGTCGATACCACATCGTACTTCAAAGAGAATTACAAACGATTTTTTTCGTACTTTTTTCGTACCCATAGAGTACTTAACCGTGTGATTTTTGATTCCTTGTACAAGGCCATTCTCGACCTCCGTTTTGTTTGCCGTTTGCGCCGGCGTGCCTTATTTATCGTTCGGTCGATATCACATCGCATACTTCAAAGAGAATTACAAACGTTTTTTTTCGTACTTTTTTTCGTACCCATAGAGTACTTAACCGTGTGATTTTTGATTCCTTGTACAAGGCCATTCGCCTCCGTTTTGCTTGCCGTTTGCGCCGGCGTGCCTTATTTATCGTTCGGTCGATATCACATCGCACTTCAAAGAGAATTACAAACGTTTTTTTTCGTACTTTTTTTGTACCCATAGAGTACTTAACGGTGTGATTTTTGATTCCTTGTACAAGGCCATTCGAACTCCGTTTTGCTTGCCGTTTGCGCCGGCGTGCCTTATTTATCGTTCGGTCGATATCACATCGCACTTCAAAGAGAATTACAAACGTTTTTTTTCGTACTTTTTTTCGTACCCATAGAGTACTTAACTCGTGTGATTTTTGATTCCTTGTACAAGGCCATTCTCGGCCTCCGTTTTGCTTGCCGTTTGCGCCGGCGTGCCTTATTTATCGTTCGGTCGATATCACATCGCACTTCAAAGAGAATTACAAACATTTTTTTTCGTACTTTTTTTCGTACCCATAGAGTACTTAATCGTGTGATTTTTGATTCCTTGTACAAGGCCATTATGGCCTCCGTTTTGCTTGCCGTTTGCGCCGGCGTGCCTTATTTATCGTTCGGTCGATATCACATCGCATTACTTCAAAGAGAATTACAAATGTTTTTTTCGTACTTTTTTTCGTACCCATAGAGTACTTAACTCGTGTGATTTTTGATTTCTTGTACAAGGCCATTCTGGCCTCCGTTTTGATTGCCGTTTGCGCCGGCGTGCCTTATTTATCGTTCGGTCGATATCACATCGCATTTCAAAGAGAATTACAAACGTTTTTTTTCGTACTTTTTTCGTACCCATAGAGTACTTAATGGTGTGATTTTTGATTCCTTGTACAAGGCCATTCTAGCCTCCGTTTTGCTTGCCGTTTGCGCCGGCGTGCCTTATTTATCGTTCTGGTCGATATCACGTTATCGTACTTCAAAGAGAATTACAAATGTTTTTTTTCGTACTTTTTTTCGTACCCATAGAGTACTTAACCGTGTGATTTTTGATTCCTTGTACAAGGCCATTCTCGGCCTCCGTTTTGCTTGCCGTTTGCGCCGGCGTGCCTTATTTATCGTTCGGTCGATATCACATCGTACTTCAAAGAGAATTACAAACGTTTTTTTTCGTACTTTTTTCGTACCCATAGAGTACTTAACCGTGTGATTTTTGATTTCTTGTACAAGGCCATTCCGCCTCCGTTTTGCTTGCCGTTTGCGCCGGCGTGCCTTATTTATCGTTCGGTCGATATCACATCGTACTTCAAAGAGAATTACAAACGTTTTTTTCGTACTTTTTTTCGTACCCATTGAGTACTTAACGTGTGATTTTTGATTCCTTGTACAAGGCCATTCGGCCTCCGTTTTGCTTGCCGTTTGCACCGGCGTGCCTTATTTATCGTTCGGTCGATATCACATCGTACTTCAAAGAGAATTACAAATGTTTTTTTTCGTACTTTTTTTCGTACCCATAGAGTACTTAACCGTGTGATTTTTGATTTCTTGTACAAGGCCATTCGGCCTCCGTTTTGCTTGCCGTTTGCGCCGGCGTGCCTTATTTATCGTTCGGTCGATATCACATCGTACTTCAAAGAGAATTACAAACATTTTTTTCGTACTCTTTTTTCGTACCCATAGAGTACTTAACGGTGTGATTTTTGATTCCTTGTACAAGGCCATTCTGGCCTCCGTTTTGCTTGCCGTTTGCGCCGGCGTGCCTTATTTATCGTTCTGGTCGATACCACATCAGTACTTCAAAGAGAATTACAAACGATTATTTTCGTACTTTGTTTCGTACCCATAGAGTACTTAACTGTGTGATTTTTGATTCCTTGTACAAGGCCATTCTGACCTCCGTTTTGTTTGCCGTTTGCGCCGGCGTGCCTTATTTATCGTTCTGGTCGATACCACATCAGTACTTCAAAGACAATTACAAACGTTTTTTTTCGTACTTTTTTTCGTACACATAGAGTACTTAGCTGTGTGATTTTTGATTCCTTGTACAAGGCCATCCTGCCCTCCGTTTTGCTTGCCGTTTGCGCCGGCGTGCCTTATTTATCGTTCTGGTCGATAACACATCAGTACTTCAATGAGAATTACAAACGTTTTTTTTCGTACTTTGTTTTGTACCCATAGAGTACTTAACGGTGTGATTTTTGATTCGTTGTACAAGCCCTTTCTGACCTCCGTTTTGATTGCGTTTGCGCCGGCGTACCTTATTTATCGTTCTGGTCGATACCACATCAGTACTTCAAAGAGAATTACAAACGTACTTTTTTTCGTACCCATAGAGTACTTAACAGTGTGATTTTTGATTCCTTGTACAAGGCCATTCTGGCCTCCGTTTTGCTTGCCGTTTGCGCCGGCGTGCCTTATTTATCGTTCTGGTCGATATCACATCATTACTTCAAAGAGAATTACAAACGTTTTTTAACGTACTCTTTTTCGTACCCATAGAGTACTTAACGGTGTGATTTTTGATTTCTTGTACAAGGCCATTCTGGCCTCCGTTTTTCTTGCCGTTTGCGCCGGCGTGCCTTATTTATCGTTCTGGTCGATAACAAATCAGTACTTCAATGAGAATTACAAACTATTTTTTTCGTACTTTGTTTCGTACCCAAAGAGTACTTAACTGTGTGATTTTGATTCCTTGTACAAGGCCTTTCTGACCTCCGTTTTGCTTGCCGTTTGTGCCGGCGTGCCTTATTTCTCGTTCTGGTCGATACCACATCAGTACTTCAAAGAGAATTACAAACATTTTTTTTCGTACTTTTTTCATACCCATAGAGTACTTAACTGTGTGATTTTTGATTCCTTGTACAAAGCCATTATGGCCTCCGTTTTGCTTGCCGTTTGCGCCGGCGTGCCTTATTTATCGTTCTGGTCGATATCACATCAGTACTTCAAACAGAATTACAAACGTTTTTTTTCATACTTTTTTTCGTACCCGTAGAGTACTTAACTGTGTGATTTTTGATTCCTTGTACAAGGCCATTCTGGCCTCCGTTTTGCTTGCCGTTTGCGCCGGCGTGCCTTATTTATCGTTCGGTCGATATCACATCGTACTACCTCAAAGAGAATTACAAACGTTTTTTATCGTACTTTTTTCGTACCCATAGACTACTTAACGGTGTGATTTTTGATTCCTTGTACAAGGCCATTCTGGCCTCCGTTTTGCTTGCCGTTTGCGCCGGCGTGCCTTATTTATCGTTCTGGTCGATACCACATCAGTACTTCAAAGAGAATTACAAACGATTATTTTCATACTTTGTTTCGTACCCATAGAGTACTTAACTGTGTGATTTTTGATTCCTTGTACAAGGCCATTCTGACCTCCGTTTTGTTTGCCGTTTGCGCCGGCGTGCCTTATTTATCGTTCTGGTCGATACCACATCGTACTTCAAAGACAATTACAAAAGTTTTTTTTCATACTTTTTTTTTCGTACATAGAGTACTTAGCCGTGTGATTTTTTATTCCTTGTACAAGGCCATTCTGGCCTCCGTTTTGCTTGGCGTTTGTGCCGGCGTGCCTTATTTATCGTTCGGTCGATAACACATCGTACATTTCAAAGAGAATTACAAACGTTTTTTTTCGTACTTTGTTTTGTACCCATAGAGTACTTAACGGTGTGATTTTTGATTCCTTGTACAAGGGAATTCTGACCTCCGTTTTGCTTGCGTTTGCGTCGGCGTACCTTATTTATCGTTCTGTTCGATACCACATCAGTACTTCAAAAAGAATTTCAAACGTTTTTTTTCGTACTTTTTTTCGTACCCATAGAGTACTTAACTATGTGATTTTTGATTCCTTGTACAAGGCCATTCTGGCCTCCGTTTTGCTTGCCGTTTGCGCCGGCGTGCCTTATTTATCGTTCTGGTTGATATCACATCAGTACTTCAAAGTGAATTACAAACGTTTTTTTTCGTACTTTTTTTCGTACCCATAGAGTACTTAACTGTGTGATTTTTGATTCCTTGTACAAGGCCATTATGGCCTCCGTTTTGCTTGCCGTTTGCGCCGGCGTGCCTTATTTATCGTTCTAGTCGATATCACATCAGTACTTCGAAGAGAATTACAAATGTTCTTTTTCGTACTTTTTTTCGTACCCATAGAGTACTTAACTGTGTGATTTTTGATTTCTTGTACAAGTCCATTCTGGCCTCCGTTTTGATTGCCGTTTGCGCCGGCGTGCCTTATTTATCGTTCTGGTCGATATCACATCAGTACTTCAAAGAGAATTACAAACGTTTTTTATCGTACTCTTTTTCGTACCCATAGACTTCTTAATGGTGTGATTTTTGATTCCTTGTACAAGGCCATTCTGGCCTCCGTTTTGCTTGCCGTTTGCGCCGGCGTGCCTTATTTATCGTTCTTGTCGATATCACATCAGTACTTCAAAGAGAATTACAAACGTTTTTTTTCGTACTTTTTTTCATACCCATAGAGTACTTAACTATGTGATTTTTGATTCCTTGTACAAGGCCATTCTGGCCTCCGTTTTGCTTGCCGTTTGCGCCGGCGTGCCTTATTTATCGTTCGGTCGATATCACATCGTACTTCAAAGAGAATTACAAACGTTTTTTTTCGTACTTTTTTCCGTACCCATAGAGTACTTAACTGTGTGATTTTTGATTTCTTGTACAAGGCCATTCTGGCCTCCGTTTTGCTTGCCGTTTGCGCCGGCATGCCTTATTTATCGTTCTGGTCGATATCACATCAGTACTTCAAAGAGAATTACAAACGTTTTTTATCGTACTCTTTTTCGTACCCATTGACTACTTAACGGTGTGATTTTTGATTCCTTGTACAAGGCCATTCTGGCCTCCGTTTTGCTTTCCGTTTGCACCGGCGTGCCTTTTTTATCGTTCTGGTCGATATCACATCAGTACTTCAAAGAGAATTACAAATGTTTTTTTTCGTACTTTTTTTCGTACCCATAGAGTACTTAACTGTGTGATTTTTGATTTCTTGTACAAGGCCATTCTGGCCTCCATTTTGCTTGCCGTTTGCGCCGGCGTGCCTTATTTATCGTTCTGGTCGATATCACATCAGTACTTCAAAGAGAATTACAAACGTTTTTTATCGTACTCTTTTTCGTACCCATAGACTTCTTAATGGTGTGATTTTTGATTCCTTGTACAAGGCCATTCTGGCCTCCGTTTTGCTTGCCGTTTGCGCCGGCGTGCCTTATTTATCGTTCTGGTCGATACCACATCAGTACTTCAAAGTGAATTACAAACGATAATTTTCGTACTTTGTTTCGTACCCATAGAGTACTTAACTGTGTGATTTTTGATTCCTTGTACAAGGCCATTCTGACCTCCGTTTTGTTTGCCGTTTGCGCCGGCGTGCCTTATTTATCGTTCTGGTCGATACCACATCAGTACTTCAAAGACAATTACAAACGTTTTTTTTCGTACTTTTTTTCGTACACATAGAGTACTTAGCTGTGTGATTTTTGATTCCTTGTACAAGGCTATCCTGCCCTCCGTTTTGCTTGCCGTTTGTGCCGGCGTGCCTTATTTATCGTTCTGGTCGATAACACATCAGTACTTCAATGAGAATTACAATCGTTTTTTTTCGTACTTTGTTTTGTACCCATAGAGTACTTAACGGTGTGATTTTTGATTCCTTGTACAAGGCAATTCTGACCTCCGTTTTGCTTGCGTTTGCGCCGGCGTACCTTATTTATCGTTCTGTTCTATACCACATCCGTACTTCAAAAAGAATTACAAACGTTTTTTTTCGTACTTTTTTTTCGTACCCATAGAGTACTTAACTGTGTGATTTTTGATTCCTTGTACAAGGCCATTCTGGCCTCCGTTTTGCTTGCCGTTTGCGCCGGCGTGCCTTATTTATCGTTCTGGTTGATATCACATCATTACTTCAAAGAGAATTACAAACGTTTTTTAACGTACTCTTTTTCGTACCAACAGAGTACTTAACGGTGTGATTTTTGATTTCTTGTACAAGGCCATTCTGGCCTCCGTTTTTCTTGCCGTTTGCGCCGGCGTGCCTTATTTATCGTTCTGGTCGATAACAATCAGTACTTCAATGAGAATTACAAACTATTTTTTTCGTACTTTGTTTCGTACCCAAAGAGTACTTAACTGTGTGATTTTGAATCCTTGTACAAGGCCTTTCTGACCTCCGTTTTGCTTGCCGTTTGTGCCGGCGTGCCTTATTTATCGTTCTGGTCGATACCACATCAGTACTTCAAAGAGAATTACAAACATTTTTTTTCGTACTTTTTTCATACCCATAGAGTACTTAACTGTGTGATTTTTGATTCCTTGTACAAAGCCATTATGGCCCCGTTTAGCTTGCCGTTTGCGCCGGCGTGCCTTATTTATCGTTCTGGTCGATATCACATCAGTACTTCAAAGAGAATTACAAACGTTTTTTTTCGTACTTTTTTTCGTACCCATAGAGTACTTAATCGTGTGATTTTTGATTCCTTGTACAAGGCCATTCTGGCCTCCATTTTGCTTGCCGTTTGCGCCGGCGTGCCTTATTTATCGTTCTGGTCGATATCACATCAGTACCTCAAAGAGAATTACAAACGTTTTTTATCGTACTCCTTTTCGTACCCATAGACTACTTAACGGTGTGATTTTTGATTCCTTGTACAAGGCCATTCTGGCCTCCGTTTTGCTTGCCGTTTGCGCCGGCGTGCCTTATTTATCGTTCTGGTCGATATCACATCAGTACCTCAAAGAGAATTACAAACGTTTTTTATCGTACTCCTTTTCGTACCCATAGACTACTTAACGGTGTGATTTTTGATTCCTTGTACAAGGCCATTCTGGCCTCCGTTTTGCTTGCCGTTTGCGCCGGCGTGCCTTATTTATCGTTCTGGTCGATACCACATCAGTACTTCAAAGAGAATTACAAACGATTATTTTCATGCTTTGTTTCGTACCCATAGAGTACTTAACTGTGTGATTTTTGATTCCTTGTACAAGGCCATTCTGACCTCCGTTTTGTTTGCCGTTTGCGCCGGCGTGCCTTATTTATCGTTCTGGTCGATACCACATCAGTACTTCAAAGACAATTACAAAAGTTTTTTTTCATACTTTTTTTCGTACACATAGAGTACTTAGCTGTGTGATTTTTTATTCCTTGTACAAGGCCATTCTGCCCTCCGTTTTGCTTGCCGTTTGTGCCGGCGTGCCTTATTTATCGTTCTGGTCGATACCACATCAGTACTTCAAAGAGAATTACAAACATTTTTTTTCGTACTTTTTTCATACCCATAGAGTACTTAACTGTGTGATTTTTGATTCCTTGTACAAAGCCATTATGGCCCCGTTTAGCTTGCCGTTTGCGCCGGTGTGCCTTATTTATCGTTCTGGTCGATATCACATCAGTACTTCAAACAGAATTACAAACATTTTTTTTCGTACTTTTTTTCGTACCCATAGAGTACTTAACCGTGTGATTTTTGATTCCTTGTACAAGGCCATTCGGCCTCCGTTTTGCTTGCCGTTTGCGCCGGCGTGCCTTATTTATCGTTCTGGTCGATATCACATCAGTACTTCAAAGAGAATTACAAACGTTTTTTATCGTACTCCTTTTCGTACCCATAGACTACTTAACGGTGTGATTTTTGATTCCTTGTACAAGGCCATTCTGGCCTCCGTTTTGCTTGCCGTTTGCGCCGGCGTGCCTTATTTATCGTTCTGGTCGATACCACATCAGTACTTCAAAGAGAATTACAAACGATTATTTTCATGCTTTGTTTCGTACCCATAGAGTACTTAACTGTGTGATTTTTGATTCCTTGTACAAGGCCATTCTGACCTCCGTTTTGTTTGCCGTTTGCGCCGTCGTGCCTTATTTATCGTTCTGGTCGATACCACATCAGTACTTCAAAGACAATTACAAAAGTTTTTTTTCATACTTTTTTTCGTACACATAGAGTACTTAGCTGTGTGATTTTTTATTCCTTGTACAAGGCCATTCTGCCCTCCGTTTTGCTTGCCGTTTGTGCCGGCGTGCCTTATTTATCGTTCTGGTCGATAACACATCAGTACTTCAATGAGAATTACAAACGTTTTTTTTCGTACTTTGTTTTGTACCCATAGAGTACTTAACGGTGTGATTTTTGATTCCTTGTACATGGGAATTCTGACCTCCGTTTTGCTTGCGTTTGCGCCGGCGTACCTTATTTATCGTTCTGTTCGATACCACATCAGTACTTCAAAAAGAATTACAAACGTTTTTTTTCGTACTTTTTTTCGTACCCATAGAGTACTTAACTATGTGATTTTTGATTCCTTGTACAAGGCCATTCTGGCCTCCGTTTTGCTTGCCGTTTGCGCCGGCGTGCCTTATTTATCGTTCTGGTTGATATCACATCAGTACTTCAAAGTGAATTACAAACGTTTTTTTTCGTACTTTTTTTCGTACCCATAGAGTACTTAACTGTGTGATTTTTGATTCCTTGTACAAGGCCATTATGGCCTCCGTTTTGCTTGCCGTTTGCGCCGGCGTGCCTTATTTATCATTCTGGTCGATATCACATCAGTACTTCAAAGAGAATTACAAACGTTTTTTTTCGTACTTTTTTTCGTACCCATAGAGTACTTAACTCGTGTGATTTTTGATTTCTTGTACAAGGCCATTCTCGCCTCCGTTTTGCATGCCGTTTGCGCCGCGTGCCTTATTTATCGTTCTAGTCGATATCACATCGTACTTCAAAGAGAATTACAAATGTTTTTTTTCGTACTTTTTTTCGTACCCATAGAGTACTTAACCGTGTGATTTTTGATTTCTTGTACAAGGCCATTCGGCCTCCGTTTTGCTTGCCGTTTGCGCCGGCGTGCCTTATTTATCGTTCGGTCGACATCACATCGTACTTCATAGAGAATTACAAACGTTTTTTATCGTACTTTTTTCGTACCCATAGACTACTTAACGGTGTGATTTTTGATTCCTTGTACAAGGCCATTCTGGCCTCCGTTTTGCTTGCCGTTTGCGCCGGCGTGCCTTATTTATCGTTCTGGTCGATACCACATCAGTACTTCAAAGAGAATTACAAACGATTATTTTCGTACTTTGTTTCGTACCCATAGACTACTTAACGGTGTGATTTTTGATTCCTTGTACAAGGCCATTCTGGCCTCCGTTTTGCTTGCCGTTTGCGCCGGTGTGTTTTATTTATCGTTCTGGTCGATACCACATCAGTACTTCAAAGACAATTACAAACGTTTTTTTTTGTACTTTTTTTCGTACACATAGAGTACTTAGCTGTGTGATTTTTGATTCCTTGTACAAGGCCATTCTGCCCTCCGTTTTGCTTGCCGTTTGTGCCGGCGTGCCTTATTTATCGTTCTGGTCGATAACACATCAGTACTTCAATGAGAATTACAAACGTTTTTTTTCGTACTTTGTTTTGTACCCATAGAGTACTTAACGGTGTGATTTTTGATTCCTTGTACAAGGCATTTCTGACCTCCGTTTTGCTTGCGTTTGCGCCGGCGTACCTTATTTATCGTTCGTTCGATACTACACATCGTACTTCAAAAAGAATTACAAACGTTTTTTTTCGTACTTTTTTTCGTACCCATAGAGTACTTAACTGGTGTGATTTTTGATTCCTTGTACAAGGCCATTCTGGCCTCCGTTTTGCTTGCCGTTTGCGCCGGCGTGCCTTATTTATCGTTCTGGTCGATATCACATCATTACTTCAAAGAGAATTACAAATGTTTTTTAACGTACACTTTTTCGTACCAATAGAGTACTTAACGGTGTGATTTTTGATTTCTTGTACAAGGCCATTCTGGCCTCCATTTTTCTTGCCTTTTGCGCCGGCGTGCCTTATTTATCGTTCTGGTCGATAACAAATCAGTACTTCAATGAGAATTACAAACTATTTTTTTCGTACTTTGTTTCGTACCCAAAGAGTACTTAACTGTGTGATTTTGATTCCTTGTACAAGGCCTTTCTGACCTCCGTTTTGCTTGCCGTTTGCGCCGGCGTGCCTTATTTTTCGTTCTGGTCGATACCACATCAGTACTTCAAAGAGAATTACAAACATTTTTTTTCGTACTTTTTTTCGTACCCATAGAGTACTTAATCGTGTGATTTTTGATTCCTTGTACAAGGCCATTCGCCTCCGTTTAGCTTGCCGTTTGCGCCGGCGTGCCTTATTTATCGTTCGGTCGATATCACATCGTACTTCAAAGAGAATTACAAACGTTTTTTTTTCGTACTTTTTTTCGTACTCATAGAGTACTTAAGCGTGTGATTTTTGATTCCTTGTACAAGGCCATTCGGCCTCCGTTTTGCATGCCGTTTGCGCCGGCGTGCCTTATTTATCGTTCGGTCGATATCACATCGTACTTCAAAGAGAATTACAAACGTTTTTTTCGTACTTTTTTTTCGTACCCTTAGAGTACTTAACTGTGTGATTTTTGATTTCTTGTAGAAGGCCATTCTGGCCTCCGTTTTGCTTGCCGTTTGCGGCGGCGTTCCTTATTTATCGTTCTGGGCGATATCACATCGTATTTCAAAGAGAATTACAAACGTTTTTTTCGTACTTTTTTTCGTACCCATAGAGTACTTAACTGTGTGATTTTTGATTTCTTGTACAAGGCCATTCTGGCCTCCGTTTTGCTTGCCGTTTGCGCCGGCATGCCTTATTTATTGTTCTGGTCGATATCACATCAGTACGTCAAAGAGAATTACAAACATTTTTTTTCGTACTTTTTTTCGTACCCATAGAGTACTTAACTGGGTGATTTTTGATTCCTTGTACAAGGACATTCGGCCTCCGTTTTGCTTGCCGTTTGCGCCGGCGTGCCTTATTTATCGTTCGGTCGATATCACATCGTACTTCAAAGAGAATTACAAAAGTTTTTTTTCGTACTTTTTTTCGTACCCATAGAGTACTTAATTGTGTGATTTTTGATTTCTTGTACAAGGCCATTCTGGCCTCCGTTTTGCTTGCCGTTTGCGCCGGCGTGCCTTATTTATCGTTCTGGTCGATATCACATCAGTAATTCAAAGAGAATTACAAACTTTTTTTATCGTACTCTTTTTCGTACCCATAGACTACTTAACGGTGTGATTTTTGATTCCTTGTACAAGGCCATTCTGACCTCCGTTTTGATTGCCGTTTGCGCCGGCGTGCCTTATTTATCGTTCTGGTCGATACCACATCAGTACTTCAATGAGAATTACAAAGTATTTTTTTCGTACCCATAGAGTACTTAACTGTGTGATTTTTGATTCCTTGTACAAGGCCATTCTGGCCTCCGTTTTGCTTGCGTTTGCGCCGGCGTGCCTTATTTATCGTTCTGGTCGATAACACATCAGTACTTCAATGAGAATTACAAACATTTTTTTCGTAGTTTGTTTTGTACCCATAGTGTATTTAACGGTGTGATTTTTGATTCCTTGTACAAGGCCATTCTGACCTCCGTTTTGCTTGCCGTTTGCGCCGGCGTACCTTATTTATCGTTCTGGTCGATACCACATCAGTACTTCAAAGAGAATTAAAAACATTTTTTTCGTACTTTTTTTCTACCCATAAAGTACTTAACTGTGTGATTTATGATTCCTTGTACAAGGCCTTTCTGGCCTCCGTTTTGCTTGCCGTTTGCGCCGGCGTGCCTTATTTATCGTTTTGGTCGATATCACATCAGTACTTCAAAGAGAATTACAAACGTTTTTTAACGTATTATTTTTCCTACCAATAGAGTACTTAACGGTGTGATTTTTGATTCCTTGTACAAGGCCATTCTGGCCTCCGTTTTGCTTGCCGTTTGCGTCGACGTGCCTTATTTATCGTTCTGGTCGATAACACATCAGTACTTCAATTAGAATTACAAAGTATTTTTTTCATACTTTGTTTCGTACCCATAGAGTACTTAACTGTGTGACTTTGATTCCTTGTACAAGGTCATTCTGACCTCCGTTTTGCTTGCCGTTTGCGCCGGCGTGCCTTATTTATCGTTCTGGTCGATACCACATCAGTACTTCAAAGAGAATTCCAAATGATTATTTTCGTACTTTGTTTCGTACCCAAAGAGTACTTAACTGTGTGATTTTTGATTCCTTGTACAAGGCCATTCTGACCTCCGTTTTGTTTGCCGTTTGCGCCGGCGTGCCTTATTTATCGTTCTGGTCGATACCACATCAGTACTTCAAAGACAATTACAAACGTTTTTTTCGTACACATAGAGTACTTAGCTGTGTGATTTTTGATTCCTTGTACAAGGCCTTTCTGCCCTCCGTTTTGCTTGCCGTTTGCGCCGGCGTGCCTTATTTATCGTTCTGGTCGATAACACATCAGTACTTCAATGAGAATTACAAACGTTTTTTTCGTACTTTGTTTTGTACCCATAGAGTACTTAACGGTGTGATTTTTGATTCCTTCTACAAGGCCACTCTGACCTCCGTTTTGCTTGTGTTTGCGCCGGCGTACCTTATTTATCGTTCTGGTCGATACCACATCAGTACTTCAAAGAGAATTACAAACATTTTTTTTCGTACTTTTTTTTCGTACCCATAGAGTACTTAACTGTGTGATTTTTGATTCCTTGTACAAGGCCATTCTGGCCTCCGTTTTGCTTGCCGTTTGCGCCGGCGTGCCTTATTTATCGTTCTGGTCGATATCACATCACTACTTCAAAGAGAATTATAAACGTTTTTTAACGTACTATTTTTCGTACCAATAGAGTACTTAACGGTGTGATTTTTGATTCCTTGTACAAGGCCATTCTGGCCTCCGTTTTGCTTTCCGTTTGCGCCGGCGTGCCTTATTTATCGTTCTGGTCGATAACACATCAGTAATTCAATGAGAATTACAAAGTATTTTTTCGTACTTTGTTTCGTACCCAAAGAGTACTTAACTGTGTGATTTTGATTCCTTGTACAAGGTCATTCTGACCTCCGTTTTGCTTGCCGTTTGCGCCGGCGTGCCTTATTTATCGTTCTGGTCGATACCACATCAGTACTTCAAAGAGAATTACAAACGATTATTTTCGTACTTTGTTTCGTACCCATAGAGTACTTAACTGTGTGATTTTTGATTCCTTGTACAAGGCCATTCTGACCTCCGTTTTGTTTGCCGTTTGCGCCGGCGTGCCTTATTTATCGTTCTGGTCGATACCACATCAGTACTTCAAAGACAATTACAAACATTTTTTTTCGTAATTTTTTTCGTACACATAGAGTACTTAGCTGTGTGATTTTTGATTCCTTGTACAAGGCCATTCTGCCCTCCGTTTTGCTTGCCGTTCGCACCGGCGTGCCTTATTTATCGTTCTGGTCGATAACACATCAGTACTTCAATTAGAATTCCAAACGGTTTTTTCGTACTTTGTTTCGTACCCATAGAGTACTTAACTGTGTGATTTTTGATTCCTTGTACAAGGCCATTCTGACCTCCATTTTGCTTGCATTTGCGCCGGTGTACCTTATTTATAGTTCTGGTCAATACCACATCAGTACTTCAAATAGAATTACAAACGTTTTTTTTCGTACTTTATTTCGTACCCATAGAGTACTTAACTGTGTGATTTTTGATTCCTTGTACAAGGCCATTCTGGCCTCCGTTTTGCTTGCCGTTTGCGCCGACGTGCCTTATTTATCGTTCTGGTCGATATCACATCAGTACTTCAAAGAGAATTACAAACGTTTTTTTTTCGTACCCATAGAGTACATAGCTGTGTGATTTTTGATTCCTAGTACAAGGCCATTCTGCCCTCCGTTTTGCTTGCCGTTTGCGCCGGCGTGCCTTATTTATCGTTCTGGTCGATAACACATCAGTACTTCAATGAGAATTACAAACGTTTTTTTCGTACTTTGTTTTGTACCCACAGAGTACTTAACGGTGTGATTTTTGATTCCTTGTACAAGGCCATTCTAACCTCCGTTTTGCTTGCGTTTGCGCCGGCGTACCTTATTTATCGTTCTGGTCAATACCACATCAGTACTTCAAAGAAAATTACAATTTTTCATACTTTTTTTCGTACCCATAGAGTACTTAACTGTGTGATTTTTGATTCCTTGTACAAGGCCATTCTGGCCTCCGTTTTGCTTGCCATTTGCGCCGGCGTGCCTTATTTATCATTCTGGTCGATATCACATCAGTACTTCAAAGAGAATTACAAACGTTTTTTAACGTACTCTTTTTCGTACCAATAGAGTACTTAACGGTGTGATTTTTGATTCCTCGTACAAGGCCATTCTGGCCTCCGTTTTGCTTGCCGTTTGCGCCGGCGTACCTTATTTATTGTTCTGGTCGATAACACATCAGAACATCAATGAGAATTACAAACTATTTTTTTCGTAATTTGTTTCGTACCCAAAGAGTACTTAACTGTGTGATTTTGATTCCTTGTACAAGGCCTTTCTGACCTCCGTTTTGCTTGCCGTTTGCGCCGGCGTGCCTTATTTATCGTTCTTGTCGATACCACATCAGTACTTCAAAGAGAATAACAAACGTTTTTTTCGTACTTTTTTTCGTACCCATAGAGTACTTAACTGTGTGTTTTTGATTCCTTGTAGAAGGCCATTCTGGCCTCCGTTTTGCTTGCCGTTTGCGCCGGCGCGCCTTATTTATCGTTCGGTCGATATCACATCGTACTTCAAAGAGAATTACAAACGTTTTTTTTCGTACTTTTTTTCGTACCCATAGAGTACTTAACCGTGTGATTTTTGATTTCTTGTACAAGGCCATTCGGCCTCCGTTTTGCTTGCCGTTTGCGCCGGCGTGCCTTATTTATCGTTCGGTAGATATCACATCGTACTTCAAAGAGAATTACAAACGTTTTTTTTTCGTACTTTTTTTCGTACCCATAGAGTACTTAATCGTGTGATTTTTGATTCTTTGTACAAGGCCATTCTGGCCTCCGTTTTGCTTGCCGTATGCGCCGGCGTGCCTTATTTATCGTTCTGGTCGATATCACATCAGTACTTCAAAGAGAATTACAAACATTTTTTTCGTACCCATAGAGTACTTAACTGTGTGATTTTTGATTTCTTGTACAAGGCCATTCTGGCCTCCGTTTTGCTTGCCGTTTGCGCCGGCGTGCCTTATTTATCGTTCGGTCGATATCACATCGTACTTCAAAGAGAATTACAAACGTTTTTTTTCGTACTTTTTTTCGTACCCATAAAGTATTTAACTCGTGTGATTTTTGATTCCTTGTACAAGGCCATTCCGCATCCGTTTTGCTTGCCGTTTGCGCCGGCGTGCCTTATTTATCATTCGGTCGATATCACATCGTACTTCAAAGAGAATTACAAACGTTTTTTTTCGTACTTTTTTTCGTACCCGCAGAGTACTTAACGTGTGATTTTTGATTTCTTGTACAAGGCCATTCTCGCCTCCGTTTTGCTTGCCGTTTGCGCCGGCGTGCCTTATTTATCGTTCGGTCGATACCACATCGCATCGTAAAGAGAATTACAAACGTTTTTTTTCGTACTTTTTTCATACCCATAGAGTACTTAATCGTGTGATTTTGATTTCTTGTACAAGGCCGTCCGGCCTCCGTTTTGCTTGCCGTTTGCGCCGGCGTGCCTTATTTATCGTTCGGTCGATACCACATCGTACTTCATAGAGAATTACAAAAGTTTTTTTCCGTACTTTTTTTCGTACCTATAGAGTACTTAACTGTGTGTTTTTGATTCCATGTACAAGGCCATTCGGCCTCCGTTTTGCTTGCCGTTTGCGCCGGCGCGCCTTATTTATCGTTCGGTCGATATCACATCGTACTTCAAAGAGAATTACAAACGTTTTTTTTCGTACTTTTTTTCGTACCCATAGAGTACTTAATCGTGTGATTTTTGATTTCTTGTACAAGGCCATTCGGCCTCCGTTTTGCTTGCCGTTTGCGCCGGCGTGCCTTATTTATCGTTCGGTCAATATCACATCGTACTTCATAGAGAATTACAAAAGTTTTTTTTCGTACTTTATTTCGTACCCATAGAGTACTTAACTCGTGTGTTTTTGATTCCTTGTACAAGGCCATTCGGCCTCCGTTTTGCTTGCCGTTTGCGCCGGCGTGCCTTATTTATCGTTCGGTCGATATCACATCGCACTTCAAATAGAATTACAAACGTTTTTTTTTCGTACTTTTTCCGTACCCATAGAGTACTTAATCGTGTGATTTTTGATTCCTTGTACAAGGCCATTCGGCCTCCGTTTTGCTTGCCGTTTGCGCCGGCATGCCTTATTTATCGTTCGGTCGATATCACATCGTACTTCAAAGAGAATTACAAACGTTTTTTTTCGTATTTTTTCGTACCAATAGAGTACGTAACTGTGTGATTTTTCATTCCTTGTACAAGGCCATTCTGGCCTCCGTTTTTTTTGCCGTTTGCGCCGGCGTGCCTTATTTATCGTTCTGGTCGATATCACATCGTACTTCAAAGAGAATTACAAACGTTTTTTTCTTACTTTTTTTCGTACCCAAAGAGTACTTAACCGTGTGATTATTGATTCCTTGTACAAGGCCATTCGGCCTCCGTTTTGCTTGCCGTTTGCGCCGGCGTGCCTTATTTATCGTTCGGTCGATATCACATCGTAAGATTTCAAAGAGAATTACAAATGTTTTTTTCGTACTTTTTTTTCGTACCAGTAGAGTACGTAACTGTGTGTTTTTTCATTCCTTGTACAAGGCCATTCTGGCCCCCGTTTTTTTTGCCGTTTGCGCCGGCGTGCCTTTTTTATCGTTCTGGTCGATATCACATCAGTACTTTAAAGAGAATTACAAACGTTTTTTTCTTACTTTTTTCCGTACCCAAAGAGTACTTAACTGTGTGATTATTGATTCCTTGTACAAGGCCATTCTGGCCTCCGTTTTGCTTGCCGTTTGCGACGGCGTGCCTTATTTATCGTTCGGTCGATATCACATCGTACTTCAAAGAGAATTACAAACGTTTTTTTTCGTACTTTTTTTCGTACCCATAGAGTACTTAACCGTGTGATTTTTGATTCCTTGTACAAGGCCATTCGGCCTCCGTTTTGCTTGCCGTTTGCGCCGGCGTGCCTTATTTATCGTTCGGTCGATATCACATCGTACTTCAAATAGAATTACAAACGTTTTTTTCGTACTTTTTTTCGTCCCATAGAGTACTTAAGCGTGTGATTTTTGATTCCTTGTACATGGCCATTCGGCCTCCGTTTTGCTTGCCGTTTGCGCCGGCGTGCCTTATTTATCGTTCGGTCGATATCACATCGTACATCAAAGAGAATTACAAACGTTTTTTTTCGTACTTTTTATCGTACCCATAGAGTACTTAATCGTGTGATTTTTGATTCCTTGTACAAGGCCATTCGGCCTCCGTTTTGCTTGCCGTTTGCGCCGGCGTGCCTTATTTATCGTTCGGTCGATATCACATCGCACTTCAAATAGAATTACAAACGTTTTTTTCGTACTTTTTTCGTACCCATAGAGTACTTAACCGTGTGATTTTTGATTTCTTGTACAAGGCCATTCGGCCTCCATTTTGCTTGCCGTTTGCGCCGGCGTGCCTTATTTATCGTTCGGTCGATATCACATCGTATTTCAAAGATAATTACAAACGTTTTTTTTCTTACTTTTTTTCGTACCCAAAGAGTACTTAAGCGTGTGATTATTGATTCCTTGTACAAGGCCATTCGGCCTCCGTTTTGCTTGCCGTTTGCGCCGGCGTGCCTTATTTATCGTTCGGTCGATATCACATCAGTACTTCAAAGAGAATTACAAATGTTTTTTTCGTACTTTTTTTTCGTACCAGTAGAGTACGTAACTGTGTGTTTTTTCATTCCTTGTACAAGGCCATTCTGGCCTCCGTTTTTTTTGCCGTTTGCGCCGGCGTGCCTTTTTTATCGTTCTGGTCGATATCACATCAGTACTTCAAAGAGAATTACAAACGTTTTTTTCTTACTTTTTTTCGTACCCAAAGAGTACTTAACTGTGTGATTATTGATTCCTTGTACAAGGCCATTCTGGCCTCCGTTTTGCTTGCCGTTTGCGACGGCGTGCCTTATTTATCGTTCGGTCGATATCACATCGCATACTTCAAAGAGAATTACAAACGTTTTTTTTCGTACTTTTTTCGTACCCATAGAGTACTTAATCGTGTGATTTTTGATTCCTTGTACAAGGCCATTCTGGCCTCCGTTTTGCTTGCCGTTTGCGCCGGCGTGCCTTATTTATCGTTCGGTCGATATCACATCGCATTTCAAATAGAATTACAAACGTTTTTTTCGTACTTTTTTCGTCCCATAGAGTACTTAACTCGTGTGATTTTTGATTCCTTGTACATGGCCATTCCGGCCTCCGTTTTGCTTGCCGTTTGCGCCGGCGTGCCTTATTTATCGTTCGGTCGATATCACATCGTACATCAAAGAGAATTACAAACGTTTTTTTTCGTACTTTTTTTCGTACCCATAGAGTACTTAACTCGTGTGATTTTTGATTCCTTGTACAAGGCCATTCCGGCCTCCGTTTTGCTTGCCGTTTGCGCCGGCGTGCCTTATTTATCGTTCGGTCGATATCACATCGCATTTCAAATAGAATTACAAATGTTTTTTTCGTACTTTTTTCGTACCCATAGAGTACTTAACTGTGTGATTTTTGATTTCTTGTACAAGGCCATTCTGGCCTCCATTTTGCTTGCCGTTTGCGCCGGCGTGCCTTATTTATCGTTCGGTCGATATCACATCGCATTTCAAAGATAATTACAAACGTTTTTTTCGTACTTTTTTTCATACCCATAGAGTACTTAATCGTGTGATTTTGGATTCCTTGTACAAGGCCATTCTGGCCTCCGTTTTGCTTGCCGTTTGCGCCGGCTTGCCTTCTTTATCGTTCGGTCGATATCACATCGTACTTCAAAGAGAATTACAAACGTTTTTTTTCGTACTTTTTTTCGTACCCATAGAGTACTTAACTCGTGTGATTTTTGATTCATTGTACAAGGCCATTTCGGCCTCCGTTTTGCTTGCCGTTTGCGCCGGCGTGCCTTATTTATCGTTCGGTCGATATCACATCGATTTCAAAGAGAATTACAAAAGTTTTTTTTCGTAATTTTTTTCGTACCCATAGAGTACTTAACTGTGTGATTTTTGATTCCTTGTACAAAGCCATTCTGGCCTCCGTTTTGATTGCCGTTTGCGCCGGCGTACCTTATTTATCGTTCTGGTCGATATCACATCAGTACTTCAAAGAGAATTACAAACGTTTTTTTCGTACTTTTTTTTCGTACCCATAGAGTACTTAACTGTGTGATTTTTGATTCCTTGTACAAGGCCATTCTGGCATCCGTTTTTTTTGCCATTTGCGCGCGTGCCTTATTTATCGTTCTGGTCGATATCACATCAGTACTTCAAAGAGAATTACAAACGTTTTTTTCGTACTTTTTTTCGTACCCATAGAGTACTTAACTCGTGTGATTTTTGATTCCTTGTACAAGGCCATTCTCGTCTCCGTTTTGCTTGCCGTTTGCGCCGGCGTGCCTTATTTATCGTTCGGGTCGATATCACATCGCATTTCAAAGAGAATTACAAACGTTTTTTTTCGTACTTTTTTTCGTACCCATAGAGTACTTAACCGTGTGATTTTTGATTCCTTGTACAAGGCCATTTCGCCTCCGTTTTGCTTGCCGTTTGCGCCGGCGTGCCTTATTTATCGTTCGGTCGATATCACATCGTACTTCAAAGAGAATTACAAACGTTTTTTTTCGTACTTTTTTTCGTACCCATAGAGTACTTAACCGTGTGATTTTTGATTCCTTGTACAAGGCCATTCTGCCTCCGTTTTGCTTGCCGTTTGCGCCGGCGTGCCTTATTTATCGTTCGGTCGATATCACATCGCATTTCAAAGAGAATTACAAACGTTTTTTTTCGTACTTTTTTTCGTACCCATGAGAGTACTTAATCGTGTGATTTTTGATTCCTTGTACAAGGCCATTCTCGCCTCCGTTTTGCTTGCCGTTTGCGCCGGCGTGCCTTATTTATCGTTCGGTCGATATCACACGTACTTCAAAGAGAATTACAAACGTTTTTTTTCGTACTTTTTTCGTACCATAGAGTACTTAACTGTGTGATTTTTGATTCCTTGTACAAGGCCATTCTGGCCTCCGTTTTGCTTGCCGTTTGCGCCGGCGTGCCTTATTTATCGTTCGGTCGATATCACATCGCACTTCAAAGAGAATTACAAACGTTTTTTTTCGTACTCATTTTTCGTACTCCATGTAGTACTTAACCGTGTGATTTTTGATTCCTTGTACAAGGCCATCTCGGCCTCCGTTTTGCTTGCCGTTTGCGCCGGCGTGCCTTATTTATCGTTCGGTCGATATCACATCGCATTTCAAAGAGAATTACAAACGTTTTTTTTTCGTACTTTTTTTTACTTAACCGTGTGATTTTTGATTCCTTGTACAAGGCCATTCCGCCTCCGTTTTGCTTGCCGTTTGCGCCGGCGTGCCTTATTTATCGTTCGGTCGATATCACATCGCACTTCAAAGAGAATTACAAACGTTTTTTTCGTACTTTTTTTCGTACCCATAGAGTACTTAACCGTGTGATTTTTGATTCCTTGTACAAGGCCATTCTCGGCCTCCGTTTTGCTTGCCGTTTGCGCCGGCGTGCCTTATTTATCGTTCGGTCGATATCACATCGTACTTCAAAGAGAATTACAAACGTTTTTTTTCGTACTTTTTTTCGTACCCATAGAGTACTTAACCGTGTGATTTTTGATTCCTTGTACAAGGCCATTCGGCCTCCGTTTTGCTTGCCGTTTGCGCCGGCGTGCCTTATTTATCGTTCGGTCGATATCACACGCACTTCAAAGAGAATTACAAACGTTTTTTTTCGTACTTTTTTTCGTACCCATAGAGTACTTAACCGTGTGATTTTTGATTCCTTGTACAAGGCCATTCGGCCTCCGTTTTGCTTGCCGTTTGCGCCGGCGTGCCTTATTTATCGTTCGGTCGATATCACATCGCATTTCAAAGAGAATTACAAACGTTTTTTTTCGTACTTTTTTTCGTACCCATAGAGTACTTAACCGTGTGATTTTTGATTCCTTGTACAAGGCCATTCTCGCCTCCGTTTTGCTTGCCGTTTGCGCCGGCGTGCCTTATTTATCGTTCGGTCGATATCACATCGCACTTCAAAGAGAATTACAAACGTTTTTTTCGTACTTTTTTTCGTACCCATAGAGTACTTAACCGTGTGATTTTTGATTCCTTGTACAAGGCCATTCGGCCTCCGTTTTGCTTGCCGTTTGCGCCGGCGTGCCTTATTTATCGTTCGGTCGATATCACATCGCACTTCAAAGAGAATTACAAACGTTTTTTTTCGTACTTTTTTTCGTACCCATAGAGTACTTAACCGTGTGATTTTTGATTCCTTGTACAAGGCCATTCTCGCCTCCGTTTTGCTTGCCGTTTGCGCCGGCGTGCCTTATTTATCGTTCGGTCGATATCACATCGTACTTCAAAGAGAATTACAAACGTTTTTTTTTTCGTACTTTTTTTCGTACCCATAGAGTACTTAATCGTGTGATTTTTGATTCCTTGTACAAGGCCATTCGCCTCCGTTTTGCTTGCCGTTTGCGCCGGCGTGCCTTATTTATCGTTCGGTCGATATCACATCGCATTTCAAAGAGAATTACAAACGTTTTTTTTCGTACTTTTTTTCGTACCCATAGAGTACTTAATCGTGTGATTTTTGATTCCTTGTACAAGGCCATTCTCGCCTCCGTTTTGCTTGCCGTTTGCGCCGGCGTGCCTTATTTATCGTTCGGTCGATATCACATCGCATTTCAAAGAGAATTACAAACGTTTTTTTTCGTACTTTTTTTCGTACCCATAGAGTACTTAACCGTGTGATTTTTGATTCCTTGTACAAGGCCATTCTCGCCTCCGTTTTGCTTGCCGTTTGCGCCGGCGTGCCTTATTTATCGTTCGGTCGATATCACATCGTATTTCAAAGAGAATTACAAACGTTTTTTTTCGTACTTTTTTTCGTACCCATAGAGTACTTAATCGTGTGATTTTTGATTCCTTGTACAAGGCCATTCCGGCCTCCGTTTTGCTTGCCGTTTGCGCCGGCGTGCCTTATTTATCGTTCGGTCGATATCACATCGCACTTCAAAGAGAATTACAAACGTTTTTTTTCGTACTTTTTTTCGTACCCATAGAGTACTTAACCGTGTGATTTTTGATTCCTTGTACAAGGCCATTCTCGCCTCCGTTTTGCTTGCCGTTTGCGCCGGCGTGCCTTATTTATCGTTCGGTCGATATCACATCGCATTTCAAAGAGAATTACAAACGTTTTTTTTCGTACTTTTTTTCGTACCCATAGAGTACTTAACCGTGTGATTTTTGATTCCTTGTACAAGGCCATTCGGCCTCCGTTTTGCTTGCCGTTTGCGCCGGCGTGCCTTATTTATCGTTCGGTCGATATCACATCGCATTTCAAAGAGAATTACAAACGTTTTTTTTTTCGTACTTTTTTTCGTACCCATAGAGTACTTAACTCGTGTGATTTTTGATTCCTTGTACAAGGCCATTCTCGGCCTCCGTTTTGCTTGCCGTTTGCGCCGGCGTGCCTTATTTATCGTTCGGTCGATATCACATCGCATTTCAAAGAGAATTACAAACGTTTTTTTTCGTACTTTTTTTCGTACCCATAGAGTACTTAATCGTGTGATTTTTGATTCCTTGTACAAGGCCATTCGCCTCCGTTTTGCTTGCCGTTTGCGCCGGCGTGCCTTATTTATCGTTCGGTCGATATCACATCGCATTTCAAAGAGAATTACAAACGTTTTTTTTCGTACTTTTTTTCGTACCCATAGAGTACTTAACTCGTGTGATTTTTGATTCCTTGTACAAGGCCATTCCGGCCTCCGTTTTGCTTGCCGTTTGCGCCGGCGTGCCTTATTTATCGTTCGGTCGATATCACATCGCATTTCAAAGAGAATTACAAACGTTTTTTTTCGTACTTTTTTTCGTACCCATAGAGTACTTAATCGTGTGATTTTTGATTCCTTGTACAAGGCCATTCTCGCCTCCGTTTTGCTTGCCGTTTGCGCCGGCGTGCCTTATTTATCGTTCGGTCGATATCACATCGCATTTCAAAGAGAATTACAAACGTTTTTTTTCGTACTTTTTTTCGTACCCATAGAGTACTTAATCGTGTGATTTTTGATTCCTTGTACAAGGCCATTCTCGCCTCCGTTTTGCTTGCCGTTTGCGCCGGCGTGCCTTATTTATCGTTCGGTCGATATCACATCGCATTTCAAAGAGAATTACAAACGTTTTTTTTCGTACTTTTTTTCGTACCCATAGAGTACTTAATCGTGTGATTTTTGATTCCTTGTACAAGGCCATTTCGGCCTCCGTTTTGCTTGCCGTTTGCGCCGGCGTGCCTTATTTATCGTTCGGTCGATATCACATCGCGTACTTCAAAGAGAATTACAAACGTTTTTTTTCGTACTTTTTTTCGTACCCATAGAGTACTTAATCGTGTGATTTTTGATTCCTTGTACAAGGCCATTCTCGCCTCCGTTTTGCTTGCCGTTTGCGCCGGCGTGCCTTATTTATCGTTCGGTCGATATCACATCGCATTTCAAAGAGAATTACAAACGTTTTTTTTCGTACTTTTTTTCGTACCCATAGAGTACTTAACCGTGTGATTTTTGATTCCTTGTACAAGGCCATGCCTCCGTTTTGCTTGCCGTTTGCGCCGGCGTGCCTTATTTATCGTTCGGTCGATATCACATCGCATTTCAAAGAGAATTACAAACGTTTTTTTTCGTACTTTTTTTCGTACCCATAGAGTACTTAATCGTGTGATTTTTGATTCCTTGTACAAGGCCATTCTCGCCTCCGTTTTGCTTGCCGTTTGCGCCGGCGTGCCTTATTTATCGTTCGGTCGATATCACATCGCACTTCAAAGAGAATTACAAACGTTTTTTTTCGTACTTTTTTTCGTACCCATAGAGTACTTAACTCGTGTGATTTTTGATTCCTTGTACAAGGCCATTCTCGCCTCCGTTTTGCTTGCCGTTTGCGCCGGCGTGCCTTATTTATCGTTCGGTCGATATCACATCGCACTTCAAAGAGAATTACAAACGTTTTTTTTCGTACTTTTTTTCGTACCCATAGAGTACTTAACCGTGTGATTTTTGATTCCTTGTACAAGGCCATTTCGGCCTCCGTTTTGCTTGCCGTTTGCGCCGGCGTGCCTTATTTATCGTTCGGTCGATATCACATCGCATTTCAAAGAGAATTACAAACGTTTTTTTTCGTACTTTTTTTCGTACCCATAGAGTACTTAATCGTGTGATTTTTGATTCCTTGTACAAGGCCATTCTCGCCTCCGTTTTGCTTGCCGTTTGCGCCGGCGTGCCTTATTTATCGTTCGGTCGATATCACATCGCATTTCAAAGAGAATTACAAACGTTTTTTTTCGTACTTTTTTTCGTACCCATAGAGTACTTAATCGTGTGATTTTTGATTCCTTGTACAAGGCCATTCTCGCCTCCGTTTTGCTTGCCGTTTGCGCCGGCGTGCCTTATTTATCGTTCGGTCGATATCACATCGCATTTCAAAGAGAATTACAAACGTTTTTTTTCGTACTTTTTTTCGTACCCATAGAGTACTTAACTCGTGTGATTTTTGATTCCTTGTACAAGGCCATTCTCGGCCTCCGTTTTGCTTGCCGTTTGCGCCGGCGTGCCTTATTTATCGTTCGGTCGATATCACATCGCATTTCAAAGAGAATTACAAACGTTTTTTTTCGTACTTTTTTTCGTACCCATAGAGTACTTAACTCGTGTGATTTTTGATTCCTTGTACAAGGCCATTCCGCCTCCGTTTTGCTTGCCGTTTGCGCCGGCGTGCCTTATTTATCGTTCGGTCGATATCACATCGCATTTCAAAGAGAATTACAAACGTTTTTTTCGTACTTTTTTTCGTACCCATAGAGTACTTAATCGTGTGATTTTTGATTCCTTGTACAAGGCCATTCGGCCTCCGTTTTGCTTGCCGTTTGCGCCGGCGTGCCTTATTTATCGTTCGGTCGATATCACATCGCATTTCAAAGAGAATTACAAACGTTTTTTTTCGTACTTTTTTTCGTACCCATAGAGTACTTAATCGTGTGATTTTTGATTCCTTGTACAAGGCCATTCGCCTCCGTTTTGCTTGCCAGTACTTAATCGTGTGATTTTTGATTCCTTGTACAAGGCCATTCTCGCCTCCGTTTTGCTTGCCGTTTGCGCCGGCGTGCCTTATTTATCGTTCGGTCGATATCACATCGCATTTCAAAGAGAATTACAAACGTTTTTTTTCGTACTTTTTTTCGTACCCATAGAGTACTTAATCGTGTGATTTTTGATTCCTTGTACAAGGCCATTCTCGCCTCCGTTTTGCTTGCCGTTTGCGCCGGCGTGCCTTATTTATCGTTCGGTCGATATCACATCGCATTTCAAAGAGAATTACAAACGTTTTTTTTCGTACTTTTTTTCGTACCCATAGAGTACTTAACCGTGTGATTTTTGATTCCTTGTACAAGGCCATTCGCCTCCGTTTTGCTTGCCGTTTGCGCCGGCGTGCCTTATTTATCGTTCGGTCGATATCACATCGCATTTCAAAGAGAATTACAAACGTTTTTTTTCGTACTTTTTTTCGTACCCATAGAGTACTTAATCGTGTGATTTTTGATTCCTTGTACAAGGCCATTCTCGCCTCCGTTTTGCTTGCCGTTTGCGCCGGCGTGCCTTATTTATCGTTCGGTCGATATCACATCGCATTTCAAAGAGAATTACAAACGTTTTTTTTCGTACTTTTTTTCGTACCCATAGAGTACTTAATCGTGTGATTTTTGATTCCTTGTACAAGGCCATTCTCGCCTCCGTTTTGCTTGCCGTTTGCGCCGGCGTGCCTTATTTATCGTTCGGTCGATATCACATCGCATTTCAAAGAGAATTACAAACGTTTTTTTTCGTACTTTTTTTCGTACCCATAGAGTACTTAATCGTGTGATTTTTGATTCCTTGTACAAGGCCATTCTCGCCTCCGTTTTGCTTGCCGTTTGCGCCGGCGTGCCTTATTTATCGTTCGGTCGATATCACATCGCATTTCAAAGAGAATTACAAACGTTTTTTTTTTTTCGTACTTTTTTTCGTACCCATAGAGTACTTAATCGTGTGATTTTTGATTCCTTGTACAAGGCCATTCGCCTCCGTTTTGCTTGCCGTTTGCGCCGGCGTGCCTTATTTATCGTTCGGTCGATATCACATCGCATTTCAAAGAGAATTACAAACGTTTTTTTTCGTACTTTTTTTCGTACCCATAGAGTACTTAATCGTGTGATTTTTGATTCCTTGTACAAGGCCATTCGGCCTCCGTTTTGCTTGCCGTTTGCGCCGGCGTGCCTTATTTATCGTTCGGTCGATATCACATCGCATTTCAAAGAGAATTACAAACGTTTTTTTTCGTACTTTTTTTCGTACCCATAGAGTACTTAACCGTGTGATTTTTGATTCCTTGTACAAGGCCATTCTCGCCTCCGTTTTGCTTGCCGTTTGCGCCGGCGTGCGTGCCTTATTTATCGTTCGGTCGATATCACATCGCATTTCAAAGAGAATTACAAACGTTTTTTTTCGTACTTTTTTTCGTACCCATAGAGTACTTAACCGTGTGATTTTTGATTCCTTGTACAAGGCCATTCTCGCCTCCGTTTTGCTTGCCGTTTGCGCCGGCGTGCCTTATTTATCGTTCGGTCGATATCACATCGCATTTCAAAGAGAATTACAAACGTTTTTTTTCGTACTTTTTTTCGTACCCATAGAGTACTTAATCGTGTGATTTTTGATTCCTTGTACAAGGCCATTCTCGGCCTCCGTTTTGCTTGCCGTTTGCGCCGGCGTGCCTTATTTATCGTTCGGTCGATATCACATCGCATACTTCAAAGAGAATTACAAACGTTTTTTTTCGTACTTTTTTTCGTACCCATAGAGTACTTAACTCGTGTGATTTTTGATTCCTTGTACAAGGCCATTCTCGCCTCCGTTTTGCTTGCCGTTTGCGCCGGCGTGTGCCTTATTTATCGTTCGGTCGATATCACATCGCATTTCAAAGAGAATTACAAACGTTTTTTTTCGTACTTTTTTTCGTACCCATAGAGTACTTAACCGTGTGATTTTTGATTCCTTGTACAAGGCCATTCTCGCCTCCGTTTTGCTTGCCGTTTGCGCCGGCGTGCCTTATTTATCGTTCGGTCGATATCACATCGCATTTCAAAGAGAATTACAAACGTTTTTTTTCGTACTTTTTTTTCGTACCCATAGAGTACTTAACCGTGTGATTTTTGATTCCTTGTACAAGGCCATTCTCGCCTCCGTTTTGCTTGCCGTTTGCGCCGGCGTGCCTTATTTATCGTTCGGTCGATATCACATCGCATTTCAAAGAGAATTACAAACGTTTTTTTTCGTACTTTTTTTCGTACCCATAGAGTACTTAATCGTGTGATTTTTGATTCCTTGTACAAGGCCATTCTCGCCTCCGTTTTGCTTGCCGTTTGCGCCGGCGTGCCTTATTTATCGTCGTTCGGTCGATATCACATCGCATTTCAAAGAGAATTACAAACGTTTTTTTTCGTACTTTTTTTCGTACCCATAGAGTACTTAATCGTGTGATTTTTGATTCCTTGTACAAGGCCATTCTCGCCTCCGTTTTGCTTGCCGTTTGCGCCGGCGTGCCTTATTTATCGTTCGGTCGATATCACATCGCATTTCAAAGAGAATTACAAACGTTTTTTTTCGTACTTTTTTTCGTACCCATAGAGTACTTAACCGTGTGATTTTTGATTCCTTGTACAAGGCCATTCCGCCTCCGTTTTGCTTGCCGTTTGCGCCGGCGTGCCTTATTTATCGTTCGGTCGATATCACATCGCATTTCAAAGAGAATTACAAACGTTTTTTTTCGTACTTTTTTTCGTACCCATAGAGTACTTAATCGTGTGATTTTTGATTCCTTGTACAAGGCCATTCTCGCCTCCGTTTTGCTTGCCGTTTGCGCCGGCGTGCCTTATTTATCGTTCGGTCGATATCACATCGCATTTCAAAGAGAATTACAAACGTTTTTTTTCGTACTTTTTTTCGTACCCATAGAGTACTTAATCGTGTGATTTTTGATTCCTTGTACAAGGCCATTCGCCTCCGTTTTGCTTGCCGTTTGCGCCGGCGTGCCTTATTTATCGTTCGGTCGATATCACATCGCATTTCAAAGAGAATTACAAACGTTTTTTTTCGTACTTTTTTTCGTACCCATAGAGTACTTAAATCGTGTGATTTTTGATTCCTTGTACAAGGCCATTCTCGCCTCCGTTTTGCTTGCCGTTTGCGCCGGCGTGCCTTATTTATCGTTCGGTCGATATCACATCGCATTTCAAAGAGAATTACAAACGTTTTTTTTCGTACTTTTTTTCGTACCCATAGAGTACTTAATCGTGTGATTTTTGATTCCTTGTACAAGGCCATTCTCGCCTCCGTTTTGCTTGCCGTTTGCGCCGGCGTGCCTTATTTATCGTTCGGTCGATATCACATCGCATTTCAAAGAGAATTACAAACGTTTTTTTTCGTACTTTTTTTCGTACCCATAGAGTACTTAACCGTGTGATTTTTGATTCCTTGTACAAGGCCATTCGCCTCCGTTTTGCTTGCCGTTTGCGCCGGCGTGCCTTATTTATCGTTCGGTCGATATCACATCGCATTTCAAAGAGAATTACAAACGTTTTTTTTCGTACTTTTTTTCGTACCCATAGAGTACTTAACCGTGTGATTTTTGATTCCTTGTACAAGGCCATTCGCCTCCGTTTTGCTTGCCGTTTGCGCCGGCGTGCCTTATTTATCGTTCGGTCGATATCACATCGCATTTCAAAGAGAATTACAAACGTTTTTTTTCGTACTTTTTTTCGTACCCATAGAGTACTTAACCGTGTGATTTTTGATTCCTTGTACAAGGCCATTCTCGCCTCCGTTTTGCTTGCCGTTTGCGCCGGCGTGCCTTATTTATCGTTCGGTCGATATCACATCGCATTTCAAAGAGAATTACAAACGTTTTTTTTCGTACTTTTTTTCGTACCCATAGAGTACTTAATCGTGTGATTTTTGATTCCTTGTACAAGGCCATTCTCGCCTCCGTTTTGCTTGCCGTTTGCGCCGGCGTGCCTTATTTATCGTTCGGTCGATATCACATCGCATTTCAAAGAGAATTACAAACGTTTTTTTTCGTACTTTTTTTCGTACCCATAGAGTACTTAATCGTGTGATTTTTGATTCCTTGTACAAGGCCATTCTCGCCTCCGTTTTGCTTGCCGTTTGCGCCGGCGTGCCTTATTTATCGTTCGGTCGATATCACATCGCATTTCAAAGAGAATTACAAACGTTTTTTTTCGTACTTTTTTTCGTACCCACCCATAGAGTACTTAACCGTGTGATTTTTGATTCCTTGTACAAGGCCATTCTCGCCTCCGTTTTGCTTGCCGTTTGCGCCGGCGTGCCTTATTTATCGTTCGGTCGATATCACATCGCATTTCAAAGAGAATTACAAACGTTTTTTTTCGTACTTTTTTTCGTACCCATAGAGTACTTAACCGTGTGATTTTTGATTCCTTGTACAAGGCCATTCTCGCCTCCGTTTTGCTTGCCGTTTGCGCCGGCGTGCCTTATTTATCGTTCGGTCGATATCACATCGCATTTCAAAGAGAATTACAAACGTTTTTTTTCGTACTTTTTTTTCGTACCCATAGAGTACTTAATCGTGTGATTTTTGATTCCTTGTACAAGGCCATTCTCGCCTCCGTTTTGCTTGCCGTTTGCGCCGGCGTGCCTTATTTATCGTTCGGTCGATATCACATCGCATTTCAAAGAGAATTACAAACGTTTTTTTTCGTACTTTTTTTCGTACCCATAGAGTACTTAACCGTGTGATTTTTGATTTCTTGTACAAGGCCATTCTCGCCTCCGTTTTGCTTGCCGTTTGCGCCGGCGTGCCTTATTTATCGTTCGGTCGATATCACATCGCATTTCAAAGAGAATTACAAACGTTTTTTTTGTACTTTTTTTCGTACCCATAGAGTACTTAACTGTGTGATTTTTGATTCCTTGTACAAGGTCATTCTGGCCTCCGTTTTGCTTGCCGTTTGCGCCGGATTCGTGATTTTCGATCGAAAGAGAGTACTCCGATCAATCTTGACGATGCACCGCCCGAAAGTTCGCCCGAAAGTTTGATTTTTTTGTGTTTTCGTGACTAGTACGGTGTCGGAGTCCCGGAACAAAATTTGATTTTACCAGGAAAATTTTTGCTTCGTTTTCCACGAAATTTGGCGGGAAAATAATTTTTCTCTTTGTGTTCGCGTCCGTATTCCTCCGAGGGTTGTGTGAGTTAAACACGAGTGAACGTGAGTTACGTCACCATAAGCCTCACGCTATGGCCGATGAAAACTTCTCCGGAAAGCTTTCGACGATAAACTTGCTCGTGCAATCGAAACCACACGGCAAGATATTGCCGATGAACTTGAACGAGAACTCGGCTCAAGCAAATGCTCAAATTGTCCGCCAAAATTGACACGGTTCGTGACGACTCTCAACGTCGCCATGCCGAATATGAACGTAAACATCAGACGTTCGAATGCCATCCATGCACTTACACTCGAAATACGTCAACGGCCAACCGAGGTAAATCCCCCCCACCTAACCGTGTTGTTGATGCAGTCGAGCTCTCATTCCCAACGATACCGGGGCTGTCCAAATTCCCCCACATGACGATTCACGTAATGTGAAATACAAAATTCCACCGTTTGATGGTAAGGCCGATCCGGACAGTATTTAGCTTGGGAGATGAAAGTTTCTCAAGTTTTCTCTTGCACAAATTTTAGTGATGCTAAACAGTACAACTTGCGACGATGGAGTTTACCGATACGGCCATGCATTGGTGGGACCAACTCCAGTGCCCAACGTCGAAGAAGACGTGATGGTGAGATCACTTCATGGGCGGTGCTCAAAGAGATTATGAAGCAACAATGGGTACCTACTCATTACTAGGATCGCCTCCGCAAGTTACAAACGTTACGTCAAGGAAATCGCACCGTAGAGGAGTTTGATGAAGATTTGCGCCTCACTCGCTTAAAGCCAATGTAGAAGAGGATGACGAAGCGACAATGCAGCGTTTCCAATGTGGCCTTCGACCCGATATTGCTTGCCACGTCGAATTACGTAATTATCGCACCAAAGCCGAGCTTCTACAAGGTGCAATCACGGTGCAAAAGCGCTTGGCCGAACGGGCTGCATATAAAGCTTCTTATGGTAACACTCGCTCTACTTATTCTTCTTTTGGACGAGGTACTACATCTTCGTCTTCTAATGTTTCCAATCAGCCTAATACACGTCCTAAAGATGATTTTAAACCACGTAAATTGAATTATCCTTATTCTGATGCTAAAACGAAAGACATGCGTGAAAAGGGTACTCCTAGTGTTGAACGTGCACGTGATATGGCTTGTTTTAGGTGTCGTGGTAGAGGTCATTATGCTCGTGATTGTCCTAATAAGCGTGTTTTAAGGGCTGTTGGTGTTGAGTTAGAACCTCATGACTTTGAATCGGACTCCGACAAGGATGATAATAGCGCACATAAGTGATAGCGATGATGATAATTTACCGCATGTTAGTGCTACTTCTTCTTATGGTTCGGGTGTATGTGGTGTTTTACAACGTGTATTGGCTGCACAAACTAAAATTGATGACAATATGCAGCGTGATAACATTTTTCAATCCACATGTGGTATCGGGGGTAGAACTTGTAACTTGATTATTGATTCGGGTAGTTGCACTAATGTGGTTAGTACGTTACTTGTTGAAACTTTGCGTATTCCCACGTTACCACACCCCAAACCCTATCAACTACAATGGTTGAGTGATGAGGGGGAAACACGCGTCAACTCACAAGCACTCATTAATTTTCGATTGGTAAATTTCATGACGAGGTCCTTTGCGATGTTCTTCCTATGCACGTCACACACCTACTTTTAGGTCGTCCGTGGCAATTTGATAGACGTGTTTCTTATGATGGCTACTTAAACCGTTATTCACTGCCTTATAAAGGCAAGACCATTGTTTTGCACCCAATGACCCCTAAGGAAGCGCATGATGAACAACTTAAGATGACGGCTTTCCGGTTGCGTCACCAAGCAACACAAAATGCTAATAAAGCCGTGGGTAAGGAAGGGGTTGTAGCTCGGGTAGATAAGGCTGAATGTGATCCGAAAGTTAATAAACAAGGTAAGCACGCCACCTCACACACTAGTAAGATCAATCGGAACTTAATGATAAAGGCCGTAGGGCCGGAAATCCAATTTATATTCTTGTACTTAAAAATTTCGACTCCCCTACCCCTTGTTTACTTTCTATATCCGACTTAACCGATTCTCTCCCTAGTGCGATTTATTCTCGTTTTGCAGAATTCAAGGATGTCTTTCCGGAGGAGGAACCCAAGGGGCGCCACCAATAAGAGGAGTGGAGCATCAAATCGACTTTATACCCGGTTCCGTGCTACCAAACCGGCCAGCCTATGAGCCAACCCCACGGAGATCATGGAGATACAAAAGCAAGTTGAGGAGCTGTTAGAAATGGGAAAGATTCGCGAGTCCATGAGCCCTTGTGCAGCCTGGGCCATTGTAGTCCCCAAGAAGACGGGAGAATGGCGTATGTGCACGATTGTCGCGCCATCAACCAAATAACGGTAAAGTATCGATATCCTATCCCTAGACTAGATGATATGCTTGATAATTTACATGGTAGTCGTTTCTTTACTAAAATTGATTTGAAGAGTGGCTACTATCAAGTACGTATTCGGGAGGGTGATGAGTGGAAAACAAAGCCTTTTAAAACCACTTTTGGCTTGTATGAGTGGCTTGTAATGCCATTTGGTTTAACTAATGCACCTTCCACGTTTATGAGACTTATGAATGAGGTCCTTAGGGAATTTATAAATCGGTTTGTAGTTGTGTACTTCGATGATATACTTATTTATAGCACTACATTTGATGATCATGTTGAACATTTGAAGGTCGTTTTGCACACACTTAGAGAACACGAATTATATGCTAATCTCAAAAAGTGTAATTTTTGTTTGGAGAGTGTTGTCTTTCTTGGCTTTGTTGTTAGCGCTAAAGGTGTGGAAGTGGACCAAGAAAAGATCAAGGCAATACAAGAGTGGCCCGAACCTTCCACGGCCGCACAAGTACGTAGTTTCCATGGCCTTGCAAGCTTCTATAGACGTTTTGTGAAGGGATTTAGCTCCATTGCAGCTCCCCTCAATGAGCTCGTCAAAAAGAATGCACCATTTGTGTGGGAACAACGTCACAGTGGAAGCTTTTGCAACTCTTAAGTCTATGCTTATTTCTCGCGCCTATACTTGCATTACCTGATTTTAATAAGATGTTCCAACTTGAATGTGATGCATCGGGTGTGGGGATTGGTGGTGTTTTAATACAAGAAAGTAGGCTTGTTGTGTACTTTAGTGAGAAACTAAAAGGGGCTGCACTTAATTATTCTACGTATGATAAAGAGCTGTATGCGTTGGTTCGTTGTTTACAAACATGGCAGCACTATTTACGGCCTAGAGAGTTCACCATCCACACCGATCACGAGTCTATCAAGTACTTAAAAGGGCAAGGGAAACCGAATAAGCGTCATATAAGATGGGTTGAGTTTATAGAGTCATTTCCTTATGTGATTAAGTATAAGAAGGGTAAGGATAACATAGTTGCCGATGCCTTATCTAGGCGTTATTCTTTTATCACTTCTATGCAAACCAAGTTGTTAGGATTTGAATCTATTAAGCATATGTATGAACGTGACGTTGATTTTGGGAAAATATTTGCCGCATGTCCTTCTCGTGATCAACCCGAATATTCTATTTTCGATGGATTCCTTTACAAGAATGATAAGTTATGTGTACCTCGTTGTTCTATGCGTGAGTTGTTTGTTAAGGAAACTCTGCTGGGGAGGTTTGATGGGACATTTTGGGGTAGATAAGACCTTAGACATGCTTAAGCAACATTTTTATTGGCCTAAGATGAAATCTCGATGTGGTTAAATATTGTTCTTCGTGTTTAGTTTGCAAGCATGCTAAGGCTAGGTCACAACCACGGGTTATACACACCACTTCCTATTCCCACTTCACCTTGGACCGATCTTTCCATGGACTTTGTCTTAGGTTTGCCACGAACTAGAATGGTCATGATTCGATTTTTGTGGTTGTTGATAGAATGTCTAAGATGGCACATTTCATTGCATGTAATAAGACTAATGATGCTTCGCTATTGCCGACTTGTTCTTTAAGGAAATAGTACGTTTGCATGGTGTGCCTAGATCCATAGTTAGTGACCGAGATACCAAGTTTATTAGCCACTTTTGGAGAGTGTTATGGAAGAAACTAGGTACATCCTTGTTATATTCCACTTCGTTTCACCCACAAACTGATGGTCAAACAGAGGTTACCAACCGTACTTTGGGTCGCTTATTTAGAACCGTGGTGGGTAAGAACCTTAGGACGTGGGAAACGTGTCTTCCATTTGTTGAATTTGCTTATAATCGTGCTCCTCACTCGCCTACTAAGGCCGCACCGTTTGAAGTTGTTTATGGTTTTTTACCCTCTCGCTCCTTTCGAGTTTGTTCCTCTTCCTATGTGTACACACGTGAGCTTGGATGCGTAAGACAAAGCCGCACTTGTTCGTGAATTGCATACTAAAGCTCGTTTGGAGGTTGAAAAAGCTACGGAGCGGTATCTCAAGCAGGCTAATAAAGGGCGCAAAGAAATGATCTTCAAACCGGGAGATTGGGTATGGCTATACCTACGCAAGGAGCGTTTTCCACATCAACGCAAGAGCAAGCTGAATTACCGAGGTGATGGACCATTTCAAGTGCTACGCAAGGTGAATGACAACGCCTATGTCATAGATTTGCCACCGGATTGGACTATGTCTTCCACAATCAACGTTAAGGACTTGTCCCCGTTTGATGATCCTCATTATGATCTGAGGTCGATCCTTCCGAACCGGGAGGGAATGATGCACTCCAAGATGACCACCACGCATTCACAATCCCAAGGATCCTATTATTGTTCGAGATGGACCTATTACACGTTTTCAAGAGAAGAAGGCTCGAGAAGCTTATGCAAAGCCGGTCCAAGACGTTGGAAAGGAGAATGAGGCCTCGAGGATTGATGATCCAACTACTCTAAGTCTATTCATTGCCGATTGGGCTTAATGTGCGTAAAGGCCCAAGTATGGGGCGTTTTATGCATCATAATTGCTGAATATTTTGTGGACTTTTAATTATGCTATTTTTAATTAGGCCTTTTTATTTAATTAGAAGTAATATTCCGGCCCAACTGATAAAGTGGCGCCTTATTTCCTTAGGAATTAGGTTTTCTATTTTGCTATTTATAGTTGCCAAACATGAACGTATTAGGAGATTATTTTGGAATCATAAATTGAATTTTATTCGTAAACTTCCAAAGTTGATTGGGTTTCTTCAATATTCCGAGACGGAATAGTTGGGTGGTTCTCCCGAGATAGGATTATCACGAGACGATAATCGAGATTGGTTATTGTTGTTTATTCGCTTTGTGTGTTCCAAATAATCCACGAAATTCACTATCCGTAAATCAAGCAATCTCCTCGTAAATAAACCCTAGATTCAACAATTCGTATGAACCCTAGAAATTGAGTGCCGAATCAATAAAAGGTTGAAGCTTTGATCTAGATCCTACAATCGTTTGCTATCACCGGCGTGCCTTATTTATCGTTCGGTCGATAACACATCGCACTTCAATGAGAATTACAAACGATTTTTTTCGTACTTTGTTTCGTACCCATAGAGTACTTAATCGTGTGATTTTTGATTCCTTGTACAAGGCCATTCGACCTCCGTTTTGCTTGCCGTTTGCGCCGGCGTGCCTTATTTATCGTTCGGTCGATACCACATCGCACTTCAAAGACAATTACAAACGTTTTTTTTCGTACTTTTTTTCGTTCACATAGAGTACTTAGGTGTGTGATTTTTGATTCCTTGTACAAGGCCATTCTGCCCTCCGTTTTGCTTGCCGTTTGCGCCGGCATGCCTTATTTATCGTTCTGGTCGATAACACATCAGTACTTCAATGAGAATTACAAACGTTTTTTTTCGTACTTTGTTTTGTACCCATAGAGTACTTAACGGTGTGATTTTTGATTCCTTGTACAAGGCCATTCGACCTCCGTTTTGCTTGCGTTTGCGCCGGCGTACCTTATTTATCGTTCGGTCGATACCACATCGCATTTCAAAGAGAATTACAAACGTTTTTTTTCGTACTTTTTTTTTCGTACCCATAGAGTACTTAATTGTGTGATTTTTGATTCCTTGTACAAGGCCATTCTTGCCTCCGTTTTGCTTGCCGTTTGCGCCGGCGTGCCTTATTTATCGTTCGGTCGATATCACATCGCATTTCAAAGAGAATTACAAACGTTTTTTAACGTACACTTTTTCGTACCCATAGAGTACTTAACGGTGTGATTTTTGATTCCTTGTACAAGGCCATTCTGGCCTCCGTTTTGCTTGCCGTTTGCGCCGGCGTGCCTTATTTATCGTTCTGGTCGATAACACATCAGTACTTCAATGAGAATTACAAACTATTTTTTTCGTACTTTGTTTCGTACCCAAAGAGTACTTAACTGTGTGATTTTGATTCCTTGTACAAGGCCATTCTGACCTCCGTTTTGCTTGCCGTTTACGCCGGCGTGCCTTATTTATCGTTCGGTCGATACCACATCGCATTTCAAAGAGAATTACAAACGTTTTTTTTCGTACTTTTTTTCGTACCCATAGAGTACTTAACTCGTGTGATTTTTGATTCCTTGTACAAGGCCATTCGCCTCCGTTTTGCTTGCCGTTTGCGCCGGCGTGCCTTATTTATCGTTCGGTCGATATCACATCGCATTTCAAAGAGAATTACAAACGATTTTTTTCGTACTTTGTTTCGTACCCATAGAGTACTTAATTGTGTGATTTTTGATTCCTTGTACAAGGCCATTCTGACCTCCGTTTTGCTTGCCGTTTGCGCCGGCGTGCCTTATTTATCGTTCTGGTCGATACCACATCAGTACTTCAAAGACAATTACAAACGTTTTTTTTCGTACTTTTTTTCGTACACATAGAGTACTTAGCTGTGTGATTTTTGATTCCTTGTACAAGGCCATTCTGCCCTCCGTTTTGCTTGCCGTTTGCGCCGGCGTGCCTTATTTATCGTTCGGTCGATAACACATCGCATTTCAAAGAGAATTACAAACGTTTTTTTTCGTACTTTGTTTTGTACCCATAGAGTACTTAACGGTGTGATTTTTGATTCCTTGTACAAGGCCATTCTGACCTCCGTTTTGCTTGCCGTTTGCGCCGGCGTGCCTTATTTATCGTTCTGGTCGATATCACATCGCATTTCAAAGATAATTACAAACGTTTTTTTTCGTACTTTTTTTCGTACCCATAGAGTACTTAACCGTGTGATTTTTGATTCCTTGTACAAGGCCATTCTCGGCCTCCGTTTTGCTTGCCGTTTGCGCCGGCGTGCCTTATTTATCGTTCGGTCGATATCACATCGCATTTCAAAGAGAATTACAAACGTTTTTTTTCGTACTTTTTTCGTACCCATAGAGTACTTAACGGTGTGATTTTTGATTCTTTGTACAAGGCCATTCTGGCCTCCGTTTTGCTTGCCGTTTGCGCCGGCGTGTCTTATTTATCGTTCTGGTCGATATCACATTAGTACTTCAAAGAGAATTACAAACGTTTTTTTTCGTACTCTTTTTTGTACCCTTAGAGTACTTAACTGTGTGATTTTTGATTCATTGTACAAGGCCATTCTGGCCTCCGTTTTGCTTGCCGTTTGCGCCGGCGTGCCTTATTTATCGTTCTGGTCGATATAACATCAGTATTTCGAAGAGAATTACAAACGTTTTTTTCGTACCCATAGAGTACTTAACTGTGTGATTTTTGATTCCTTGTACAAGGCCATTCTGGCCTCCATTTTTCTTGCCGTTTGCGCCGGCGTGCCTTATTTATCGTTCTGGTCGATAAAACATCAGTATTTCGATGAGAATTACAAACGTTTTTTTTCGTACTTTGTTTTGTACCCATAGAGTACTTAACGGTGTGATTTTTGATTCCTTGTACAAGGCCATTCTGACCTCCGTTTTGCTTGCGTTTGCGCCGGCGTACCTTATTTATCGTTCTGGTCGATACCACATCGCATTTCAAAGAGAATTACAAACGTTTTTTTCGTACTTTTTTTTTTCGTACCCATAGAGTACTTAATCGTGTGATTTTTGATTCCTTGTACAAGGCCATTCTCGCCTCCGTTTTGCTTGCCGTTTGCGCCGGCGTGCCTTATTTATCGTTCGGTCGATACACACATCGCATTTCAATGAGAATTACAAACGATTTTTTTCGTACTTTGTTTCGTACCCATAGAGTACTAAACGGTGTGATTTTTGATTCCTTGTACAAGGCCATTCGCCTCCGTTTTGCTTGCCGTTTGCGCCGGCGTGCCATATTTATCGTTCGGTCGATAACACATCGTATTTCAATGAGAATTACAAACGTTTTTTTTCGTACTTTGTTTTGTACCCATAGAGTATTTAACGGTGTGATTTTTGATTCCTTGTACAAGGCCATTCTGACCTCCGTTTTGCTTGCCGTTTGCGCCGGCGTACCTTATTTATCGTTCTGGTCGATACCACATCAGTATTTCAAAGAGAATTACAAACGTTTTTTTTCGTACTTTTTTTCGTACCCATAAAGTACTTAACTGTGTGGTTTTTGATTCCTTGTACAAGGCCATTCTGGCCTCCGTTTTGCTTGCCGTTTGCGCCGGCGTGCCTTATTTATCGTTCGGTCGATATCACATCGCATTTCAAAGAGAATTACAAACGTTTTTTTTCGTACTTTTTTTCGTACCCATAGAGTACTTAATCGTGTGATTTTTGATTCCTTGTACAAGGCCATTCTCGGCCTCCGTTTTGCTTGCCGTTTGCGCCGGCGTGCCTTATTTATCGTTCGGTCGATATCACATCGCATTTCAAAGAGAATTACAAACGTTTTTTTTCGTACTTTTTTTCGTACCCATAGAGTACTTAACCGTGTGATTTTTGATTCCTTGTACAAGGCCATTCGACCTCCGTTTTGCTTGCCGTTTGCGCCGGCGTGCCTTATTTATCGTTCGGTCGATATCACATCGCATTTCAAAGAGAATTACAAACGTTTTTTTTCGTACTTTTTTTCGTACCCATAGAGTACTTAATCGTGTGATTTTTGATTCCTTGTACAAGGCCATTCTCGGCCTCCGTTTTGCTTGCCGTTTGCGCCGGCGTGCCTTATTTATCGTTCGGTCGATATCACATCGCATTTCAAAGAGAATTACAAACGTTTTTTTTCGTACTTTTTTTCGTACCCATAGAGTACTTAATCGTGTGATTTTTGATTCCTTGTACAAGGCCATTCTCGCCTCCGTTTTGCTTGCCGTTTGCGCCGGCGTGCCTTATTTATCGTTCGGTCGATATCACATCGCATTTCAAAGAGAATTACAAACGTTTTTTTTCGTACTTTTTTTCGTACCCATAGAGTACTTAACGTGTGATTTTTGATTCCTTGTACAAGGCCATTCGCCTCCGTTTTGCTTGCCGTTTGCGCCGGCGTGCCTTATTTATCGTTCGGTCGATATCACATCGCATTTCAAAGAGAATTACAAACGTTTTTTTTCGTACTTTTTTTCGTACCCATAGAGTACTTAACCGTGTGATTTTTGATTCCTTGTACAAGGCCATTCTCGCCTCCGTTTTGCTTGCCGTTTGCGCCGGCGTGCCTTATTTATCGTTCGGTCGATATCACATCGCATTTCAAAGAGAATTACAAACGTTTTTTTTCGTACTTTTTTTCGTACCCATAGAGTACTTAACCGTGTGATTTTTGATTCCTTGTACAAGGCCATTCTCGGCCTCCGTTTTGCTTGCCGTTTGCGCCGGCGTGCCTTATTTATCGTTCGGTCGATATCACATCGCATTTCAAAGAGAATTACAAACGTTTTTTTTCGTACTTTTTTTTCGTACCCATAGAGTACTTAACCGTGTGATTTTTGATTCCTTGTACAAGGCCATTCTCGCCTCCGTTTTGCTTGCCGTTTGCGCCGGCGTGCCTTATTTATCGTTCGGTCGATATCACATCGCATTTCAAAGAGAATTACAAACGTTTTTTTTCGTACTTTTTTTCGTACCCATAGAGTACTTAATCGTGTGATTTTTGATTCCTTGTACAAGGCCATTCTCGCCTCCGTTTTGCTTGCCGTTTGCGCCGGCGTGCCTTATTTATCGTTCGGTCGATATCACATCGTACTTCAAAGAGAATTACAAACGTTTTTTTTTTTTTCGTACTTTTTTTCGTACCCATAGAGTACTTAACGTGTGATTTTTGATTCCTTGTACAAGGCCATTCTCGCCTCCGTTTTGCTTGCCGTTTGCGCCGGCGTGCCTTATTTATCGTTCGGTCGATATCACATCGTACTTCAAAGAGAATTACAAACGTTTTTTTTCGTACTTTTTTTCGTACCCATAGAGTACTTAACGTGTGATTTTTGATTCCTTGTACAAGGCCATTCTCGCCTCCGTTTTGCTTGCCGTTTGCGCCGGCGTGCCTTATTTATCGTTCGGTCGATATCACATCGCATTTCAAAGAGAATTACAAACGTTTTTTTTCGTACTTTTTTTCGTACCCATAGAGTACTTAATCGTGTGATTTTTGATTCCTTGTACAAGGCCATTCTCGCCTCCGTTTTGCTTGCCGTTTGCGCCGGCGTGCCTTATTTATCGTTCGGTCGATATCACATCGCATTTCAAAGAGAATTACAAACGTTTTTTTTTTTCGTACTTTTTTTCGTACCCATAGAGTACTTAATCGTGTGATTTTTGATTCCTTGTACAAGGCCATTCTCGCCTCCGTTTTGCTTGCCGTTTGCGCCGGCGTGCCTTATTTATCGTTCGGTCGATATCACATCGCATTTCAAAGAGAATTACAAACGTTTTTTTTCGTTTCGTTTTTTTTCGTACCCATAGAGTACTTAATCGTGTGATTTTTGATTCCTTGTACAAGGCCATTCTCGCCTCCGTTTTGCTTGCCGTTTGCGCCGGCGTGCCTTATTTATCGTTCGGTCGATATCACATCGCATTTCAAAGAGAATTACAAACGTTTTTTTTCGTACTTTTTTTCGTACCCATAGAGTACTTAATCGTGTGATTTTTGATTCCTTGTACAAGGCCATTTCGCCTCCGTTTTGCTTGCCGTTTGCGCCGGCGTGCCTTATTTATCGTTCGGTCGATATCACATCGCATTTCAAAGAGAATTACAAACGTTTTTTTTCGTACTTTTTTTCGTACCCATAGAGTACTTAACGTGTGATTTTTGATTCCTTGTACAAGGCCATTCGCCTCCGTTTTTTGCTTGTGTTTGCGCCGGCGTGCCTTATTTATCGTTCGGTCGATATCACATCGCATTTCAAAGAGAATTACAAACGTTTTTTTTCGTACTTTTTTTTTTTTCGTACCCATAGAGTACTTAATCGTGTGATTTTTGATTCCTTGTACAAGGCCATTCTCGCCTCCGTTTTGCTTGCCGTTTGCGCCGGCGTGCCTTATTTATCGTTCGGTCGATATCACATCGCATTTCAAAGAGAATTACAAACGTTTTTTTTCGTACTTTTTTTCGTACCCATAGAGTACTTAATCGTGTGATTTTTGATTCCTTGTACAAGGCCATTCTCGCCTCCGTTTTGCTTGCCGTTTGCGCCGGCGTGCCTTATTTATCGTTCGGTCGATATCACATCGCATTTCAAAGAGAATTACAAACGTTTTTTTTTCGTACTTTTTTTCGTACCCATAGAGTACTTAACTCGTGTGATTTTTGATTCCTTGTACAAGGCCATTCTCGCCTCCGTTTTGCTTGCCGTTTGCGCCGGCGTGCCTTATTTATCGTTCGGTCGATATCACATCGCATTTCAAAGAGAATTACAAACGTTTTTTTTCGTACTTTTTTTCGTACCCATAGAGTACTTAATCGTGTGATTTTTGATTCCTTGTACAAGGCCATTCTCGCCTCCGTTTTGCTTGCCGTTTGCGCCGGCGTGCCTTATTTATCGTTCGGTCGATATCACATCGTACTTCAAAGAGAATTACAAACGTTTTTTTTCGTACTTTTTTTCGTACCCATAGAGTACTTAACTCGTGTGATTTTTGATTCCTTGTACAAGGCCATTCTCGCCTCCGTTTTGCTTGCCGTTTGCGCCGGCGTGCCTTATTTATCGTTCGGTCGATATCACACATACATTTCAAAGAGAATTACAAACGTTTTTTTTCGTACTTTTTTTCGTACCCATAGAGTACTTAATCGTGTGATTTTTGATTCCTTGTACAAGGCCATTCTCGCCTCCGTTTTGCTTGCCGTTTGCGCCGGCGTGCCTTATTTATCGTTCGGTCGATATCACATCGCATTTCAAAGAGAATTACAAACGTTTTTTTTCGTACTTTTTTTCGTACCCATAGAGTACTTAATCGTGTGATTTTTGATTCCTTGTACAAGGCCATTCGCCTCCGTTTTGCTTGCCGTTTGCGCCGGCGTGCCTTATTTATCGTTCGGTCGATATCACATCGTACTTCAAAGAGAATTACAAACGTTTTTTTTCGTACTTTTTTTCGTACCCATAGAGTACTTAATCGTGTGATTTTTGATTCCTTGTACAAGGCCATTCTCGCCTCCGTTTTGCTTGCCGTTTGCGCCGGCGTGCCTTATTTATCGTTCGGTCGATATCACATCGCATTTCAAAGAGAATTACAAACGTTTTTTTTCGTACTTTTTTTCGTACCCATAGAGTACTTAACGTGTGATTTTTGATTCCTTGTACAAGGCCATTCTCGCCTCCGTTTTGCTTGCCGTTTGCGCCGGCGTGCCTTATTTATCGTTCGGTCGATATCACATCGCATTTCAAAGAGAATTACAAACGTTTTTTTTCGTACTTTTTTTCGTACCCATAGAGTACTTAACCGTGTGATTTTTGATTCCTTGTACAAGGCCATTCTCGCCTCCGTTTTGCTTGCCGTTTGCGCCGGCGTGCCTTATTTATCGTTCGGTCGATATCACATCGTATTTCAAAGAGAATTACAAACGTTTTTTTTTCGTACTTTTTTTCGTACCCATAGAGTACTTAACGTGTGATTTTTGATTCCTTGTACAAGGCCATTCCGCCTCCGTTTTGCTTGCCGTTTGCGCCGGCGTGCCTTATTTATCGTTCGGTCGATATCACATCGCATTTCAAAGAGAATTACAAACGTTTTTTTTCGTACTTTTTTTCGTACCCATAGAGTACTTAATCGTGTGATTTTTGATTCCTTGTACAAGGCCATCTCGCCTCCGTTTTGCTTGCCGTTTGCGCCGGCGTGCCTTATTTATCGTTCGTCGATATCACATCGCACTTCAAAGAGAATTACAAACGTTTTTTTTCGTACTTTTTTTCGTACCCATAGAGTACTTAACCGTGTGATTTTTGATTCCTTGTACAAGGCCATTCTCGCCTCCGTTTTGCTTGCCGTTTGCGCCGGCGTGCCTTATTTATCGTTCGGTCGATATCACATCGCATTTCAAAGAGAATTACAAACGTTTTTTTTCGTACTTTTTTTTCGTACCCATAGAGTACTTAACTCGTGTGATTTTCACATCGCATTTCAAAGAGAATTACAAACGTTTTTTTTCGTACTTTTTTTTCGTACCCATAGAGTACTTAATCGTGTGATTTTTGATTCCTTGTACAAGGCCATTCTCGCCTCCGTTTTGCTTGCCGTTTGCGCCGGCGTGCCTTATTTATCGTTCGGTCGATATCACATCGCATTTCAAAGAGAATTACAAACGTTTTTTTTCGTACTTTTTTTCGTACCCATAGAGTACTTAATCGTGTGATTTTTGATTCCTTGTACAAGGCCATTCTCGACCTCCGTTTTGCTTGCCGTTTGCGCCGGCGTGCCTTATTTATCGTTCGGTCGATATCACATCGTATTTCAAAGAGAATTACAAACGTTTTTTTCGTACTTTTTTTCGTACCCATAGAGTACTTAACCGTGTGATTTTTGATTCCTTGTACAAGGCCATTCGCCTCCGTTTTGCTTGCCGTTTGCGCCGGCGTGCCTTATTTATCGTTCGGTCGATATCACATCGTACTTCAAAGAGAATTACAAACGTTTTTTTTCGTACTTTTTTTCGTACCCATAGAGTACTTAACCGTGTGATTTTTGATTCCTTGTACAAGGCCATTCTCGCCTCCGTTTTGCTTGCCGTTTGCGCCGGCGTGCCTTATTTATCGTTCGGTCGATATCACATCGTACTTCAAAGAGAATTACAAACGTTTTTTTCGTACTTTTTTTCGTACCCATAGAGTACTTAATCGTGTGATTTTTGATTCCTTGTACAAGGCCATTTCGCCTCCGTTTTGCTTGCCGTTTGCGCCGGCGTGCCTTATTTATCGTTCGGTCGATATCACATCGTACTTCAAAGAGAATTACAAACGTTTTTTTTCGTACTTTTTTTCGTACCCATAGAGTACTTAATCGTGTGATTTTTGATTCCTTGTACAAGGCCATTCGCCTCCGTTTTGCTTGCCGTTTGCGCCGGCGTGCCTTATTTATCGTTCGGTCGATATCACATCGCACTTCAAAGAGAATTACAAACGTTTTTTTTCGTACTTTTTTTCGTACCCATAGAGTACTTAACCGTGTGATTTTTGATTCCTTGTACAAGGCCATTCGCCTCCGTTTTGCTTGCCGTTTGCGCCGGCGTGCCTTATTTATCGTTCGGTCGATATCACATCGTATTTCAAAGAGAATTACAAACGTTTTTTTTCGTACTTTTTTTCGTACCCATAGAGTACTTAACCGTGTGATTTTTGATTCCTTGTACAAGGCCATTCCGCCTCCGTTTTGCTTGCCGTTTGCGCCGGCGTGCCTTATTTATCGTTCGGTCGATATCACATCGTATTTCAAAGAGAATTACAAACGTTTTTTTTCGTACTTTTTTTCGTACCCATAGAGTACTTAATCGTGTGATTTTTGATTCCTTGTACAAGGCCATTCTCGCCTCCGTTTTGCTTGCCGTTTGCGCCGGCGTGCCTTATTTATCGTTCGGTCGATATCACATCGCACTTCAAAGAGAATTACAAACGTTTTTTTCGTACTTTTTTTCGTACCCATAGAGTACTTAACCGTGTGATTTTTGATTCCTTGTACAAGGCCATTCTCGCCTCCGTTTTGCTTGCCGTTTGCGCCGGCGTGCCTTATTTATCGTTCGGTCGATATCACATCGCATTTCAAAGAGAATTACAAACGTTTTTTTTCGTACTTTTTTTCGTACCCATAGAGTACTTAACCGTGTGATTTTTGATTCCTTGTACAAGGCCATTCTCGCCTCCGTTTTGCTTGCCGTTTGCGCCGGCGTGCCTTATTTATCGTTCGGTCGATATCACATCGTACTTCAAAGAGAATTACAAACGTTTTTTTTCGTACTTTTTTTCGTACCCATAGAGTACTTAATCGTGTGATTTTTGATTCCTTGTACAAGGCCATTCCGCCTCCGTTTTGCTTGCCGTTTGCGCCGGCGTGCCTTATTTATCGTTCGGTCGATATCACATCGTACTTCAAAGAGAATTACAAACGTTTTTTTTCGTACTTTTTTTCGTACCCATAGAGTACTTAACCGTGTGATTTTTGATTCCTTGTACAAGGCCATTCGGCCTCCGTTTTGCTTGCCGTTTGCGCCGGCGTGCCTTATTTATCGTTCGGTCGATATCACATCGCATTTCAAAGAGAATTACAAACGTTTTTTTTCGTACTTTTTTTCGTACCCATAGAGTACTTAACCGTGTGATTTTTGATTCCTTGTACAAGGCCATTCTCGCCTCCGTTTTGCTTGCCGTTTGCGCCGGCGTGCCTTATTTATCGTTCGGTCGATATCACATCGTACTTCAAAGAGAATTACAAACGTTTTTTTTCGTACTTTTTTTCGTACCCATAGAGTACTTAACGGTGTGATTTTTGATTCCTTGTACAAGGCCATTCTCGCCTCCGTTTTGCTTGCCGTTTGCGCCGGCGTGCCTTATTTATCGTTCGGTCGATAACACATCGCACTTCAAAGAGAATTACAAACTATTTTTTTCGTACTTTGTTTCGTACCCAAAGAGTACTTAATTGTGTGATTTTGATTCCTTATACAAGGCCATTCTGACCTCCGTTTTGCTTGCCGTTTGCGCCGGCGTGCCTTATTTATCGTTCGGTCGATACCACATCGTACTTCAAAGAGAATTACAAATGTTTTTTTTCGTACTTTTTTTCGTACCCATAGAGTACTTAACCGTGTGATTTTTGATTCCTTGTACAAGGCCATTCTCGCCTCCGTTTTGCTTGCCGTTTGCGCCGGCGTGCCTTATTTATCGTTCGGTCGATAACACATCGTATTTCAAATGAGAATTACAAACGTTTTTTTTCGTAGTTTTTTTGTACCCATAGAGTATTTAACGTGTGATTTTTGATTCCTTGTACAAGGCCATTCGACCTCCGTTTTGCTTGCCGTTTGCGCCGGCGTGCCTTATTTATCGTTCGGTCGATATCACATCGCGTACTTCAAAGAGAATTACAAACGTTTTTTTTCGTACTTTTTTTCGTACCCATAAGAGTACTTAACCGTGTGATTTTTGATTCCTTGTACAAGGCCATTCTCGCCTCCGTTTTGCTTGCCGTTTGCGCCGGCGTGCCTTATTTATCGTTCGGTCGATATCACATCGCACTTCAAAGAGAATTACAAACGTTTTTTTTCGTACTTTTTTTCGTACCCATAGAGTACTTAACGGTGTGATTTTTGATTCCTTGTACAAGGCCATTCTCGCCTCCGTTTTGCTTGCCGTTTGCGCCGGCGTGCCTTATTTATCGTTCGGTCGATATCACATCGCATTTCAAAGAGAATTACAAACGTTTTTTTTCGTACTTTTTTTTCGTACCCATAGAGTACTTAATCGTGTGATTTTTGATTCCTTGTACAAGGCCATTCCGACCTCCGTTTTGCTTGCCGTTTGCGCCGGCGTGCCTTATTTATCGTTCGGTCGATACCACATCGTACTTCAAAGAGAATTACAAACGTTTTTTTTCGTACTTTTTTCGTACCCATAGAGTACTTAACCGTGTGATTTTTGATTCCTTGTACAAGGCCATTCTCGACCTCCGTTTTGCTTGCCGTTTGCGCCGGCGTGCCTTATTTATCGTTCGGTCGATATCACATCGTACTTCAAAGAGAATTACAAACGTTTTTTTTCGTACTTTTTTTCGTACCCATAGAGTACTTAACCGTGTGATTTTTGATTCCTTGTACAAGGCCATTCTCGCCTCCGTTTTGCTTGCCGTTTGCGCCGGCGTGCCTTATTTATCGTTCGGTCGATATCACATCGTACTTCAAAGAGAATTACAAACGTTTTTTTTCGTACTTTTTTTCGTACCCATAGAGTACTTAATCGTGTGATTTTTGATTCCTTGTACAAGGCCATTCTCGACCTCCGTTTTGCTTGCCGTTTGCGCCGGCGTGCCTTATTTATCGTTCGGTCGATATCACATCGCATTTCAAAGAGAATTACAAACGTTTTTTTTCGTACTTTTTTTCGTACCCATAGAGTACTTAACTGTGTGATTTTTGATTCCTTGTACAAGGCCATTCTCGCCTCCGTTTTGCTTGCCGTTTGCGCCGGCGTGCCTTATTTATCGTTCGGTCGATATCACATCGCATTTCAAAGAGAATTACAAATGTTTTTTTTCGTACTTTTTTTTTCGTACCTATAGAGTACTTAACGGTGTGATTTTTGATTCCTTGTACAAGGCCATTCTGGCCTCCGTTTTGCTTGCCGTTTGCGCCGGCGTGCCTTATTTATCGTTCTGGTCGATAACACATCAGTACTTCAATGAGAATTACAAACTATTTTTTTCGTACTTTGTTTCGTACCCAAAGAGTACTTAATTGTGTGATTTTGATTCCTTGTACAAGGCCATTCTGCCCTCCGTTTTGCTTGCCGTTTGCGCCGGCGTGCCTTATTTATCGTTCGGTCGATACCACATCGCATTTCAAAGAGAATTACAAACGTTTTTTTTCGTACTTTTTTTCGTACCCATAGAGTACTTAATCGTGTGATTTTTGATTCCTTGTACAAGGCCATTCGGCCTCCGTTTTGCTTGCCGTTTGCGCCGGCGTGCCTTATTTATCGTTCGGTCGATATCACATCGCACTTCAAAGAGAATTACAAACGTTTTTTTTCGTACTTTTTTTCGTACCCATAGAGTACTTAACCGTGTGATTTTTGATTCCTTGTACAAGGCCATTCTCGCCTCCGTTTTGCTTGCCGTTTGCGCCGGCGTGCCTTATTTATCGTTCGGTCGATATCACATCGCACTTCAAAGAGAATTACAAACGTTTTTTTTCGTACTTTTTTTCGTACCCATAGAGTACTTAACCGTGTGATTTTTGATTCCTTGTACAAGGCCATTCCGCCTCCGTTTTGCTTGCCGTTTGCGCCGGCGTGCCTTATTTATCGTTCGGTCGATATCACATCGCATTTCAAAGAGAATTACAAACGTTTTTTTTCGTACTTTTTTTCGTACCCATAGAGTACTTAATCGTGTGATTTTTGATTCCTTGTACAAGGCCATTCGCCTCCGTTTTGCTTGCCGTTTGCGCCGGCGTGCCTTATTTATCGTTCGGTCGATATCACATCGCATTTCAAAGAGAATTACAAACGTTTTTTTTCGTACTTTTTTTCGTACCCATAGAGTACTTAACCGTGTGATTTTTGATTCCTTGTACAAGGCCATTCTCGCCTCCGTTTTGCTTGCCGTTTGCGCCGGCGTGCCTTATTTATCGTTCGGTCGATATCACACGTACTTCAAAGAGAATTACAAACGTTTTTTTTCGTACTTTTTTTCGTACCCATAGAGTACTTAACCGTGTGATTTTTGATTCCTTGTACAAGGCCATTCCGCCTCCGTTTTGCTTGCCGTTTGCGCCGGCGTGCCTTATTTATCGTTCGGTCGATATCACATCGCACTTCAAAGAGAATTACAAACGTTTTTTTTCGTACTTTTTTTCGTACCCATAGAGTACTTAATCGTGTGATTTTTGATTCCTTGTACAAGGCCATTCTCGGCCTCCGTTTTGCTTGCCGTTTGCGCCGGCGTGCCTTATTTATCGTTCGGTCGATATCACATCGCACTTCAAAGAGAATTACAAACGTTTTTTTCGTACTTTTTTTCGTACCCATAGAGTACTTAACTCGTGTGATTTTTGATTCCTTGTACAAGGCCATTCGGCCTCCGTTTTGCTTGCCGTTTGCGCCGGCGTGCCTTATTTATCGTTCGGTCGATATCACATCGCACTTCAAAGAGAATTACAAACGTTTTTTTTCGTACTTTTTTTCGTACCCATAGAGTACTTAACCGTGTGATTTTTGATTCCTTGTACAAGGCCATTCTCGCCTCCGTTTTGCTTGCCGTTTGCGCCGGCGTGCCTTATTTATCGTTCGGTCGATATCACATCGCATTTCAAAGAGAATTACAAACGTTTTTTTTCGTACTTTTTTTCGTACCCATAGAGTACTTAACCGTGTGATTTTTGATTCCTTGTACAAGGCCATTCTCGCCTCCGTTTTGCTTGCCGTTTGCGCCGGCGTGCCTTATTTATCGTTCGGTCGATATCACACGTACTTCAAAGAGAATTACAAACGTTTTTTTTCGTACTTTTTTTCGTACCCATAGAGTACTTAACCGTGTGATTTTTGATTCCTTGTACAAGGCCATTCCGCCTCCGTTTTGCTTGCCGTTTGCGCCGGCGTGCCTTATTTATCGTTCGGTCGATATCACATCGCACTTCAAAGAGAATTACAAACGTTTTTTTTTTTTCGTACTTTTTTTCGTACCCATAGAGTACTTAATCGTGTGATTTTTGATTCCTTGTACAAGGCCATTCCGGCCTCCGTTTTGCTTGCCGTTTGCGCCGGCGTGCCTTATTTATCGTTCGGTCGATATCACATCGCACTTCAAAGAGAATTACAAACGTTTTTTTTCGTACTTTTTTTCGTACCCATAGAGTACTTAATCGTGTGATTTTTGATTCCTTGTACAAGGCCATTCTCGCCTCCGTTTTGCTTGCCGTTTGCGCCGGCGTGCCTTATTTATCGTTCGGTCGATATCACATCGTACTTCAAAGAGAATTACAAACGTTTTTTTTCGTACTTTTTTTCGTACCCATAGAGTACTTAACCGTGTGATTTTTGATTCCTTGTACAAGGCCATTCTCGCCTCCGTTTTGCTTGCCGTTTGCGCCGGCGTGCCTTATTTATCGTTCGGTCGATATCACATCGCATTTCAAAGAGAATTACAAACGTTTTTTTTTCGTACTTTTTTTCGTACCCATAGAGTACTTAATCGTGTGATTTTTGATTCCTTGTACAAGGCCATTCTCGCCTCCGTTTTGCTTGCCGTTTGCGCCGGCGTGCCTTATTTATCGTTCGGTCGATATCACATCGTACTTCAAAGAGAATTACAAACGTTTTTTTCGTACTTTTTTTCGTACCCATAGAGTACTTAATCGTGTGATTTTTGATTCCTTGTACAAGGCCATTCTCGCCTCCGTTTTGCTTGCCGTTTGCGCCGGCGTGCCTTATTTATCGTTCGGTCGATATCACATCGATACTTCAAAGAGAATTACAAACGTTTTTTTTCGTACTTTTTTTCGTACCCATAGAGTACTTAATCGTGTGATTTTTGATTCCTTGTACAAGGCCATTCCGCCTCCGTTTTGCTTGCCGTTTGCGCCGGCGTGCCTTATTTATCGTTCGGTCGATATCACATCGTACTTCAAAGAGAATTACAAACGTTTTTTTCGTACTTTTTTTCGTACCCATGAGTACTTAACCGTGTGATTTTTGATTCCTTGTACAAGGCCATTCTCGGCCTCCGTTTTGCTTGCCGTTTGCGCCGGCGTGCCTTATTTATCGTTCGGTCGATATCACATCAAGTACTTCAAAGAGAATTACAAACGTTTTTTTTCGTACTTTTTTTCGTACCCATAGAGTACTTAACGTGTGATTTTTGATTCCTTGTACAAGGCCATTCTCGCCTCCGTTTTGCTTGCCGTTTGCGCCGGCGTGCCTTATTTATCGTTCGGTCGATATCACATCGTACTTCAAAGAGAATTACAAACGTTTTTTTCGTACTTTTTTTCGTACCCAAAGAGTACTTAACTCGTGTGATTTTTGATTCCTTGTACAAGGCCATTCCGCCTCCGTTTTGCTTGCCGTTTGCGCCGGCGTGCCTTATTTATCGTTCGGTCGATATCACATCGTATTTCAAAGAGAATTACAAACGTTTTTTCGTACTTTTTTTCGTACCCATAGAGTACTTAACCGTGTGATTTTTGATTCCTTGTACAAGGCCATTCCGCCTCCGTTTTGCTTGCCGTTTGCGCCGGCGTGCCTTATTTATCGTTCGGTCGATATCACATCGCACTTCAAAGAGAATTACAAACGTTTTTTTTCGTACTTTTTTTCGTACCCATAGAGTACTTAACTCGTGTGATTTTTGATTCCTTGTACAAGGCCATTCTCGCCTCCGTTTTGCTTGCCGTTTGCGCCGGCGTGCCTTATTTATCGTTCGGTCGATATCACATCGCACTTCAAAGAGAATTACAAACGTTTTTTTTCGTACTTTTTTTCGTACCCATAGAGTACTTAACCGTGTGATTTTTGATTCCTTGTACAAGGCCATTCGGCCTCCGTTTTGCTTGCCGTTTGCGCCGGCGTGCCTTATTTATCGTTCGGTCGATATCACACGCACTTCAAAGAGAATTACAAACGTTTTTTTTCGTACTTTTTTTTCGTACCCATAGAGTACTTAATCGTGTGATTTTTGATTCCTTGTACAAGGCCATTCTCGCCTCCGTTTTGCTTGCCGTTTGCGCCGGCGTGCCTTATTTATCGTTCGGTCGATATCACATCGCATTTCAAAGAGAATTACAAACGCTTTTTTTTTCGTACTTTTTTTCGTACCCATAGAGTACTTAACCGTGTGATTTTTGATTCCTTGTACAAGGCCATTCTCGCCTCCGTTTTGCTTGCCGTTTGCGCCGGCGTGCCTTATTTATCGTTCGGTCGATATCACATCAAGTTACATTTCAAAGAGAATTACAAACGTTTTTTTTCGTACTTTTTTTCGTACCCATAGAGTACTTAACCGTGTGATTTTTGATTCCTTGTACAAGGCCATTCTCGGCCTCCGTTTTGCTTGCCGTTTGCGCCGGCGTGCCTTATTTATCGTTCGGTCGATATCACACGCATTTCAAAGAGAATTACAAACGTTTTTTTCGTACTTTTTTCGTACCCATAGAGTACTTAACCGTGTGATTTTTGATTCCTTGTACAAGGCCATTCTCGCCTCCGTTTTGCTTGCCGTTTGCGCCGGCGTGCCTTATTTATCGTTCGGTCGATATCACATCGTATTTCAAAGAGAATTACAAACGTTTTTTTTCGTACTTTTTTTCGTACCCATAGAGTACTTAACCGTGTGATTTTTGATTCCTTGTACAAGGCCATTTCCGCCTCCGTTTTGCTTGCCGTTTGCGCCGGCGTGCCTTATTTATCGTTCGGTCGATATCACATCGCACTTCAAAGAGAATTACAAACATTTTTTTCGTACTTTTTTTCGTACCCATAGAGTACTTAATCGTGTGATTTTTGATTCCTTGTACAAGGCCATTCTCGCCTCCGTTTTGCTTGCCGTTTGCGCCGGCGTGCCTTATTTATCGTTCGGTCGATATCACATCGCACTTCAAAGAGAATTACAAACGTTTTTTTTCGTACTTTTTTTTTCGTACCCATAGAGTACTTAACCGTGTGATTTTTGATTCCTTGTACAAGGCCATTCTCGACCTCCGTTTTGCTTGCCGTTTGCGCCGGCGTGCCTTATTTATCGTTCGGTCGATATCACATCGCATTTCAAAGAGAATTACAAACGTTTTTTTTCGTACTTTTTTTCGTACCCATAGAGTACTTAACCGTGTGATTTTTGCAGTATTTAAATGAAAATTACAAACGTTTTTTTCCAGATTTTTGTTTCACAGTACCCAAAGTTGTACTTAACCTTCAGACTTTTGATTCCTTGTACAAGGTCATTCTTGACCTCCGTTTTGCTTGCCGCTTTGCACCGGCGTGCCTTATTTATCGTTCGGTCGATATCACATCGCACTTCAAAAGAGAATTACAAACGTTTTTTTTTCGTACTTTTTTTCGTACCCATAGAGTACTTAACCGTGTGATTTTTGATTCCTTGTACAAGGCCATTCTCGTCCTCCGTTTTGCTTGCCGTTTGCGCACGGCGTGCCTTATTTATCGTTCGGTCGATAACACATCCGTACTTCCAATGAGAATTACAAACATTTTTTTTCGTACTTGTTTTGTACCCATGTAGTACGTAACGGTGTGATTTTTGATTCCTTGTACAAGGCCATTCTCGGCCTCCGTTTTACTTGCCGTTTGCCATGCCGCGTGCCTTATTTATCGTTCGGTCGATATCACATCAAAGAATTCAAAGAGAATTACAAACGTTTTTTTTCGTACTTTTTTTCGCACTCCATTGAGTACTTAACCGTGTGATTTTTGATTCTTTTGTACTGAGGCCATTCTCGTCTCCGTTTTGCTTGCTCGTTTGCGCCTGCGTGCCTTATTTATTTCGTTCGGTCGTTCATATCAACATCGTGCTTCAAAGAGAATTACAAACGTTTTTTCGTACTTTTTTCATCGTACTCCAATGAGTACTTAACGTGTGATTTTTGATTCCTTGTACAAGGCCATTCTCGGGCCTCCGTTTTGCTTGCCGTTTGCGCCGGCGTGCCTTATTTATCGTTCGGTCGATATCACACGTACTCACAAAAAGAGAATTACAAACGTTTTTTTCGTACTTTTTTCGGTACCCATAGAGTACTTAACCGTGTGATTTTTGATTCCTTGTACAAGGCCATTCCGCCTCCGTTTTGCTTGCCGTTTGCACCGGCGTGCCTTATTTATCGTTCGGTCGATATCACATCAAGTACTTCTTAAAGAGAATAGTACTTAACCGTGTGATTTTGATTCCTTGTACAAGGCCATTCTGCCTCCGTTTTGCTTGCCGTTTGCGCCGGCGTGCCTTATTTATCGTTCGGTCGATATCACATCGCACTTCAAAGAGAATTACAAACGTTTTTTTTCGTACTTTTTTCGTACCCATAGAGTACTTAACTCGTGTGATTTTTGATTCCTTGTACAAGGCCATTCTCGGCCTCCGTTTTGCTTGCCGTTTGCGCCGGCGTGCCTTATTTATCGTTCGGGTCGATATCACATCGTACTTCAAAGAGAATTACAAACGTTTTTTTTCGTACTTTTTTTCGTACCCATAGAGTACTTAACCGTGTGATTTTTGATTCCTTGTACAAGGCCATTTCGGCCTCCGTTTTGCTTGCCGTTTGCGCCGGCGTGCCTTATTTATCGTTCGGTCGATATCACATCGTACATAAATGAGAATTACAAACGTTTTTCGTACTTTTTTTCGTACCCATAGAGTACTTAACTGTGTGACTTTTGATTCCTTGAACAAGGTCATTCTGGCCTCCGTTTTGCTTGCCGTTTGCGCCGGAGTGCCTTATTTATCGTTCGGTCGATATCACATCGCATTTCAAAGAGAATTACAAACGTTTTTTCATACTTTTTTTCGTACCCATAGAGTACTTAACCGTGTGATTTTTGATTCCTTGTACAAGGCCAATCTGGCCTCCGTTTTGCTTTCTGTTTGCACCGGCTTGCCTTATTTATCGTTCTGGTCGATATCGGAACAGTACTTCAAAGAGAATTACAAATGTTTTTTTCGTACTTTTATTCGTACCCATAGAGTACTTAACTTTGTGATTTTTGATTCCTTGTACAAGGCCATTCTAGCCTCCGTTGCTTGCCGTTTGCGCCGGCGTGCCTTATTTATCGTTCTGGTCGATATCACATCAGTACTTAAATGAGAATTACAAACGTTTTTTCCGTACTATTTTTCGTACCCATAGAGTACTTAACTGTGTGACTTTTGATTCCTTGTACAAGGCCATTCTGGACTCCGTTTTGCTTGCCGTTTGCGCCGGAGTGCCTTATTTATCGTTTCGGTCGATATCACATCGTATTTCAACGAGAATTACAAACGTTTTTTTTCGTACTTTTTTTCGTACCCATAGAGTACTTAACCGTGTGATTTTCGATTCCTTGTACAAGGCCATTCTGGCCTCCGTTTTGCTTGCCGTTTGCGCCGGCGTGCCTTATTTATCGTTCTGGTCGATACCACATCAGTACTTCAACGAGAATTACAAACATTTTTTTCGTACTTTTTTTCGTACCCATATAGTACTTAACTGTGTGATTTTTGATTCCTTGTACAAGGCCATTCTGGCCTCCGTTTTGCTTGCCGTTTGCGCCGGAGTGCCTTATTTATCGTTCGGTCGATATCACATCGTACTTCAAAGAGAATTACAAACGTTTTTTTTCATACTTTTTTTTGTACCCATAGAGTACTTAACGGTGTGATTTTTGATTCCTTGTACAAGGCCATTCCGCCTCCGTTTTGCTTGCCGTTTGCGCCGGCGTGCCTTATTTATCGTTCGGTCGATATCACATCATACTTCAAAGAGAATTACAAACGTTTTTTTTCGTACTTTTTTCGTACCCATAGAGTACTTAACCGTGTGATTTTGATTCCTTGTACAAGGCCATTCTCGGCCTCCGTTTTGCTTGCCGTTTGCGCCGGCGTGCCTTATTTATGGTTTTGGTCGATATCACTTCGTACTTCAAAGAGAATTACAAACGATTTTTTTCGTACTTTTTTTTCGTACCCATTGAGTACTTAACTCGTGTGATTTTTGATTCCTGTACAAGGCCATTCGCCTCCGTTTTGTTTGCCGTTTGCGCCGGCGTGCCTTATTTATCGTTCGGTCGATATCACATCGTACTTCAAAGAGAATTACAAACGTTTTTTTTCGTACTTTTTTTCGTACCCATACGAGTACTTAACCGTGTGATTTTTGATTCCTTGTACAAGGCCATTATGCCTCCGTTTTGCTTGCCGTTTGCGCCGGCGTGCCTTATTTATCGTTCGGTCGATATCACATCGTACTTCAAAGAGAATTACAAACGTTTTTTTTTCGTACTTTTTTTCGTACCCATAGAGTACTTAACCGTGTGATTTTTGATTCCTTGTACAAGGCCATTCTCGCCTCCGTTTTGCTTGCCGTTTGCGCCGGCGTGCCTTATTTATCGTTCGGTCGATATCACATCGTACTTCAAAGAGAATTACAAACGTTTTTTTTTTTCGTACTTTTTTTTCGTACCCATAGAGTACTTAACTCGTGTGATTTTGATTCCTTGTACAAGGCCATTCTCGCCTCCGTTTTGCTTGCCGTTTGCGCCGGCGTGCCTTATTTATCGTTCGGTCGATATCACATCGTACTTCAAAGAGAATTACAAACATTTTTTTTCGTACTTTTTTTCGTACCCATAGAGTACTTAACCGTGTGATTTTTGATTCCTTGTACAAGGCCATTCGCCTCCGTTTTGCTTGCCGTTTGCGCCGGCGTGCCTTATTTATCGTTCGGTCGATATCACATCGCACTTCAAAGAGAATTACAAACGTTTTTTTTCGTACTTTTTTTCGTACCCATAGAGTACTTAACGTGTGATTTTTGATTCCTTGTACAAGGCCATTCTGACCTCCGTTTTGCTTGCCGTTTGCGCCGGCGTGCCTTATTTATCGTTTTGGTCGATATCACATCGTACTTCAAAGAGAATTACAAACGTTTTTTTTCGTACTTTTTTTTCGTACCCATAGAGTACTTAACCGTGTGATTTTTGATTCCTTGTACAAGGCCATTCTGGCCTCTGTTTTGCTTGCCGTTTGCGACAGCGTGCCTTATTTATCATTCGGTCGATATCACATCGCATTTCAAAGAGAATTACAAACGTTTTTTTCGTACTTTTTTTCGTACCCATAGAGTACTTAATCGTGTGTTTTTTGATTCCTTGTACAAGGCCATTCGCCTCCGTTTTGCTTGCGTTTGCGCCGGCGTGCCTTATTTATCGTTTTGGTCGATACCACATCAGTACTTCGAGGAGAATTACAAACGTTTTTTTTTCGTACTTTTTTTCGTACCCATAGAGTACTTAACTCGTGTGATTTTTGATTCCTTGTACAAGGCCATTCCGCCTCCGTTTTGCTTGCCGTTTGTGCCGGCGTGCCTTATTTATCGTTCTGGTCGATACCACATCAGTACTTCAAAGAGAATTACAAACGTTTTTTTCGTAGTTTGTTTTGTACCCATAGAGTACTTAACGGTGTGATTTTTGATTCCTTGTACAAGGCCATTCTGACCTCCGTTTTGCTTGTCGTTTGCACCGGCGTGCCTTATTTATCGTTCTGGTCGATATCACACGCATTTCAAAGAGAATTACAAACGTTTTTTTTCGTACTTTTTTTCGTACCCATAGAGTACTTAACTTTGTGATTTTTGATTCCTTGTACAAGGCCATTCGGCCTCCGTCCGTTGCTTGCCGTTTGCGCCGGCGTGCCTTATTTATCGTTCGGTCGATATCACATCGTATTTCAAAGAGAATTACAAACATTTTTTTTCGTACTTTTTTTCGTACCCATAGAGTACTTAACGGTGTGATTTTTGATTCCTTGTACAAGGCCATTCGGCCTCCGTTTTGCTTGCCGTTTGCGCCGGCGTGCCTTATTTATCGTTCGGTCGATATCACATCGCATTTCAAAGAGAATTACAAACGTTTTTTTCGTACTTTTTTTCGTACCCATAGAGTACTTAATCGTGTGATTTTTGATTCCTTGTACAAGGCCATTCTCGGCCTCCGTTTTGCTTGCCGTTTGCGCCGGCGTGCCTTATTTATCGTTCGGTCGATATCACATCAGTACTTCAAAGAGAATTACAAATGTTTTTTTCGTAATTTTTTTCGAACCCATAGAGTACTTAATTGTGTGATTTTTGATTCCTTCTACAAGGCCATTCTGGCCTCCGTTTTGCTTGCTGTTTGTGCCGGCGTGCCTTATTTATCGTTCGGTCGATATCACATCGCATCTTCAAAGAGAATTACAAACGTTTTTTTTCGTACTTTTTTCGTACCCATAGAGTACTTAATCGTGTGATTTTTGATTCCTTGTACAAGGCCATTCCGGCCTCCGTTTTGCTTGCCGTTTGCGCCGGCGTGCCTTATTTATCGTTCGGTCGATATCACATCGTACTTCAAAGAGAATTACAAACGTTTTTTTTCGTACTTTTTTCGTACCCATAGAGTACTTAACCGTGTGATTTTTGATTCCTTGTACAAGGCCATTCTCGGCCTCCGTTTTGCTTGCCGTTTGCGCCGGCGTGCCTTATTTATCGTTCGGTCGATATCACATCGCATTTCAAAGAGAATTACAAACGTTTTTTTTCGTACTTTTTTTTACCCATAGAGTACTTAACGTGTGATTTTTGATTCTTTGTACAAGGCCATTCCGCCTCCGTTTTGCTTGCCGTTTGCGCCGGCGTGCCTTATTTATCGTTCGGTCGATATCACATCGCATTTCAAAGAGAATTACAAACGTTTTTTTTCGTACTTTTTTTCGTACCCATAGAGTACTTAACGTGTGATTTTTGATTCCTTGTACAAGGCCATTCTCGCCTCCGTTTTGCTTGCCGTTTGCGCCGGCGTGCCTTATTTATCGTTCGGTCGATATCACATCGCATTTCAAAGAGAATTACAAACGTTTTTTTTCGTACTTTTTTTCGTACCCATAGAGTACTTAACTGTGTGATTTTTGATTCCTTGTACAAGGCCATTCCGGCCTCCGTTTTGCTTGCCGTTTGTGCCGGCGTGCCTTATTTATCGTTCTGGTCGATATCACATCAATACTTCAAAGAGAATTACAAACGTTTTTTTTCGTACTTTTTTTCGTACCCATAGAGTACTTAACTGTGTGATTTTTGATTCCTTGTACAAGGCCATTCTCGTCTCCGTTTTGCTTGCCGTTTGCGCCGGCGTGCCTTATTTATCGTTCGGTCGATATCACACGTACTTCAAAGAGAATTACAAACGTTTTTTTTCGTACTTTTTTTCGTACCCATAGAGTACTTAACTTTGTGATTTTTGATTCCTTGTACAAGGCCATTCCGCCTCCGTTTTGCTTGTCGTTTGCGCCGGCGTGCCTTATTTATCGTTCGGTCGATATCACATCGCACTTCAAAGAGAATTACAAACGTTTTTTTTTGAACTCGTTTTCGTACCCGTAGAGTACTTAACGGTGTGATTTTTGATTACTTGTACAAGGCCATTCTGGCCTCCGTTTTGCTTGCCGTTTGCGCCGGCATGCCTTATTTATCGTTCTGGTCAATAACACATCAGTACTTCAATGAGAATTACAAACGATTTTTTTTGTACTTTGTTTTGTACCCATAGAGTACTTAACTGTGTGATTTTTGATTCCATGTACTAGGCCATTCTGACCTCCATTTTGCTTGCCGTTTGCGCCGGCATGCCTTATTTATCGTTCTGGTCGATACCACATCAGTACTTCGAAGAGAATTACAAACGTTTTTTTTCGTAGTTTTTTTCGTACCCATAGAGTACTTAACTGTGTGATTTTTGATTCCTTGTACAAATCCATTCTGGCCTCCGTTTTGCTTGCCGTTTGCGCCGGCGTGCCTTATTTATCGTTTTGGTCGATATCACATCAGTACATCAAAGATAATTACAAACGTTTTTTTCGTACTTTTTTCCGTACCCATAGAGTACTTAACTGTGTGATTTTTGATTCTTTGTACAAGGCCATAATGGCCTCCGTTTTGCTTGCCGTTTGCGCCGGCGTGCCTTATTTATCGTTCTGGTCGATATCACATCAGTACTTCAAAGAGAATTACAAACGTTTTTTTTCGTACTCTTTTTTGTACCCATAGAGTACTTAACGGTGTGATTTTGATTCTTTGTACAAGGCCATTCTGGCCTCCGTTTTGCTTGCCGTTTGCGCAGGCGTGCCTTATTTATCGTTCTGGTCGATAACACAATAGTACTTCAATGAGAATTACAAACGATTTTTTTCGTACTTTGTTTTGTACCGATAGAGTACTTAACGGTGTGATTTTTGATTCCTTGTACAAGGCCATTCTGACCTCCGTTTTGCTTGCCGTTTGCGGCGGCGTTCCTTCTTTATCGTTCTGGTCGATACCACATCAGTACTTCAAAGAGAATTACAAACTTTTTTTTTCGTACTTTTTTTCGTACCCATAGAGTACTTAACTGTGTGACTTTTGATTCCTTGTACAAGGCCATTCTGGCCTCCGTTTTGCTTGCCGTTTGCGCCGGCGTGCCTTATTTATCGTTCTTGCCGTTTGCGGCGGCGTTCCTTCTTTATCGTTCTGGTCGATACCACATCTGTACTTCAAAGAGAATTACAAACTTTTTTTTTCGTACTTTTTTTCGTACCCATAGAGTACTTAACTGTGTGACTTTTGATTCCTTGTACAAGGCCATTCTGGCCTCCGTTTTGCTTGCCGTTTGCGCCGGCGTGCCTTATTTATCGTTCGGTCGATATCACATCGACGTCAAAGAGAATTACAAACGTTTTTTTTTTTTTCGTACCCATAGAGTACTTAACCGTGTGATTTTTTATTCCTTGTACAAGGCCATTCTGGCCTCCGTTTTGCTTGCCGTTTGCGCCGGCGTGCCTTATTTATCGTTCTGGTCGATATCACAACATCACTTCAAAGAGAATTACAAATGTTTTTTTTCGTACTTTTTTTCGTACCCATAGAGTACTTAACTGTGTGATTTTTGATTCCTTGTACAAGGCCATTCTAGCCTCCGTTTTGCTTGCCGTTTGCGCCGACGTGCCTTATTTATCGTTTTGGTCGATATCACAACAGGACTTCAAAGAGAATTACAAATGTTTTTTTTCGTACTTTTTTTCGTACCCATAGAGTACTTAACTGTGTGATTTTTGATTCCTTGTACAAGGCCATTCTGGCCACCGTTTTGCTTGCCGTTTGCGCCGGCGTGCCGTATTTATCGTTCTGGTCGATATCACATCAGTACTTCAAAGAGAATTACAAACATTTTTTTTTCGTACTCTTTTTCGTACCCATAGAGTACTTAACGGTGTGATTTTTAATTCCTTGTACAAGGCCATTCTAGCCTCCGTTTTGCTTGCCGTTTGCGCCGGCGTGCCTTATTTATCGTTCTGGTCGATAACACATCAGTACTTCAATGAGAATTACAAACGATTTTTTACGTACTTTGTTTCGTACCCATAGAGTACTTAATCGTGTGATTTTTGATTCCTTGTACAAGGCCATTCGGCCTCCGTTTTGCTTGCCGTTTGCGCCGGCGTGCCTTATTTATCGTTCGGTCGATACCACATCAAGTACTTCAAAGAGAATTACAAACGTTTTTTTTGTACTTTTTTTCGTACCCATAGAGTACTTAATCGTGTGATTTTTGATTCCTTGTACAAGGCCATTCTCGCCTCCGTTTTGCTTGCCGTTTGCGCTGCGTGCCTTATTTATCGTTCGGTCGATACCACATCAGTACTTCAAAGAGAATTACAAACGTTTTTTTTGTACTTTTTTCGTACCCATAGAGTACTTAACTGTGTGATTTTTTATTCCTTGTACAAGGCCATTGTGGCCTCCGTTTTGCTTGCCGTTTGCGCCGGCGTGCCTTATTTATCGTTCTGGTCGATATCACAACAATACTTCCAAGAGAATTACAAATGTTTTTTTTCGTACTTTTTTTCGTACCCATAGAGTACTTAACTGTGTGATTTTTGATTCCTTGTAACAGGCCATTCTGGCCTCCGTTTTGCTGGCCGTTTGCGCCGGCGTGCCTTATTTATCGTTCTGGTCGATATCACAACAGTAGTTCAAAGAGAATTACAAATGTTTTTTTTCGTACTTTTTTTCATACCCATAGAGTACTTAACTGTGTGATTTTTGATTCCATGTACAAGGCCATTCTGGCCACCGTTTTGCTTGCCGTTTGCGCCGGCGTGCCTTATTTATCGTTCTGGTCGATATCACATCAGTACTACAAAAAGAATTACAAACGTTTTTTTTCGTACTCTTTTTCATACCCATAGAGTACTTAACGGTGTGATTTTTGATTCCTTGTACAAGGCCATTCTAGCCTCCGTTTTGCTTGCCGTTTGCGCAGGCGTGCCTTATTTATCGTGCTGTTGATAACACATCAGTACTTCAATGAGAATTACAAATCATTTTTTTCGTACTTTGTTTCGTACCCTTAGAGTACTTAACTATGTGATTTTTGATTCCTTGTACAAGGCCATTCTGGCCTCCGTTTTGCTTGACGTTTGTGCCGGCGTGCCTTATTTATCGTTCTGGTCGATACCACATCAGTATTTCAAAGAGAATTACAAACGTTTTTTTCACACTTTTTTTCGTACCCATAGAGTACTTAACTGTGTGATTTTTGATTCCTTGTACAAGGCCATTCTGGCCTCCGTTTTGCTTGCCATTTGCGCCGGCATACCTTATTTATCGTTCGTTCGATATCACATCGTACTTCAAAGAGAATTACAAACGTTTTTTTTCGTACTTTTTTTCGTACCCGAGAGTACTTAATCGTGTGATTTTTGATTCCTTGTACAAGGCCATTCTGGCCTCCGTTTTGCTTGCCGTTTGCGCCGGCGTGCCTTATTTATCATTCTGGTTGATATTACATCAGTACATCAAAGAGAATTACAAACGTTTTTTTTCGTACTCTTTTTTGTACCCATAGAGTACTTAACGGTGTGATTTTTGATTCCTTGTACAAGGCCATTCTGGCCTCCGTTTTGCTTACCGTTTGCGCCGGCGTGCCTTATTTATCATTCTGGTCGATACCACATCAGTACTTCAAAGAGAATTACAAACGTTTTTTTTCGTACTTTGTTTCGTACCCATAGAGTACTTAATTGTGTGATTTTTGATTCCTTGTACAAGGCCATTTCGGCCTCCGTTTTGCTTGCCGTTTGCGCCGAGTGCCTTATTTATCGTTCGGTCGATACCACATCAAGTACTTCAAAGAGAATTACAAACGTTTTTTTCGTACTTTTTTTCGTACCCATAGAGTACTTAACTGTGTGATTTTTGATTCCTTGTACAAGGCCATTCTGGCCTCCGTTTTGCTTGCCATTTGCGCCGGCATACCTTATTTATTGTTCTTGTCGATATCACATCAGTACTTCAAAGAGAATTACAAACGTTTTTTTTCGTACTTTTTTTCGTACCCATAGAGTACTTAACGGTGTGATTTTTGATTCCTTATACAAGGCCATTCTGGCCTCCGTTTTGCTTGCCGTTTGTGCCGGCGTGCCTTATTTATCGTTCTGGTCGATATCACATCAGTACTTCAAAGAGAATTACAAACGTTTTTTTCATACTTTTTTTGTACGGGTAGAGTACTTAACTGTGTGATTTTTGATTCCTTGTACTAGGCCAGGCCTCCGTTTTGCTTGACGTTTGCGCCGGCGTGCATTATTTATCGTTCTGGTCGATATCACATCAGTACTTCAAAGAGAATTACAAACGTTTTTTTTGTACTCTTATTCGTACCCATAGAGTACTTAACTGTGTGATTTTTGATTCTTTACAAGGCCATTCGGCATCCGTTTTGCTTGCCGTTTGCGACGGCGTGCCTTATTTATCGTTCGGTCGATATCACATCGTATTTCAAAGAGAATTACAAACGTTTTTTTCGTACTCTTTTTTGTACCCATAGAGTACTTAACGGTGTGATTTTGATTCCTTGTACAAGGCCATTCTGGCCTCCGTTTTGCTTACCGTTTGCGCCGGCGTGCCTTATTTATGGTTCTGGTCGATATCACATCAGTACATAAAAGAGAATTACAAACATTTTTTCAGTACTTTTTTTCGTACCCATAGAGTACTTAACTGTGTGACTTTTGATTCCTTGTACAAGGCCATTCTGGCCTCCGTTTTGCATGCCGTTCGCGCCGGAGTGCCTTATTTATCGTTCTGGTCGATATCACATCAGTACTTCAAAGAGAATTACAAACGTTTTTTTTCGTATTTTTTTCGTACCCATAGAGTACTTAACTGTGTGATTTTTGATTCCTTGTACAAGGCAAATCTGGCCTTCGTTTTGCTTGCCGTTTGCGCCGGCTTGCCTTATTTATCGTTCTTGTCGATATCACAACAGTACTTGAAAGAGAATTACAAATGTTTAATTTCGTACTTTTATTCGTACCCATAGAGTACTTAACTTTGTGATTTTTTATTCCTTGTACAAAGCTATTCTGGCCTCCGTTTTGCTTGTCGTTTGCGCCGGCGTGCCTTATTTATCGTTCTGGTCAATATCACATCAGTACTTCAAACAGAATTACAAACATTTTTTTTCGAACTCGTTTTCGTACCCATAGAGTACTTAACTGTGTGATTTTTGATTCCTTGTACAAGGCCATTATGGCCTCCGTTTTGCTTGCCGTTTGCGCCGGCATGCCTTATTTATCGTTCTGGTCGATAACACATAAGTACTTCAATGAGAATTACAAACGATTTTTTTCGTACTTTGTTTCGTACCCATTGAGTACTTAACTGTGTGATTTTTGATTCCTTGTACAAGGCCATTCTGACCTCCGTTTTGCTTGCCGTTTGCGCCGGCATGCCTTATTTATCGTTCTCGTCGATACCACATCAGTACTTCATAGAGAATTACAAACGTTTTTTTTTTGTACTTTTTTCGTTCCCATAGTGTACTTAACTGTATGATTTTTGATTCCTTGTACAAGGGCATTCTGGCCTCCGTTTTGCTTTCCGTTTGCGCCGGCGTGCCTTATTTATCGTTCTGGTCGATATCACATTAGTACTTCAAAGATAATTACAAACATTTTTTTCATACTTTTTTTCGTACCCATAGAGTACTTAACTGTGTGATTTTTGATTCTTTGTACAAGGCCATTCTGGCCTCCGTTTTGATTGCCGTTTGCGCCGGCGTGCCTTATTTATCGTTCTGGTCGATATCACATCAGTACTTCAAACAGAATTACAAACGTTTTTTTTCGTACTCTTTTTTGTACCCATAGAGTACTTAACGGTGTGATTTTGATTCTTTGTACAAGGCCATTCTGGCCACCGTTTTGCTTGCCATTTGCGCCGGCGTGCCTTATTTATCGTTCTGGTCGATAACACTTCAGTACTTCAAGGAGAATTACAAACATTTTTTTCGTACTTTGTTTTGTACCGATAGAGTACTTAACGGTGTGATTTTTGATTCCTTGTACAAGGCCATTCTGACCTCCGTTTTGCTTGCCGTTTGCGGCGGCGTTCCTTCTTTATCGTTCTGGTCGATACCAAATCAGTAGTTCAAAGAGAATTACAAACTTTTTTTTTCGTACTTTTTTTCGTACCCATAGAGTACTTAACTGTGTGACTTTTGATTCCTTGTACAAGGCCATTCTGGACTCCGTTTTGCTTGCCGTTTGCGCCGGCGTGCCTTATTTATCGTTCTGGTCGATATCACATCAGTACTTCAAAGAGAATTACAAATGTTTTTTTTCGTACCCATAGAGTACTTAACTATGTGATTTTTTATTCCTTGTACAAGGCCATTCTGGCCTCCGTTTTGCTTGCCGTTTGCGCCGGCGTGCCTTATTTATCATTCTGGTCGATATCACATAAGTACTTCAAAGAGTATTACAAATGTTTTTTTTCGAACTTTTATTCATACCATAGAGTACTTAACTGTGTGATTTTTGATTCCTTGTACAAGGCCATTCTGGCCACCGTTTTGCTTGCCGTTTGCGCCGGCGTGCCTTATTTATCGTTCTGGTCGATATCACATCGTACTTCAAAGAGAATTACAAACATTTTTTTTTCGTACTCTTTTTCGTACCCATAGAGTACTTAACTGTGTGATTTTTAATTCCTTGTACAAGGCCATTCTAGCCTTCGTTTTGCTTGCCGTTTGCGCCGGCGTGCCTTATTTATCGTTCGGTCGATAACACATCAGTACTTCAATGAGAATTACAAACGATTTTTTACGTACTTTGTTTCATACCCATAGAGTACTTAACTGTGTGATTTTTGATTCCTTGTACAAGGCCATTCTGGACTCCGTTTTGCTTGCCGTTTGCGCCGGCGTGCCTTATTTATCGTTCTGGTCGATACCACATCAGTACTTCAAAGAGAATTACAAACGTTTTTTTTGTAATTTTTTTCGTACCCATAGAGTACTTAACAGTGTGATTTTTGATTCCTTGTACAAGGCCATTCTGGCCTCCGTTTTGCTTGCCATTTGCGCCGGCATACCATATTTATTGTTCTTGTCGATATCACATCAGTACTTCAAAGAGAATTACAATCGTTTTTTTTTCGTACTTTTTTTCGTACCCATAGAGTACTTAACTGTGTGATTTTTGATTCCTTATACAAGGCCATTCTGGCCTCCATTTTGCTTGCCGTTTGCGCCGGCGTGCCTTATTTATCGTTCTGGTCGATATCACATCAGTACTTCAAAAAGAATTACAAACGTTTTTTTTCATACTTTTTTTTGTACGGGTAGAGTACTTAACTGTGTGATTTTTGATTCCTTGTACAAGGCCAGGCCTCCGTTTTGCTTGACGTTTGCGCCGGCGTGCCTTATTTATCGTTCTGGTCGATATCACATCAGTACTTCAAAGAGAATTACAAACGTTTTTTTTGTACTCTTATTCGTACCCATAGAGTACTTAACTGTGTGATTTTTGATTCTTTACACAGGGCCATTCTGGCATCCGTTTTGCTTGCCGTTTGCGCCGGCGTGCCTAATTTATCGTTCTGGTCGATATCACATCAGTACTTCAAAGAGAATTACAAACTTTTTTTTTCGTACTCTTTTTTGTACCCATAGAGTACTTAACGGTGTGATTTTGATTCCTTGTACAAGGCCATTCTGGCCTCGGTTTTGCTTACCGTTTGCGCCGGCGTGCCTTATTTATCATTCTGGTCGATATCACATCAGTACTTCAAAGAGAATTACAAACGTTTTTTTTCGTACTCTTTTTTGTACCCATAGAGTACTTAACGGTGTGATTTTGATTCCTTGTACAAGGCCATTCTGGCCTCCGTTTTGCTTACCGTTTGCGCCGGCGTGCCTTATTTATGGTTCTGGTCGATATCACCTCAGTACTTAAAAGAGAATTACAAACATTTTTTCAATACTTTTTTCCGTACCCATAGAGTACTTAACTGTGTGACTTTTGATTCCTTGTACAAGGCCATTCTGGCCTCCGTTTTGCTTGCCGTTTGCGCCGGAGTGCCTTATTTATCGTTCTGGTAGATATCACATCAGTACTTCAAAGAGAATTACAAACGATTTTTTTCGTATTTTTTTCGTACCCATAGAGTACTTAACTGTGTGATTTTTGATTCCTTGTACAAGGCAAATCTGGCCTCCGTTTTGCTTGCCGTTTGCGCCGGCTTGCCTTATTTATCGTTCTTGTCGATATCACAACAGTACTTGAAAGAGAATTACAAATGTTTAATTTCGTACTTTTATTCGTACACATAGAGTACTTAACTTTGTGATTTTTTATTCCTTGTACAAATCTATTCTGGCCTCCGTTTTGCTTGTCGTTTGCGCCGGCGAGCCTTATTTATTGTTCTGGTCAATATCACATCAGTACTTCAAACAGAATTACAAACATTTTTTTTCGAACTCGTTTTCGTACCCATAGAGTACTTGTTCGGTAAAAACTAGTTTTATAATTTATAAACCGAAACACCCCAAGTATAAGGATCGTAGTAAAGGATGTTATCGGGTCGTCCTAAGGGAGTGGAATGTTTATCGGATTCAAAGAACAATTATCTATCTAAACTAAATCTGAAACTAACTAAAACCTAAACCTAAGAATTAAAACTAAAACAGGAAATAAAAACAAGCAGGAAATAAGAAAACAGAAAGCCAGACGAGCGTTCACTTTGGTGAACGAGCGTCTGAAAACGGAATCTAACGGACGGGCGTCTGCTATTGCGGACGAGCGTCTAACTACGAACTGGAACAGAAAAATTGCAGAAAAAAACAGCAGGAAACTAGGGTTTATAAAACTAAAACTTAACTAAACTTAATCTAAACGATTCGATTAAAACAATTAAAGGAAAACACAGCAAGGCGACTAGATTCCACCTATCAACCAACAATCCCAACTAGATGGTGATCTAAAAAGACATAGTTTTTAGTAGTGATTTATTCACGAATTCAATTAAATATCTTCAATCAAATTCTAGGGTTTCGTTTATCTTTTCAAATAAACTAAACATGCAATCAAAACAGGATCACGAGATCGTTTCCAAACTCTTACTCAACTAATCATGCATAATCTCTTACAACACAATTAGATGCATCACTTTGAACAAAATAGAACTTAAACAATATATTTCCATATAATCATTCAAGCATCAAATATAAATAGATCGTTTCATCAAATCTTAATCCAATAAAACATAACAATGCAAAACAGATCCAAAGTAATGAAAAACTAAATCTTTTACTCACTAAACATAGGCATCGAACTCTCTAGTTGGTTTTGTGTTGTTGATAGGCTTCCTCCGTCGACTCACTGCAAGGTTTTTAGCCAACAATCATGTTGAAGATGATTGTTGGTTGGGAGATTTGCATCTCTGTGAAATTAGGGTTCTCTGGCCGCAGCTTTTGGTGAATTTGCGATCTTAATTATTTTTGGTATATGAATTAGGGTTAAGAGGCTGCTGCTATATATAGAGTTTTAAGTCGGTTATGACTAAGTCGGCCTTGAACGCCCGTCTGGTCTTGTGGACGCCCGTCTAGAATGCCTGGACGCTGAGTAAACGCTCGTTCATCCTCCGTCCGAACTCTCTGAATGTAAAATACGATGCTGGACGCCCGTCTGCTTTATCAAACGCCCGTCTGGAATGGACGGGATTCGGACGCTCGTCTAAGGTGCTGAGGATCGGATTTCTTCATCTTTATCCAATTTCTTCAAGCCAATTCCAACTCTATCTTGAATAATTCGACTTGAGCTTCATTTATCCTCTTTATGCACTCGAAAATCAACACCTACATGATAAATAAACAATGCAAAAATGTAATAAAATCCAAATAATAATAATTCCATTAAATCAACACTTAAAATCCTCAACTTTGCATACAACCCTCTTAAAATCATCTTTATTAAATAATTACACTTAAACCATTAATTCTCATGTAAATTATGCAAATGTGGGGAAAATAATAATGAAATAAACCTTTAATAATCATATAAATATGGCCTTAACAACTCCCCCACACTTAACTTTTTGTACGTCCTCGGACAAAACAATCAAAACTATAGCTCAACTTTATAAATAATCCACATAGATCTCCAACTCACGTAACAAAAGATACAACAACTATAGCAAATGATACCAACACAGAGATAGATTCGGTGTAAGTGTGACAAGCCGTTCTCAATCTAACAAGCCTTTCAAAGAAATATCCTCTCAGAAATTCCAATGACTATCCTAGGTACAGACAGTAATGGCTCCACTCAAAGCCTCCCCACGCACTCAGTAGGATAATCCCTACAACATATCATGCGGTTCTACTGGGTATAAGATCCATGATAACAAAGACTTCACTTTATTCTTACTCATCATTTCTCAAAATGTTCAAATTTGACGCATATCAGAATAAGCTCTTACCCATCATAGTAGAATAGGACATTTCGTGATAACACCCTACCTACTCAAATCATAAGGTAGCTTCTTCTAACTGTCATGAGCTATTGGTCATCATAGTGGTATAGGACATACGAGGTATACCCTACCGCACCCCAATCATCGACCAGCTTCCGACAAACGTATTTATTAATAATTGCTTACTCACTTTATTTATTCACTTTTCAAAGTCATAAGTTACATCTCACCTATCACATTCAAACTTTATGATATTCACAGTACATGGTCTAACTTAGGTGTAACTATACTGACCTTCCTAAGATAAATCATTAAAAATAATGAAAGGATATAATTCAAAAGTCATGCTTCAAAATCAAAGGCTTTCGTGAGTGAAAAACGAAACTATCTCCATAAAAGTAAAACATGCTATAATTATCTCACTAAGTCACATACTATCATCGTTAGAAAACTACAACTAGCAAGCATCTAGTTCCAATTATATGCTCGAGACTCACAAAAACTTTTAAATTTCGCAGAAATACAACATTCACTCATATTTCAAAGGATATAGCATAAAACATACCCAATTTACCCCCCCACACTTAAATCACATTATGTCCTCAGAATGTGCAGAATAAAAGAAAAAGAAAACTTAGCTGGTTGCAACAGTGGTTGTCGGATGAAAGTTGGCAGAGGTCAGGCCGGAGCATGAATGTACCGCTGCAACTCGAATAGACAACACTGGACATAAAAGCTTGCAAACCTACTCAAAAGTATCTGCAACACTCGACATACCATATAATCTCGGGGTACACGGGGTATATGAGCAACACATAACACAAAACACTCACAACGAATGTAAGAGGAATAACCATCAACACAAAATCAACTAAAGTATTATTTCTAAAACAATAAAACAAAACAACCTAAGAAAAGGAAACGAATAAAGAAAACTAGGCGCCTCCCAGAGCGCTCTTTTAATGTCAATAGCTTGACACAGATTCCAAAAGATCAACCCGGATCGGGCCACTTTGGTTTAACAGCCGCCACCTCAGTATCGGAATCAGGAGTATTGGGGCGGAAATGATTTTCACCACAACAACAAGTCAAGTGTGCTATAAGATCATTAAACTTTTCTCTCCAAACTACACTGACTCTCTTCTTCTTGTTCTTGCGGATGATAGGCATAGGTGTGCTAACCTGCTCAGGGGTCTCAGGAGAAGGTGCCTCACGGGTAGAGGTAGGAATGTCATCATCATCCGACTCAAAGAAATAAGATGGAATCTCTTCACAAATCGGGACATCCGTACTCTCATCTCTTCTTTGGAAATAAAGAATCTCGTGCTTTTCCTTTGGTTGCCCAAAATATTTCTTAAGTCGATGACCATTCACTTTAAAAGCTTGATTACCATACCCGTTCAAAGTAATTACGCCACCGGGATTAACCTCGAGAATCTCAAAGGGACCGGACCATCTAGACTTGAGTTTACCAGAAACAAATGAAGTCCGGTATTATAGAGTAAAGCCATTTCACCAACTTTGAATTCTCGGTCCTTGATCTTAGCGTCATGGAGCATCTTCGTTCTTTCCTTGCTAAGCTTAGCATTCTCGTATGCTCTGAGTCTGAATTCGTCGAGCTCGTTCAATTGTAACAACCGTTTCTCCCCACAGAGCTGGCTATCGAAATTTAAGAATTTAATTGCCCAGAAAGCTCTATGCTCAAGTTCGACAGGTAAATGACAAGCCTTGCCATAGACCATTTGGAAGGGTGACGTGCCCATCGGGGTCTTGAATGCAGTACGATAAGCCCACAAAGCGTCATCCAGCTTAAGACTCCAATTAGATCTATTATTGTTCACGGTCTTCTCTAAAATTCTTTTCAAGCTCTGGTTGCTTACCTCGACTTGGCCACTAGTTTGAGGATGATATGGTGTACCAACCTTATGTTTGACACCATACTTCTCAAGGATCTTGTCAAGCGGCGCATTACAAAAGTGAGTACCTTCATCACTAATGAGTGCTCTCGGACAGCCGAATCTAGTAAAGATATTCTTCTGCAAGAATTTCTTCACAACCTTGTGATCATTAGTTTGGGTAGCTATGGCCTCGACCCACTTTGAAACATAATCCACACAGACGAGGATATACTTATTACCACATGAGGATGGAAAGGGTCCCATAAAATCTATGCCCCATACATCGAAAACTTCGCATTCAAGAATGGGCTTAAGTGGCATTTCCATCCGACTACTCGCCGTCCCGCCTTCCGGCACCTATCACAACCTTTACAAAAGGATTTCGCATCCTTAAACAGGGGTCGGCCGTAGAATCCAAGCTTGAAGGATCTTTGCAACCGTCTTTGGTGTTCCATAGTGACCTCCGGTAGGACCGCTATGGCATTGTTCTAGGATATCCCACCGATCATGCTCGGGAACACACCTTCGAAGCAACCCATCTTTACGACTCGAACAAATAAGGATCTTCCCATATGAGATATTTAAGATCGAAAAGAACTTCTTCTTCTCCCCGATACGTCATATCCTCTAAATGACCACTCGCTAAATAGTTGACGTAGTCGCATACCACGGCCTAACCGTTTCAAGCTTCATCAATTGCTCGGCCGGAAAATCAATGCCTATATCATTGTGATTTTCTGCACCCTCATTTACTAAGCCGAGATAAATGATCACCACAATATTCTCACTACCTTTCTTATCTTTAATCACAAGGTCAAACTCTTGTAGAATTAAAATCCATCTAAGTAACCTTGGTTTTGCATCTGCTTTGTCCATAAGGTAGCGCAAGGCTGCATGGTCGGTCCAAACAATCACTTGAGAACCTAGAAGATAACTTCTAAACTTGTCAATGGCAAAAACAACAGCTAAGAATTCCTTCTCAGTTGTGGTATAATTGCATTGAGCCGGGTTCAAGGTACGACTCGCATAATAGATGGGCCTGAACCTTTTATCAACTCTTTGACCCAAAACTGCGCCTACGGCGTAATTAGAGGCATCGCACATCAACTCGAAAGGCTTGGTCCAGTCAGGTGCAACTAAAATAGGGGCACTGATAAGCTTGTCTTTCAAACAATTGAAAGCTTCCTTACACTTCGCATCGAACAAGAAATCGACATCTTCTTTCAAGAGATTTGATAAAGGCTTGGCGATGGTAGAAAAGTCTCTAATGAAACGCCGGTAGAAGCCAACATGTCCTAGAAAACCTCGTACCTCTTTCACTGTTTTTGGGTACGTCATCCTTTCAATGGCTTCGACCTTAGCCTTATCAACTTGAATACCAAAGCATTGGACACCTTATGTCCCAAAACGATTCCTTCGTCTACTAGAAAATGGCATTTTTCCCGTTAAGCACCGATTTTTCTCAACACAACGTTGGAGTACCATATCTAGATTCTTTAAAATTTCATCGAAGCTATCGCCGTACACTGAGAAGTCATCCATGAAGACCTCCATGCATTGCTCCACAAGTCCATCAAAAATGGCCAACATGCACCGTTGAAAAGTCGCGGGTGCGTTGCATAGGCCGAATGGCATTCTGCGAAAAGCAAAAGTACCAGATGGACACGTAAAAGTTGTCTTCTCTTGGTCATTAGGATCAATGGCTATCTGGAAGTAGCCGGAATAGCCATCAAGGAAACAATAATATTTATGACCACTCAGTCGTTCAATTAGCTGGTCAATGAAGGGTAGGGGAAAGTGGTCCTTGGCAGTCACCTCATTAAGTCTACGATAGTCAATACAGACTCTGTAGCCAGTCACGAGACGCAGGGCAACTTCCTCCCCTTTTTCATTTTTTTCTACTGTAATACCGCCCTTCTTTGGCACAACTTGAGTAGGGGTCGACCCACTCGCTATCGGCGATTGCGTAGATGATTCCCATGTCGAGCCACTTTATAACCTCCTTCTTGACAACCTCTTGCATATGCGGATTCGGCCTTCGCCGAGGTTGTCTCACCTTTTAGCTCCTTCCTCCGTTCGGATTTTATGCATGCATATGTCCGGGCCGATCCCTCGGATATCACCCACTTGCCAACCGAACGCGAGGATGTTTTTCTTAAGCACTTCTATCACCGTGCTTCTTGCTCGTGGTCGAGTTTCGATGAAATGATCAAAGGCAATTTATCTCCATCCTTAAGAAAGATATACTTAAGGTGTTTTGGAAGCGGTTTAAGCTCTAAATCGTAGGTGGTTGCTCAATACTAGACTTTAACGGGCCACCTTTCTCTTTATGAGCTTGGAGTGGTTGATGAGTAGAACACCTCATCTTCCCGAGGCTTAACCCCGTAAAGGTACCGGATCAAATCATCCATCGGAATCCTCCGGTCAACACTTGCTTCCTTTTTCTTGTGATCGATCATTTTTCTTAACTCTTCATCTTTAAGCTCTTCGCCGCCTCTTCCCAATCATCTACTTCCCAATGAGTAGCTTCTCTCCAAAACTCTACCTCGTCCCAACTACCCATCGAGCTTCTTCTTCACCAGGGATGAAGTCTTCCCGACTCGTTCTTTGAAATCATCGTTTGTTGTTGGGCATCTCCATGCTTCTAACTCAATAACAGGCCCAGTGTGAGCGAGTGAAGATGACTCGTCAATGCCTACAGCTTGAAATGAATTAGAAGATGGTCCGCAGTCAGCCGGATCCTCAATGTCCATGACTTCAAAAACACCTATCTCTGTAAGCTCCATTGCATCTTCATAATAGGCATCTCCTCCGTCCTCATATATGGCTTCGACAAACGATATTTCATCAATTACAGCTCTTTCAGGATGTGTCCCTCGTGTGAAGGTGACAGATGTGTCACCGACTCTAAGAGTAATCTGTCCTTTGCAGAAGTCGATGAGAGCGTTAGAAGTGTCTAAAAAGGTTCGGCCTAGAATTAGAGGCATCTCCTTATCAGGTGGATAGTCTAGAATAACCCGGCCGGTAGGGAAGACTAAATGTTCAATTTGAAGAAGAACATTAGCTACACAACCGGCTGCGCACGACGACTAGATTTGTCTACCATCTGAAGAGAAATCGGGCGTTCCCGCATCCTTTTATCTAACCCGAGCTTTTTGCATACGTTTAATGGCATCACATTAATAGAGGCCCCTGAGTCGCATAATACATTTTCGAACAAATGGCCTTCGATCTCACAGAGATTGAAGGTCTTCCAGGGGTCACCTCGCTTAAAGCAATTTTTTTGTGAAACCATCGCGCAATCCTCGCGAAGCACTTCTTCAGCCATCCCCTGAAGCTTTCTCTTGCTCCCACAGAATTCTTTAAGATACTTAGTACATTTAGGCATTTCAGACAATACCTCGGCTAAGGGCATACTCACTTTAGTGTCCCTAAGTATCCTCCTCACCCCATCATACTGCTTGTCTTTGGCGAGGGCTTTCTCTTTCCTTTTTGGTGGATAAGGAAGGGCTTTATCATTCCCTGTAGCTTGATTCTTTATCGCCTCATCCTCCCTATCCTTCCATCTTACGAACTTCTCTTCCTTTTTCTTAGTCAGGGGTACCGCCCCTTGACTCTCCTTCCTTTCCTCATCATCAGAATTATTTTCGTCCTCCGAAGAATTGTCACTAAGCTCCTCATCGTTGCTTTCTTCAGCATGTGGTTTCTGATTTCCCCCTCCTGAACTCATGGCGTCAGGAGGGGCTACTCGTTTCCCGACATCTTGCCGGGTCCAGCCTGTTTACCACTTCTCAATGTTACTTCATTCAACTCCTCTTCTTGCCCATACTCCCACTGAGGTGTAATGGCAGTGCAAACATTCACATCAGCTTTCGGGTTTCTCTCGGTATAACTCGGAAGTTTACCGTGAGGTCTCGCTTGCTTGCCGGTCCGCCATTTGACCAACTTGTCTCTCAATTGCTTTAACACTAGTAGAGAGAGTCTTCACCATGTCTACCACTCATCGAATTTGTGTTGAGGGACACATGAGGTGGTATGATTATTGTTCGAGTTTGATTCCAGCCACCTTGAGGTCTTTGGGAGTTCGAATCGGCCTTTGATAGTTCGAGTTGAAAGAATTCGAATTTGAAGGGCCGGTGGTAACTTGGCTTGATTGAAGTTTTGCCTTTGAAATCCCGAATAGTTCGTTCCGGTTGAAGTTTCGGAAGGGTTGGTTTTGATTATCCATTAAGTTTACCTCCTCCGTCATCTCGGTCCCTCGCCCGTGTTCCAAGATAATTCACCTCGAAAGGCCGCATCCGAAGATTGGCCACCGCTTGCTTATCGATTCCATCCGAGCAACCAACAAACCGTGTATCGGGATTGCTTGAAGTACCTTCTTTCTTAACAATATTGGTCTTCTTAGGAGTCGACCACATGTTGTTCTTGGCAATTGTCTCGGCTACTCGAAGCAGCCTCATCACCTCCCCTAAGAAGGATCCATGAGTCGTGGAGTCAAGATAGTCTCTATTAGGTTGAGAGACTCCTCTCGTAAAATAGTTCCAACAACTCATGTCTATCATATCCGTGATTGGGGCACTTTCTCATCAAAAGATTCAATCTTTCCCAAGCTTTGCCAACAGCTTTCATCCTCCAACTCGCTCAAACGTAGCTATTTCCCGTTTCATCTCCATAATCTTGCCAGGTGAAACCCACTTAAGAGCAAAGGCTCTTTTGACATCATTCCATGTATGGAGGGAATGATGTGCTAACGACTTAAACCATCTCGCTTGCTTCACCTTTTAAAGCAAAAGGAAATAGCTTCAACTTTACGATCTCGTAATCAACACCAGGATAATGGCTCGCTTCACGATTTGTACGAATGTGGACAAGAAGTCGTGTGGATCTTCCCGAGCAAGCACCATGGAAAGAGCTATTCGAACCAAAGTGCAACAACTCCGTTCTTTAGATCAAAGTTCACTCCTCCCATGTCGGGAGGACGAATAGGTCTATGTCCCTCGAGAAAATCTTGGTTTAGATATGGAGTGTAGGGGTCCCGGTTCGTTGATTGCCGGTTTTGTCTAAACTTGTTGAAGTTGTTGAGTTATGCCGCACTTGTCGATTTCGTTGTTGCCGAGCTTGCATCCGTTGAAGGAGTAAATTTAATCGAGCTTGGGGGTCGGGATTTGGAATTGGTGGATCTTGATCCGCCATTTTGTCCAAATCGGGGAGAAGCCTTCTTCTAAGGATAGATCGTTCGTGCTCGGGATCAAAGATCGAAGTCCCTTCTTACTTCTCGTTTGCATAAACCGAGAAGAAAGGAAAGGAAGAAATCAACCCTTTGGGGTTGATTAGAATAGGTTTAGAAAAGATTAGATGGTTTAGAGGAAGAAAAGAGAAGAGAGAAAAGAAGTGATGATTGAACAGATCGAATCGGCGTCCGGTGTTAGTGGACGTTCGTTCGAATCGAACGCTCGTTCGATTGAATGAACGTTCGTTCGAGGACAATTGAGGTGGACGGGCGTTCAAGTTGTTGAACGCTCGTTCGATACGAAAAACTAAAAACTAAGGTTACCAGAAATTAAAAACGAGGTAAAAAATAGAAATAGAAAAGACTTATAAAATCAAACAAATCTATAAGTACGGAAACAGATCTAAGCTATATAAAAATAAAAATAAAAAGTGAGGAAAATAATTGAAAGAAAATCAAATAAAATAAAACAGTAATAAATGTAATCCTAAAATTAAACGAAACTGGAAAATAAACCTACCTACGAAAAGTTTAAAAACAAGAAAAACACTAAGACGGTAAAAAAAAAACGTGTTGAAATCTTCTAGGGCCAAAATGGAGGGGAAAACAGTGGATTCTGACCTCGAAAACGCACTGAACGGCCTATGACCGTTCACCACGTCGTCGGCGTCGGAACGAGCTTTCCGAATTGGGGTCCTGCGTTCCAAACGGACACTCGAGCCGAAAGTTACGGCCAAAATACTACTGCGTGCTAAAAACGACCCTTTTGACTCAGAAAATTATCCTAAATAGAATCCGACAACCGTTACCGACTCCCCGGCAACGGCGCCAAAAACTTGTTCGGTAAAAACTAGTTTTATAATTTATAAACCGAAACACCCCAAGTATAAGGATCGTAGTAAAGGATGTTATCGGGTCGTCCTAAGGGAGTGGAATGTTTATCGGATTCAAAGAACAATTATCTATCTAAACTAAATCTGAAACTAACTAAAACCTAAACCTAAGAATTAAAACTAAAACAGGAAATAAAAACAAGCAGGAAATAAGAAAACAGAAAGCCAGACGAGCGTTCACTTTGGTGAACGAGCGTCTGAAAACGGAATCTAACGGACGGGCGTCTGCTATTGCGGACGAGCGTCTAACTACGAACTGGAACAGAAAAATTGCAGAAAAAAACAGCAGGAAACTAGGGTTTATAAAACTAAAACTTAACTAAACTTAATCTAAACGATTCGATTAAAACAATTAAAGGAAAACACAGCAAGGCGACTAGATTCCACCTATCAACCAACAATCCCAACTAGATGGTGATCTAAAAAGACATAGTTTTTAGTAGTGATTTATTCACGAATTCAATTAAATATCTTCAATCAAATTCTAGGGTTTCGTTTATCTTTTCAAATAAACTAAACATGCAATCAAAACAGGATCACGAGATCGTTTCCAAACTCTTACTCAACTAATCATGCATAATCTCTTACAACACAATTAGATGCATCACTTTGAACAAAATAGAACTTAAACAATATATTTCCATATAATCATTCAAGCATCAAATATAAATAGATCGTTTCATCAAATCTTAATCCAATAAAACATAACAATGCAAAACAGATCCAAAGTAATGAAAAACTAAATCTTTTACTCACTAAACATAGGCATCGAACTCTCTAGTTGGTTTTGTGTTGTTGATAGGCTTCCTCCGTCGACTCACTGCAAGGCTTTTAGCCAACAATCATGTTGAAGATGATTGTTGGTTGGGAGATTTGCATCTCTGTGAAATTAGGGTTCTCTGGCCGCAGCTTTTGGTGAATTTGCGATCTTAATTATTTTTGGTATATGAATTAGGGTTAAGAGGTCGTCGTTATATATAGAGTTTTAAGTCGGTTATGACTAAGTCGGCCTTGAACGCCCGTCTGGTCTTGTGGACGCCCGTCTAGAATGCCTGGACGCTGAGTAAACGCTCGTTCATCCTCCGTCCGAACTCTCTGAATGTAAAATACGATGCTGGACGCCCGTCTGCTTTATCAAACGCCCGTCTAGAATGGACGGGATTCGGACGCTCGTCTAAGGTGCTGAGGATCGGATTTCTTCATCTTTATCCAATTTCTTCAAGCCAATTCCAACTCTATCTTGAATAATTCGACTTGAGCTTCATTTATCCTCTTTATGCACTCGAAAATCAACACCTACATGATAAATAAACAATGCAAAAATGTAATAAAATCCAAATAATAATAATTCCATTAAATCAACACTTAAAATCCTCAACTTTGCATACAACCCTCTTAAAATCATCTTTATTAAATAATTACACTTAAACCATTAATTCTCATGTAAATTATGCAAATGTGGGGAAAATAATAATGAAATAAACCTTTAATAATCATATAAATATGGCCTTAACAGTACTTAACTGTGTGATTTTTGATTCCTTGTACAAGGCCATTATGGCCTCCGTTTTGCTTGCCGTTTGCGCCGGCATGCCTTATTTATCGTTCTGGTCGATAACACATCAGTACTTCAATGAGAATTACAAACGATTTTTTTCGTACTTTGTTTCGTACCCATTGAGTACTTAACTGTGTGATTTTTGATTCCTTGTACAAGGCCATTCTGACCTCCGTTTTGCTTGCCGTTTGCGCCGGCATGCCTTATTTCTCGTTCTCGTCGATACCACATCAGTACTTCATAGAGAATTACAAACGTTTTTTTTGTACTTTTTTCGTTCCCATAGTGTACTTAACTGTGTGATTTTTGATTCCTTGTACAAGGGCATTCTGGCCTCCGTTTTGTTTGCCGTTTGCGCCGGCGTGCCTTATTTATCGTTCTGGTCGATATCACATTAGTACTTCAAAGATAATTACAAACATTTTTTTCATACTTTTTTTCGTACCCATAGAGTACTTAACTGTGTGATTTTTGATTCTTTGTACAAGGCCATTCTGGCCTCCGTTTTGATTGCCGTTTGCCCCGGCGTGCCTTATTTATCGTTCTGGTCGATATCACATCAGTACTTCAAACAGAATTACAAACGTTTTTTTTCGTACTCTTTTTTGTACCCATAGAGTACTTAACGGTGTGATTTTGATTCTTTGTACAAGGCCATTCTGGCCACCGTTTTGCTTGCCATTTGCGCCGGTGTGCCTTATTTATCGTTCTGGTCGATAACACTTCAGTACTTCAATGAGAATTACAAACATTTTTTTCGTACTTTGTTTTGTACCGATAGAGTACTTAACGGTGTGATTTTTGATTCCTTGTACAAGACCATTCTGACCTCCGTTTTGCTTGCCGTTTGCGGCGGCGTTCCTTCTTTATCGTTCTGGTCGATACCACATCAGTAGTTCAAAGAGAATTACAAACTTTTTTTTCGTACTTTTTTTCGTACCCATAGAGTACTTAACTGTGTGACTTTTGATTCCTTGTACAAGGCCATTACGGACTCCGTTTTGCTTGCCGTTTGCGCCGGCGTGCCTTATTTATCGTTCTGGTCGATATCACATCAGTACTTCAAAGAGAATTACAAATGTTTTTTTTCGTACCCATAGAGTACTTAAAGCGTGTGATTTTTTATTCCTTGTACAAGGCCATTCGGCCTCCGTTTTGCTTGCCGTTTGCGCCGGCGTGCCTTATTTATCGTTCGGTCGATATCACATCAGTACTTCAAAGAGAATTACAAATGTTTTTTTTCGTACTTTTATTCGTACCATAGAGTACTTAACTATGTGATTTTTGATTCCTTGTACAAGGCCATTCTGGCCACCGTTTTGCTTGCCGTTTGCGCCGGCGTGCCTTATTTATCGTTCTGGTCGATATCACATCAGTACTTCAAAGAGAATTACAAACTTTTTTTTTCGTACTCTTTTTCATACCCATAGAGTACTTAACTGTGTGATTTTTAATTCCTTGTACAAGGCCATTCTAGCCTCCGTTTTGCTTGCCGTTTGCTCCGGCGTGCCTTATTTATCGTTCTGGTCGATAACACATCAGTACTTCAATGAGAATTACAAACGATTTTTTACGTACTTTGTTTCGTACCCATAGAGTACTTAACTGTGTGATTTTTGATTCCTTGTACAAGGCCATTCTGGACTCCGTTTTGCTTGCCGTTTGCGCCGGCTTGCCTTATTTATCGTTCTGGTCGATACCACATCAGTACTTCAAAGAGAATTACAAACGTTTTTTTTGTACTTTTTTTCGTACCCATAGAGAACTTAACTGTGTGATTTTTGATTCCTTGTACAAGGCCATTCTGGACTCCGTTTTGCTTGCCGTTTGCGCCGGCGGGCCTTATTTATCGTTCTGGTCGATACCACATCAGTACTTCAAAGAGAATTACAAACGTTTTTTTTCGTACTCTTTTTTGTACCCATAGAGTACTTAATGGTGTGATTTTTGATTCCTTGTACAAGGCCATTCTGGCCTCCATTTTGCTTGCCGTTTACGCCGGCGTGCCTTATTTATCGTTCTGGTGGATACCACATCAGTACTTCAAAGAGAATTACAAACGTTTTTTCGTATTTTTTTCGTACCCATAGAGTACTTAACTGTGTGATTTTTGATTCCTTGTACAAGGCCATTATGGCCTCCGTTTTGCTTGCCATTTGCGCCGGCATGCCTTATTTATCGTTCTGGTCGATAGCACATCCGTACTTCAAAGAGAATTAGAAACGTTTTTTTCGTACTTTTTTTCGTACCCATAGAGTACTTAACTGTGTGATTTTTGATTCCATTTACAAGGCCATTATGGCCTCCGTTTTGCTTACCGTTTGCGCCGGCGTGCCTTATTTATCGTTCTGGTCGATACCACATCAGTACTTCAAAGAGATTTACAAACGTTTTTTTTCGTACTTTGTTTCGTACCCATAGAGTACTTAACTATGTGATTTTTGATTCCTTGTACAAGGCCATTCTGGCCTCCGTTTTGCTTTCCGTTTGCGCCGGTGTGCCTTATTTATCGTTCTGGTCGATACCACATCAGTACTTTAAAGAGAATTACAAACATTTTTTTCGTACTTTTTTCGTACCCATAGAGTACTTAACTGTGTGATTTTTGATTCCTTCTACAAGGCCATTCTGGCCTCCGTTTTGCTTGCCATTTGCACCGGCATACCTTATTTATCGTTCTGGTCGATATCACATCAGTACTTCAAAGAGAATTATAAACGTTTTTTTCGTACTTTTTTTCGTACCCATAGAGTACTTAACCGTGTGATTTTTGATTCCTTGTACAAGGCCATTCTGGCCTTCGTTTTGCTTGCCGTTTGCGCCGGCGTGCCTTATTTAACGTTCTGGTCGATATCACATCAGTACTTCAAAGAGAATTACAAACACTTTTTTTCGTACTCTTTTTTGAACCCATAGAGCACTTAACGGTGTGATTTTTGATTCCTTGTACAAGGCCATTCTGGCCTTCGTTTTGCTTGCCGTTTGCGCCGGCGTGCCTTATTTATCGTCCTGGTCGATATCACATCAGTAATTCAAAGAGAATTACAAACGTTTTTTTTTCATACTTTTTTTTGTACCCGTAGAGTACTTAACTGTGTGATTTTTGATTCCTTGTACAAGGCCAGGCCTCCGTTTTGCTTGACATTTGCGCCGGAGTGCCTTATTTATCGTTCTGGTCGATATCACATCAGTACTTCAAAGAGAATTACAAACGTTTTTTTCGTACTCTTTTTCGTACCCATAGAGTACTTAACGGTGTGATTTTGATTCATTGTACAAGGCCATTCTGGCCTCCGTTTTGCTTACCGTTTGCGCCGGCGTGCCTTATTTATCGTTCTGGTCGATATCACATCAGTACTTAAAAGAGAATTACAAACATTTTTTCAGTACTTTTTTTCGTACCCATAGAGTACTTAACTGTGTGACTTTTGATTCCTTGTACAAGGCCATTCTGGCCTCTGTTTTGCTTGCCGTTTGCGCCGGAGTGCCTTATTTATCTTTCTGATCGATATCACATCAGTACTTCAAAGAGAATTACAAACGTTTTTTTTTGTACTTTTTTTCATACCCATAGAGTATTTAACTGTGTGATTTTTGATTCCTTGTACAAGGCCAATCTGGCCTCCGTTTTGCTTGCCGTTTGCGCCGGCTTGCCTTATTTATCGTTCTGGTCGATATCACAACAGTACTTCAAAGAGAATTACAAATGTTTTTTTTCGTACTTTTATTCGTACCCATAGAGTACTTAACTTTGTGATTTTTTATTCCTTGTACAAAACTATTCTGGCCTCCGTTTTGCTTGTTGTTTGTGCCGGCGTGCCTTATTTATCGTTCTGGTCGATATCACATCAGTACTTCAAAGAGAATTATAAACGTTTTTTTTCGTACTTTGTTTCGTACCCATAGAGTACTTAACTGTGTGATTTTTGATTCCTTGTACAAGGCCATTCTGGACTCCGTTTTGCTTTCCGTTTGCGCCGGCGTGCCTTATTTATCGTTCTGGTCGATACCACATCAGTACTTCAAAGAGAATTACAAACGTTTTTTTTGTACTTTTTTTTCGTACCCATAGAGTACTTAATCGTGTGATTTTTGATTCCTTGTACAAGGCCATTCGGCCTCCGTTTTGCTTGCCGTTTGCGCCGGCGGGCCTTATTTATCGTTCTGGTCGATATCACATCAGTACTTCAAAGAGAATTACAAACGTTTTTTTTTCGTACTCTTTTTTGTACCCATAGAGTACTTAATGGTGTGATTTTTGAATCCTTGTACAAGGCCATTCTGGCCTCCAGTTTGCTTGCCGTTTACGCCGGCGTGCCTTATTTATCGTTCTGGTGGATACCACATCAGTACTTCAAAGAGAATTACAAACATTTTTTGCGTACTTTTTTTCGTACCCATATAGTACTTAACTGTGTGATTTTTGATTCCTTGTACAAGGCCATTCTGGCCTCCGTTTTGCTTGCCATTTGCCCCGGCATACCTTATTTATCGTTCTGGTCGATATCACATCAGTACTTCAAAGAGAATTATAAACGTTTTTTTTCGTTCTTTTTTTCGTACCCATAGAGTACTTAACCGTGTGATTTTTGATTCCTTGTACAAGGCCATTCTGGCCTTCGTTTTGCTTGCCGTTTGCGCCGGCGTGCCATATTTAACGTTCTGGTCGATATCACATCAGTACTTCAAAGAGAATTACAAACACTTTTTTTCGTACTCTTTTTGAACCCATAGAGTACTTAACGGTGTGATTTTTGATTCCTTGTACAAGGCCATTCTGGCCTTCGTTTTGCTTGCCGTTTGCGCCGGCGTGCCTTATTTATCGTTCTGGTCGATATCACATCAGTAATTCAAAGAGAATTACAAACGTTTTTTTTTCATACTTTTTTTTGTACCCGTAGAGTACTTAACTGTGTGATTTTTGATTCCTTGTACAAGGCCATGCCTCCGTTTTGCTTGACATTTGCGCCGGAGTGCCTTATTTATCGTTCTGGTCGATATCACATCAGTACTTCAAAGTGAATTACAAACGTTTTTTTCGTACTCTTTTTCGTACCCATAGAGTACTTAACGGTGTGATTTTGATTCATTGTACAAGGCCATTCTGGCCTCCGTTTTGCATACCGTTTGCGCCGGCGTGCCTTATTTATCGTTCGGGGATATCACATCATTTACTTAAAAGAGAATTACAAACATTTTTTCAAGTACTTTTTTTCGTACCCATAGAGTACTTAACCGTGTGACTTTTGATTCCTTGTACAAGGCCATTCTGGCCTCTGTTTTGCTTGCCGTTTGCGCCGGTGTGCCTTATTTATCTTTCGGTCGATATCACATCGGTACTTCAAAGAGAATTACAAACGTTTTTTTTGTACTTTTTTTCGTACCCATAGAGTATTTAACTGTGTGATTTTTGATTCCTTGTACAAGGCCAATCTGGCCTCCGTTTTGCTTGCCGTTTGTGCCGGCGTGCCTTATTTATCGTTCTGGTCGATAACACATCAGTACTTCAATGAGAATTACAAACGTTTTTTTTCGTACCCATAGAGTACTTAACTGTGTGATTTTTTATTCCTAGTACAAGGCCATTCTGGCCTCCGTTTTGCTTGCCGTTTGCGCCGGCGTGCCTTATTTATCGTTCTGGTCGATATCACAACATCACTTCAAAGAGAATTACAAATGTTTTTTTTTCGTACTTTTTTTTGTACCCATAGAGTACTTAACTGTGTGATTTATGATTCCTTGTACAAGGCCATTCTAGCCTCCGTTTGGCTTGCCGTTTGCGCCGACGTGCCATATTTATCGTTTTGGTCGATATCACAACAGTACTTCAAAGAGAATTACAAATTTTTTTTTTCGTACTTTTTTTCGTACCCATAGAGTATTTAACTGTGTGATTTTTGATTCCTTGTACAAGGCCAATCTGGCCTCCGTTTTGCTTGCCGTTTGCGCCGGCTTGCCTTATTTATCGTTCTGGTCGATATCACAACGATACTTCAAAGAGAATTACAAATGTTTTTTTTCGTACTTTTATTCGTACCCATAGAGTACTTAACTTTGTGATTTTTGATTCCTTGTACAAAACTATTCTGGCCTCCGTTTTGCTTGTTGTTTGTGCCGGCGTGCCTTATTTATCGTTCGGTCGATATCACATCAGTACTTCAAAGAGAATTACAAACGTTTTTTTTCGAAATCGTTTTCGTACCCATAGAGTACTAAACTATGTGATTTTTGATTCCTTGCACAAGGCCATTATGGCCTCCGTTTTGCTTGCCGTTTGCGCCGGCATGCCTTATTTATCGTTCTGGTCGATAACACATCAGTACTTCAGTGAGAATTACAAACGATTTTTTTCGTACTTTGTTTCGTACCCGTACTTAACTGTGTGATTTTTGATTCCTTGTACAAGGCCATTCTGACCTCCGTTTTGCTTGCCGTTTGCGCCGGCATGTCTTATTTATCGTTCTCGTCGATACCACATCAGTACTTCATAGAGAATCACAAACATTTTTTTTCGTACTTTTTTTTGTTCACATAGAGTACTTAACTGTGTGATTTTTGATTCCTTGTACAAGGCCATTCTGGCCTCCGTTTTGCTTGCTGTTTGCGCCGGCGTGCCTTATTTATCGTTCTGGTCGATATCACATTAGTACTTCAAAGATAATTACAAACATTTTTTCGTACTTTTTTTCGTACCCATAGAGTACTTAACTGTGTGATTTTTGATTCTTTGTACAAGGCCATTCTGGCCTCCGTTTTGATTGCCGTTTGCGTCGGCGTGCCTTATTTATCGTTCTGGTCGATATCACATCAGTACTTCAAAGAGAATTACAAACGTTTTTTTTCGTACTCTTTTTTGTACCCATAGAGTACTTAACTGTGTGATTTTGATTCTTTGTACAAGGCCATTCTGGCCACCATTTTGCTTGCCATTTGCGCCGGCGTGCCTTATTTATCGTTCTGGTCGATAACACAACAGTACTTCAATGAGAATTACAAACATTTTTTTCGTACTTTGTTTTGTACCGATAGAGTACTTAACGGTGTGATTTTTGATTCCTTGTACAAGGCCATTCTGACCTCCGTTTTGCTTGCCATTTGCGGCGGCGTTCCTTCTTTATCGTTCTGGTCGATACCACATCAGTAGTCCAAAGAGAATTACAAACTTTTTTTTTTGTACTTTTTTTCGCACCCATAGAGTACTTAACTGTGTGACTTTTGATTCCTTGTACAAGGCCATTCGGCCTCCGTTTTGCTTGCCGTTTGCGCCGGCGTGCCTTATTTATCGTTCTGGTCGATATCACATCAGTACTTCAAAGAGAATTACAAACGTTTTTTTCGTACGCATAGAGTACTTAACTGTGTGATTTTTTATTCCTTGTACAAGGCCATTCTGGCCTCCGTTTTGCTTGCCGTTTGCGCCGGCGTGCCTTATTTATCGTTCTGGTCGATATCACAACATCACTTCAAAGAGAATTACAAATGTTTTTTTTTTCGTACTTTTTTTCGTACCCATAGAGTACTTAACCGTGTGATTTATGATTCCTTGTACAAGGCCATTCTAGCCTCCGTTTTGCTTGCCGTTTGCGCCGACGTGCCATATTTATCGTTTTGGTCGATATCACAACAGTACTTCAAAGAGAATTACAAATTTTTTTTTCGTACTTTTTTTCGTACCCATAGAGTATTTAACTGTGTGATTTTTGATTCCTTGTACAAGGCCAATCTGGCCTCCGTTTTGCTTGCCGTTTGCGCCGGCTTGCCTTATTTATCGTTCTGGTCGATATCACAACAGTACTTCAAAGAGAATTACAAATGTTTTTTTTCGTACTTTTATTCGTACCCATAGAGTACTTAACTTAGTGATTTTTGATTCCTTGTACAAAACTATTCTGGCCTCCGTTTTGCTTGTTGTTTGTGCCGGCGTGCCTTATTTATCGTTCTGGTCGATATCACATCAGTACTTCAAAGAGAATTACAAACGTTTTTTTTCGAACTCGTTTTCGTACCCATAGAGTACTAAACTATGTGATTTTTGATTCCTTGCACAAGGCCATTATGGCCTCCGTTTTGCTTGCCGTTTGCGCCGGCATGCCTTATTTATCATTCTGGTCGATAACACATCAGTACTTCAATGAGAATTACAAATGATTTTTTCGTACTTTGTTTCGTACCCATTGAGTACTTAACTGTGTGATTTTTGATTCCTTGTACAAGGCCATTCTGACCTCCGTTTTGCTTGCCGTTTGCGCCGGCATGTCTTATTTATCGTTCTCGTCGATACCACATCAGTACTTCATAGAGAATTACAAACATTTTTTTTCGTACTTTTTTTTGTTCACATAGAGTACTTAACTATGTGATTTTTGATTCCTTGTACAAGGCCATTCTGGCCTCCATTTTGCTTGCTGTTTGCGCCGGCGTGCCTTATTTATCGTTCTGGTCGATATCACATTAGTACTTCAAAGATAATTACAAACGTTTTTTCGTACTTTTTTTTTGTACCCATAGAGTACTTAACTGTGTGATTTTTGATTCTTTGTACAAGGCCATTCTGGCCTCCGTTTTGATTGCCGTTTGCGTCGGCGTGCCTTATTTATCGTTCTGGTCGATATCACATCAGTACTTCAAAGAGAATTACAAACGTTTTTTTTCGTACTCTTTTTTGTACCCATAGAGTACTTAACGGTGTGATTTTGATTCTTTGTACAAGGCCATTCTGGCCACCGTTTTGCTTGCCATTTGCGCCGGCGTGCCTTATTTATCGTTCTGGTCGATAACACAACAGTACTTCAATGAGAATTACAAACATTTTTTTCGTACTTTGTTTTGTACCGATAGAGTACTTAACGGTGTGATTTTTGATTCTTTGTACAAGGCCATTCTGGCCTCCGTTTTGCTTGCCATTTGCGGCGGCGTTCCTTCTTTATCGTTCTGGTCGATAACACATCAGTAGTCCAAAGAGAATTACAAACTTTTTTTTGTACTTTTTTTCGTACCCATAGAGTACTTAACTGTGTGACTTTTGATTCCTTGTACAAGGCCATTCTGGCCTCCGTTTTGCTTGCCGTTTGCGCCGGCGTGCCTTATTTATCGTTCTGGTCGATATCACATCAATACTTCAAAGAGAATTACAAACGTTTTTTTCGTACCCATAGAGTACTTAACTGTGTGATTTTTTATTCCTAGTACAAGGCCATTCTGGCCTCCGTTTTGCTTGCCGTTTGCGCCGGCGTGCCTTATTTATCGTTCTGGTCGATATCACAACATCACTTCAAAGAGAATTACAAATGTTTTTTTTTCGTACTTTTTTTCGTACCCATAGAGTACTTAACTGTGTGATTTATGATTCCTTGTACAAGGCCATTCTAGCCTCCGTTTGGCTTGCCGTTTGCGCCGACGTGCCATATTTATCGTTTTGGTCGATATCACAACAGTACTTCAAAGAGAATTACAAATTTTTTTTTTCGTACTTTTTTTCGTACCCATAGAGTATTTAACTGTGTGATTTTTGATTCCTTGTACAAGGCCAATCTGGCCTCCGTTTTGCTTGCCGTTTGCGCCGGCTTGCCTTATTTATCGTTCTGGTCGATATCACAACAGTACTTCAAAGAGAATTACAAATGTTTTTTTTCGTACTTTTATTCGTACCCATAGAGTACTTAACTTTGTGATTTTTGATTCCTTGTACAAAACTATTCTGGCCTCCGTTTTGCTTGTTGTTTGTGCCGGCGTGCCTTATTTATCGTTCTGGTCGATATCACATCAGTACTTCAAAGAGAATTACAAACGTTTTTTTTCGAACTCGTTTTCGTACCCATAGAGTACTAAACTATGTGATTTTTGATTCCTTGCACAAGGCCATTATGGCCTCCGTTTTGCTTGCCGTTTGCGCCGGCATGCCTTATTTATCGTTCTGGTCGATAACACATCAGTACTTCAATGAGAATTACAAATGATTTTTTTCGTACTTTGTTTCGTACCCATTGAGTACTTAACTGTGTGATTTTTGATTCCTTGTACAAGGACATTCTGACCTCCGTTTTGCTTCCCGTTTGCGCCGGCATGTCTTATTTATCGTTCTCGTCGATACCACATCAGTACTTCATAGAGAATTACAAACATTTTTTTTCGTACTTTTTTTTGTTCACATAGAGTACTTAACTGTGTGATTTTTGATTCCTTGTACAAGGCCATTCTGGCCTCCATTTTGCTTGCCGTTTGCACCGGCGTGCCTTATTTATCGTTCTGGTCGATATCACATTAGTACTTCAAAGATAATTACAAACGTTTTTTCGTACTTTTTTTCGTACCCATAGAGTACTTAACTGTGTGATTTTTGATTCTTTGTACAAGGCCATTCGGCCTCCGTTTTGATTGCCGTTTGCGTCGGCGTGCCTTATTTATCGTTCGGTCGATATCACATCAGTACTTCAAAGAGAATTACAAACGTTTTTTTTCGTACTCTTTTTTGTCCCCATAGAGTACTTAACGGTGTGATTTTGATTCTTTGTACAAGGCCATTCTGGCCACCGTTTTGCTTGCCATTTGCGCCGGCGTGCCTTATTTATCGTTCTGGTCGATAACACAACAGTACTTCAATGAGAATTACAAACATTTTTTTCGTACTTTGTTTTGTACCGATAGAGTACTTAACGGTGTGATTTTTGATTCCTTGTACAAGGCCATTCTGGCCTCCGTTTTGCTTGCCATTTGCGGCGGCGTTCCTTCTTTATCGTTCTGGTCGATAACACATCAGTAGTCCAAAGAGAATTACAAACTTTTTTTTTGTACTTTTTTTCGTACCCATAGAGTACTTAACTGTGTGACTTTTGATTCCTTGTACAAGGCCATTCTGGCCTCCGTTTTGCTTGCCGTTTGCGCCGGCGTGCCTTATTTATCGTTCTGGTCGATATCACATCAGTACTTCAAAGAGAATTACAAACGTTTTTTTTCGTACCCATAGAGTACTTAACTGTGTGATTTTTTATTCCTAGTACAAGGCCATTCTGGCCTCCGTTTTGCTTGCCGTTTGCGCCGGCGTGCCTTATTTATCGTTCTGGTCGATATCACAACATCACTTCAAAGAGAATTACAAATGTTTTTTTTTCGTACTTTTTTTCGTACCCATAGAGTACTTAACTGTGTGATTTATGATTCCTTGTACAAGGCCATTCTAGCCTCCGTTTTGCTTGCCGTTTGCGCCGACGTGCCATATTTATCGTTTTGGTCGATATCACAACAGTACTTCAAAGAGAATTACAAATGTTTTTTTTCGTACTTTTTTTCGTACCCATAGAGTACTTAACTGTGTGATTTTTGATTCCTTGTACAAGGCCATTCTGGCCACCGTTTTGCTTGCCGTTTGCGCCGGCGTGCCTTATTTATCCTTTTGGTCGATATCACATCAGTACTTCAAAGAGAATTACAAACATTTTTTTTGTACTCCTTTTCGTACCCATAGAGTACTTAACGGTGTGATTTTTAATTCCTTGTACAAGGCCATTCTAGCCTCCGTTTTGCTTGCCGTTTGCGCCGGCGTGCCTTTTTTATCGTTCTGGTCGATATCACATCAGTACTTCAAAGAGAATTACAAACGTTTTTTTCCGTACCCATAGAGTACTTAACTGTGTGATTTTTGATTCCTTGTACAAGGCCATTATGGCCTCCGTTTTCCTTGCCGTTTGCGCCGGCGTGCCTTATTTATAGTTCTGGTCGATACCACATCAGTACTTCAAAGAGAATTACAAACGTTTTTTTTGTACTTTTTTTTGTACCGATAGAGTACTTAATTGTGTGATTTTTGATTCCTTGTACAAGGCCATTCTGGCCTCCGTTTTGCTTGGCATTTGTGCCGGCATACCTTATTTATCGTTCTGGTCGATATCACATCAGTACTTCAAAGAGAATTACAAACATTTTTTTTCGTACTATTTTTCGTACCCATAGAGTACTTAACTGTGTGATTTTTGATTCCTTGTACAAGGCCATTCCGGCCTCCGTTTTGCTTGCCGTTTGCGCCGGCGTGCCTTATTTATCGTTCTGGTCGATATCACATCAGTACTTCAAAGAGAATTACAAAAAAAAATTTCGTACTCTTTTTTGTACCCATAGAGTACTTAATGGTGTGATTTTTTATTCTTGTACAAGGCCATTATGGCCTCCGTTTTGCTTGCCGTTTGCGCCGGCGTGCCTTATTTATCGTTCTGGTGGATACCACATCAGTACATCAAAGGGAATTACAAACGTTTTTCGTATTTTTTTTCGTACCCATAGAGTACTTAACTGTGTGATTTTTGATTCCTTGTACAAGGCCATTCTGGCCTCCGTTTTGCTTGCCATTTGCGCCGGCATGCCTTATTTATCGTTCTGGTCGATAGCACATCAGTACTTCAAAGAGAATTACAAACGTTTTTTCATACTGTTTTTCGTATCCATAGAGTACTTAACTGTGTGATTTTTGATTCCTTGTGCAAGGCCATTCTGGCCTCCGTTTTGCTTGCCGTTTGCGCCGGCGTGCCTTATTTATCGTTCTGGTCGATATCACATCAGTACTTCAAAGAGAATTACAAATGTTTTTTTTCATACTTTTTTTTGTACCCGTAGAGTACTTAACTGTGTGATTTTTGATTCCTTGTACAAGGCCAGGCCTCCGTTTTGCTTGCCGTTTGCGCCGGCGTGTCTTATTTATCGTTCTGGTCGATATCACATCAGTACTTCAAAGAGAATTACAATCGTTTTTTTCGTACTCTTTTTCGTACCCATAGAGTTCTTAACTGTGTGATTTTTGATTCTTTGTACAAGGCCTTTCTGGCCTCCGTTTTGCTTGCCGTTTGCGCCGGCGTGCCTTATTTATCGTTCTGGTCGATATCACATCAGTACTTCAAAGAGAATTACAAACGTTTTTTTCGTACTTTTTTCGTACTTTTTTTCGTACCCATAAAGTACTTAACTGTGTGATTTTTGATTCCTTGTACAAGGCCATTCTGGCCTCCGTTTTGCTTGCCGTTTGCGCCGGCGTGCCTTATTTATCGTTCTGGTCGATATCACATCGTACTTCAAAGAGAATTACAAATGTTTTTTTCATACTTTTTTTTGTACCCGTAGAGTACTTAACTGTGTGATTTTTGATTCCTTGTACAAGGCCATGCCTCTGTTTTGCTTGCCGTTTGCGCCGGCGTGGCTTATTTATCGTTCTGGTCGATATCACATCAGTACTTCAAAGAGAATTACAATCGTTTTTTCGTACTCTTTTTCGTACCCATAGAGTTCTTAACTGTGTGATTTTTGATTCTTTGTACAAGGTCATTCTGGCCTCCGTTTTGCTTGCCGTTTGCGCCGGCGTGCCTTATTTATCGTTCTGGTCGATATCACACCAGTACTTCAAAGAGAATTACAAACATTTTTTTTCGTACTCTTTTTTGTACCCATAGAGTACTTAACGGTGTGATTTTGATTCCTTGTACAAGGCCATTCTGGCCTCCGTTTTGCTTACCGTTTGCGCCGGTGTGCCTTATTTATCGTTCTGGTCGATATCACATCAGTACTTAAAAGAGAATTACAAACGTTTTTTCCGTACTTTTTTTCGTACCCATAGAGTACTTAACTGTGTGACTTTTGATTCCTTGTACAAGGCCATTCGGCCTCCGTTTTGCTTGCCGTTTGCGCCGGAGTGCCTTATTTATCGTTCGGTCGATATCACATCGTACTTCAAAGAGAATTACAAACGTTTTTTTTCGTACTTTTTTTCGTACCCATAGAGTACTTAACCGTGTGATTTTTGATTCCTTGTACAAGGCCAATCGGCCTCCGTTTTGCTTTCCGTTTGCGCCGGCTTGCCTTATTTATCGTTCTGGTCGATATCACAACAGTACTTCAAAGAGAATTACAAATGTTTTTTTTCGTACTTTTATTCGTACCCATAGAGTACATAACTTTGTGATTTTTGATTCCTTGTACAAGGCCATTCTGGCCTACGTTTTACTTGTCGTTTGCGCCGGCATACCTTATTTATCGTTCTGGTCGATATCACATCAGTACTTCAAAGAGAATTACAAACGTTTTTTTTCGAACTCGTTTTCGTACCCATAGAGTAGTTAACGGTGTGATTTTTGATTCCTTGTACAAGGCCCTTCGGGCCTGCGTTTTGCTTGCCGTTTGCGCCGGCATGCCTTATTTATCGTTCTGGTCGATATTACATCAGTACTTCAATGAGAATTACAAACGATTTTTTTCGTACTTTGTTTCGTACCCATTGAGTACTTAATTGTGTGATTTTTGATTCCTTGTACAAGGCCATTCTGACCTCCGTTTTGCTTGCCGTTTGCGCCGGCATGCCTTATTTATCATTCTGGTCGATACCACATCAGTACTTCAAAGAGAATTACAAACGTTTTTTTTTGTACTTTTTTTCGTACCCATAGAGTACTTAACTGTGTGATTTTTGATTTCTTGTACAAGGCCATTCTGGCCTCCGTTTTGCTTGCCATTTGCGCCGGCGTGCCTTATTTATCGTTCTGGTCGATATCACATCAGTACTTCAAAGAGAATTACAAACGTTTTTTTCGTACTCTTTTTTGTACCCATAGAGTACTTAACGGTGTGATTTTGATTCTTTGTACAAGGCCATTCTGGCCTCCGTTTTGCTTGCCGTTTGCGCCGGCGTGCCTTATTTATCGTTCTGGTCGATAACACATCAATACTTCAATGAGAATTACAAACATTTTTTTTCGTAGTTTGTTTTGTACCCATAGAGTATTTAACGGTGTGATTTATGATTCCTTGTACAAGGCCATTCTGACCTCCGTTTTGCTTGCCGTTTGCGCAGGCGTACCTTATTTATCGTTCTGGTCGATAACACAAAGAGAATTACAAACTTTTTTTCGTACTTTTTTTGTACCCATAAAATACTTAACTGTGTGATTTTTTATTCCTTGTACAAGGCCTTTCTGGCCTCCGTTTTGCTTGCCGTTTGCGCCGGCGTGCCTTATTTATCGTTCTGGCCGATAACACATCCGTACTTCAATGAGAATTACAAAGTATTTTTTTCGTACTTTGTTTCATACCCATAGAGTACTTAACTGTGTGATTTTTGATTCCTTGTACAAGGCCATTCTGACCTCCGTTTTGCTTGCCGTTTGCGCCGGCGTGCCTTATTTATCGTTCTGGTCGATACCACATCAGTACTTCAAAGATAATTACAAACGTTTTTTTCGTACTTTTTTTCGAACTCATAGAGTACTTAACTGTGTGATTTTTGATTCCTTGTACAAGGCCATTCTGGCCTCCGTTTTGCTTGCCGTTTGCGCCGGCGTGCCTTATTTATCGTTCTGGTCGATAAAACATGAGTACTTCAATGTGAATTAAAAACGTTTTTTTCGTACTTTGTTTTGTACCCATAGAGTACTTAACGGTGTGATTTTTGAATCCTTGTACAAGGCCATTATGACCTCCGTTTTGCTTGCGTTTGCGCCGGCATCCCTTATTTATCGTTCTGGTCGATACCACATCAGTACTTCAAAGAGAATTACAAACTTTATTTTTCGTACTTTTTTTCGTACCCATAGAGTACTTAACTGTGTGATTTTTGATTCCTTGTACAAGGCCATTTTGGCCTCCGTTTTGCTTGCCGTTTGCGCCGGCGTGCCTTATTTATCGTTTTGGTCGATATCACATCAGTACTTCAAAGTGAATTACAAACGTTTTTTATCGTACTCTTTTTCGTACCCAAGGAGTACTTAACGGTGTGATTTTTGATTCCTTGTACAAAGCCATTCTGGTCTCCGTTTTGCTTGCCGTTTGCGCCGGCGTGCCTTATTTATCGTTCTGGTCGATAACACATCAGTACTTCAATGAGAATTACAAACTATTTTTTTCGTACTTTGTTTCGTACCCAAAGAGTACTTAACTGTGTGATTTTTGATTCCTTGTACAAGGCCATTCTAACCTCCATTTTGCTTGCCGTTTGCGCCGGCGTGCCTTATTTATCGTTCTGGTCGATACCACATCAGTACTTCAAAGAGAATTACCAACATTTTTTTTCGTACTTTTTTTCATACCCATAGAGTACTTAACTGTGTGATTTTTGATTCCTTGTACAAGGCCATTCTGGCCTCCGTTTTGCTTGCCATTTGCGCCGGCATGCCTTATTTATCGTTCTGGTAGATATCACATCAGTACTTCAAAGAGAATTACAAACGTTTTTTTTTCGTACTTTTTTTCGTACCCATAGAATACTTAACTGTGTGATTTTTGATTCCTTGTACAAGGCCATTCTGACCTCCGTTTTGCTTGCGTTTGCGCAGGCGTACCTTATTTATCGTTCTGGTCGATACCACATCAGTACTTCAAAGAGAATTACAAACGTTTTTTCGTACTTTTTTCGTACCCATAGAGTACTTAACTGTGTGATTTTTGATTCCTTGTACAAGGCCATTCTGGCCTCCGTTTTGCTTGCCGTTTGCGCCGGCGTGCCTTATTTATCATTCTGGTCGATATCACATCTGTACTTCAAAGAGAATTACAAACGTTTTTTATCGTACTCTTTTTCGTACCCATAGAGTACTTAACGGTGTGATTTTTGATTCCTTGTACAAGGCCATCCTGGCCTCAGTTTTGCTTGCCGTTTGCGCCGGCGTGCCTTATTATTCGTTCTGGTCGATACCACATCAGTACTTCAAAGAGAATTACAAACATTTTTTTCGTACTCTGTTTTGTACCCATAGGTGTGATTTTTGATTCCTTGTACAAGGCCATTCTGGCCTCCGTTTTGCTTGCCGTTTGCGCCGACATGCCTTATTTATCGTTCTGGTCGATATCACATCAGTACATCAAAGAGAATTACAAACGTTTTTTCGTACTTTTTTTCGTACCCATAGAGTACTTAACTGTGTGATTTTTGATTCATTGTACAAGGCCATTCTGGCCTCCGTTTTTCTTGCGGTTTGCGCCGGCGTGAATTATTTATCGTTCTTGTCGATAACACATCAGTACTTCAAGGAAAATTACAAACAATTTTTTTCGTACTTTGTTTCGTACCCAAAGAGTACTTAACTGTGTGATTTTTGATTCCTTGTACAAGGCATTATGACCTCCTTTTTGCTTGCCGTTTGCGCCGGCGTACCTTATTTATCGTTCTGGTCGATACCACATCAATACATCAAAGAGAATTACAAACATTGTTTTTCGTACTTTTTTTCGAACCCATAGAGTACTTAAATGTGTGATTTTTGATTCCTTGTACAAGGCCATTCTGGCCTCCGTTTTGCTTGCCGTTTGCGCCTGCGTGCCTTATTTATCGTTCGGTCGATATCACATCGTACTTCAAAGAGAATTACAAACGTTTTTTTTTCGTACTTCTTTTCGTACCCATAGAGTACTTAAGCGTGTGATTTTTGATTCCTTGTACAAGGCCATTCGGCCTCCGTTTTGCTTGCCGTTTTCGCCGGCGTGCCTTATTTATCGTTCGGTCGATATCACATCGTACTTCAAAGAGAATTACAAACGTTTTTTTCGTACCCATAGAGTACTTAAGCGTGTGATTTTTGATTCCTTGTACAAGGCCATTTCGGCCTCCGTTTTGCTTACCTTTTGCGCCGGCGTGCCTTATTTATCGTTCTGGTCGATATCACATCAGTACTTCAAAGAGAATTACAAACATTTTTTTTCGTACCCATAGAGTACTTAACTGTGTGATTTTTGATTCCTTGTACAAGGCCATTATGGCCTCCGTTTTGCTTGCCGTTTGTGCCGGCGTGCCTTATTTATCGTTCTGGTCGATAACACATCAGTACTTCAATGAGAATTACAAACTATTTTTTTCGTACTTTGTTTCGTACCTATAGAGTACTTAACTGTGTGATTTTTGATTCCTTGAACAAGGCCATTCTGACCTCCGTTTTGCTTGCCGTTTGCGCCGGCGTGCCTTATTTATCGTTCTGGTCGATACCACATCGTACTTCGAGAGAGAATTACAAACGTTTTTTTTCGTACTTTTTTTCGTACCCATAGAGTAGTTAAGCGTGTGATTTTTGATTCATTGTACAAGGCCATTCTGGCCTCCGTTTTGCTTGCCGTTTGCGCCGGCGTGCCTTATTTATCGTTCTGGTCGATAACACATCAATACTTCAATGAGAATTACAATCGTTTTTTTTCGTACTTTGTTTTGTACCCATAGAGTACTTAACGGTGTGATTTTTGATTTCTTGTACAAGGCCATTCTGACCTCCGTCTTGCTTGCATTTGCGCCGGCGTACCTTATTTATCGTTCTGGTCGATACCACATCAGTACTTCAAAGATAATTACAAACGTTTTTTTCGTACTTTTTTTCGTACTCACTGAGTACTTAACTGTGTGATTTTTGATTCCTTGTACAAGGCCATTCTGGCCTCCGTTTTGCATGCCGTTTGCGCCGGCGTGCCTTATTTATCGTTCTGGTCGATATCACATCAATACATCAAAGAGAATTACAAATGTTTTTTTTCGTACTTTTTTTCGTACACATAGAGTACTTAACTGTGTGATTTTTGATTCCTTGTACAAGGCCATTCTGGCTTCCGTTTCGCTTGCCGTTTGCTCCGGCGTGCCTTATTTATCGTTCTGGTCGATATCACATCAGTACTTCAAAGAGAATTACAAACGTTTTTTTCGTACTTTTTTTCGTACCCATAGAGTACTTAACTGTGTGATTTTTGATTCCTTGTACAAGGCCATTCTGGCCTCCCTTTTGCTTGCCGTTTGCGCCGGCGTGCCTTATTTATCGTTATGGTCGATATCACATCAGTACTTCAAAGAGAATTACAAACGTTTTGTTTCGTACTCTTTTTTGTACCCATAGAGTACTTAACTGTGTGATTTTTGATTCCTTATACAAGGCCATTCTGACCTCCGTTTTGCTTGCCGTTTGCGCCGGCGTGCCTTATTTATCGTTCGGTCGATATCACATCGTACTTCAAATATAATTACAAACGTTCTTTTTCGTACTTTTTTCTTACCCATAGAGTACTTAACTCGTGTGATTTTTGATTCCTTGTAAAAGGCCATTCGGCCTCCGTTTTGCTTGCCGTTTGCGCCGGCGTGCCTTATTTATCGTTCGTCGATATCACATCGCAGTACTTCAAAGAGAATTACAAACGTTTTTTTTCGTACTTTTTTCGTACCAATAGAGTACTTAACTGTATGATTTTTGATTGTTTGTACAAGGCCATTCTGGCCTCCGTTTTGCTTGCCGTTTGCGCCGGCGTGCCTTATTTATCGTTCGGTCGATATATCATCGTACTTCAAAGAGAATTACAAACGTTTTTTTTCGTACTTTTTTTCGTACCCATAGAGTACTTAACTGTGTGATTTTTGATTCCTTGTACAAGGCCTTTCTGGCCTCCATTTTGCTTTCCGTTTGCGCAGGCGTGCCTTATTTATCGTTCTGGTCGATATCACATTAGTACTTCAAAGATAATTACAAATGTTTTTTTGTACTCTTTTTTGTACCCATAGAGTACTTAACGGTGTGATTTTTGATTCCTTGTACAAAGGCCATTCTGGTCTCCGTTTTGCTTGCCCTTTGTGCCGGCGTGCCTTATTTATCGTTCGGGTCGATATCACATCTGTACTTCAAAGAGAATTACAAACGTTTTTTTCGTACTCTTTTTCGTACCTATAGAGTACTTAACGCTGTGATTTTTGATTCCTTGTACAAGGCCATTCTGTCTTCCGTTTTGCTTGCCGTTTGCACCGGCGTTCCTTATTTATCGTTCTGGTCGATAAGACATCAGTACTTCAAGGAAAATTACAAACAATTTTTTTCGTACTTTGTTTCGTACCCATAGAGTACTTAACTGTGTGATTTTTGATTCCTTGTAGAAGGCCATTCTGACCTCCTTTTTGCTTGCCGTTTGCGCCGGCGTACCTTATTTATTGTTCTGGTCGATACCATATCAATACTTCAAAGAGAATTAAAAACATTTTTTTCGTACTTTTTTTCGAACCCATAGAGTACTTAACTGTGTGATTTTTGATTCCTTGTACAAGGCCATTCCGCCTCCGTTTTGCTTGCCGTTTGCGCCGGCGTGCCTTATTTATCGTTCGGTCGATATCACATCAGTACTTCAAAGAGAATTACAAACGTTTTTTTTCGTACTTTTTTTCGTACCCATAAAGTACTTAATTGTTTGATTTTTGATTCCTTGTACAAGGCCATTCTGGCCTCCGTTTTGCTTACCGTTTGCGCCGGCGTGCCTTATTTATCGTTCTGGTCGATATCACATCAGTACTTCAAAGAGAATTACAAACGTTTTTTCGTACCCATAGAGTACTTAACTGTGTGATTTTTGATTCCTTGTACAAGGCCATTCTGGCCTCCGTTTTGCTTGCCGTTTGTGCCGGCGTGGCTTATTTATCATTCTGGTCGATAACACATCAGTACTTCAATGAGAATTACAAACGATTTTTTCGTACTTTGTGTCGTACCCATAGAGTACTTAACTGTGTCATTTTTGATTCCTTATACAAGGCCATTCTGACCTCTGTTTTGCTTGCCGTTTGCGCCGGCGTGCCTTATTTATCGTTCTAGTCGATACCACATCAGTACTTCAAAGAGAATTACAAACGTTTTTTTCATACTTTTTTTCGTACCCATATAGTACTTAGCGTGTGATTTTTGATTCCTTGTACAAGGCCATTCTGGTCTCCGTTTTGCTTGCCGTTTGTGCCGGCGTGCCTTATTTATCGTTCTGGTCGATAACACATCAGTACTTCAATGAGAATTACAAACGTTTTTTTTCGTACTTTGTTTTGTACCAATAGAGTACTTAACGGTGTGATTTATGATTCCTTGTACAAGGCCATTCTGGCCTCCGTTTTGCTTGCCGTTTGCGCCGGCGTACCTTATTTATCATTCTGGTCGATACCACATCAGTACATCAAAGAGAATTACAAACTTTTTTTCGTACTTTTTTTCGTACCCATAGAGTACTTAACTGTGTGATTTTTATACCTTGTACAAGGCCATTCTGGCCTCCGTTTTGCTTGCCGTTTGCGCCGGCGTGCCTTATTTATCGTTCTGGTCGATATCACATCAGTACTTCAAAGAGAATTTCAAACGTTTTTTTCATACCCATAGAGTACTTAACTGTGTGATTTTTGATTCTTTGTACAAGGCTATTCTCGGCCTCCGTTTTGCTTGCGAGTTTGCGCCGGCGTGCCTTATTTATCGTTCTGGTCGATATCACATCAATACTTCAAAGAGAATTAAAAAGGTTTTTTTTCGTACTCTTTTTCTTACCCATAGATTACTTAACTGTGTGATTTTTGATTCCTTGTACAAGGCCATTCTGGCCTCCGTTTTGCTTGCCGTTTGCGCCGGCGTGCCTTATTTATCGTTCTGGTCGATATCACATCAGTACTTCAAAGACAATTACAAACGCTTTTTTTCAAACTTTTTTTCGTACCCATAGAGTACTACTTAACTGTGTGATTTTTGATTCCTTGTACAAGGCCATTACGGCCTCCGTTTTGCTTGCCGTTTGCACCGGCGTGCCTTATTTATCGTTCGGTCGATATCACATCGTACTTCAAAGATAATTACAAACGTTTTTTTTCGTACTTTTTTTTCGTACCCATATAGTACTTAGCGTGTGATTTTTGATTCCTTGTACAAGGCCATTCTGGCCTTCGTTTTGCTTGTCGTTTGCGCCGGCGTGCCTTATTTATCATTCTGGTCGATATCACATCAGTACTTCAAAGAGAATTACAAACGTTTTTTCGTACCCATAGAGTACTTAACTGTGTGATTTTTGATTCTTTGTACAAGGCCATTCTGGCCTCCGTTTTACTTTCCGTTTGCGCCGGTGTGCCATATTTATCGTTCTGGTCGATATCACATCAGCACTTCAAAGAGAATTACAAACATTTTTTTTCGTACTCTTTTTTGTACCCATAGAGTACTTAACGGTGAGATTTTTGATTCCTTGTACAAGGCTATTCTGACCTCCGTTTTGCTTGCCGTTTGCGCCGGCGTACCTTATTTATCGTTCTAGTCGATACCACATCAGTACTTCAAAGACAATTACAAACGTTTTTTTTTCGTACTTTTTTTCGTACCCATAGATTACTTAACTGTGTGATTTTTGATTCCTTGTACAAGGCCATTCCGGCCTCCGTTTTGCTTGCCGTTTGCGCCGGCGTGTCTTATTTAACGTTCTGGTCGATATCACATCAGTACTTCAAAGATAATTACTAACGTTTTTTATCATACTTTTTTTCGTACCCATAGAGTACTTAGCGTGTGATTTTTGATTCCTTGTACAAGGCCATTCGGCCTCCGTTTTGCTTGCCGTTTGCGCCGGCGTGCCTTATTTATCGTTCGGTCGATATCACATCGTACTTCAAAGAGAATTACAACCGTTTTTTTTCGTACTTTTTTTCGTACCCATAGAGTACTTAAGCGTGTGATTTTTGATTCTTTGTACAAGGCCATTCTCGGCCTCCGTTTTGCTTGCCGTTTGCGCCGGCGTGCCTTATTTATCGTTCGGTCGATATCACATCGTACTTCAAAGAGAATTACCAACGTTTTTTTCATACCCATAGAGTACTTAAGCGTGTGATTTTTGATTCTTTGTACAAGGCCATTCTGGCCTCCGTTTTGCTTTCCGTTTGCGCCGGCGTGCCTTATTTATCGTTCGGTCGATATCACATCAGTACTTCAAAGAGAATTAAAAAGGTTTTTTTTCGTACTCTTTTTCTTACCCATAGATTACTTAACTGTGTGATTTTTGATTCCTTGTACAAGGCCATTTTGGCCTCCGTTTTGCTTGCCGTTTGCGCCGGCGTGCCTTATTTATCGTTCGGTCGATATCACATCGTACTTCAAAGACAATTACAAACGTTTTTTTTTTCGAACTTTTTTTCGTACCCATAGAGTACTTAGCGTGTGATTTTTGATTCCTTGTACACGGCCATTCCGGCCTCCGTTTTGCTTGCCGTTTGCACCGGCGTGCCTTATTTATCGTTCGGTCGATATCACATCGTACTTCGAGATAATTACAAACGTTTTTTTTCGTACTTTTTTTTCGTACCCATAGAGTACTTAAGCGTGTGATTTTTGATTCCTTGTACAAGGCCATTCTGGCCTTCGTTTTGCTTGTCGTTTGCGCCGGCGTGCCTTATTTATCATTCTGGTCGATATCACATCAGTACTTCAAAGAGAATTACAAACGTTTTTTTCGTACCCATAGAGTACTTAACTGTGTGATTTTTGATTCTTTGTACAAGGCCATTCTGGCCTCCGTTTTGCTTTCCGTTTGCGCCGGTGTGCCATATTTATCGTTCTGGTCGATATCACATCAGCACTTCAAAGAGAATTACAAACATTTTTTTTCGTACTCTTTTTTGTACCCATAGAGTACTTAACGGTGAGATTTTTGATTCCTTGTACAAGGCTATTCTGACCTCCGTTTTGCTTGCCGTTTGCGCCGGCGTACCTTATTTATCGTTCTAGTCGATACCACATCAGTACTTCAAAGATAATTACAAACGTTTTTTTTTCGTACCCATAGATTACTTAACTGTGTGATTTTTGATTCCTTGTACAAGGCCATTCTGGCCTCCGTTTTGCTTGCCCTTTGCGCCGGCGTGTCTTATTTATCGTTCTGGTCGATATCACATCAGTACTTCAAAGATAATTACTAACGTTTTTTTTCATACTTTTTTTCGTACCCATAGAGTACTTAACTGTGTGATTTTTGATTCCTTGTACAAGGCCATTACGGCCTCCGTTTTGCTTGCCGTTTGCGCCGGCGTGCCTTATTTATCGTTCGGTCGATATCACATCGTACTTCAAAGAGAATTACAACCGTTTTTTTTCGTACTTTTTTTCGTACCCATAGAGTACTTAACTGTGTGATTTTTGATTCTTTGTACAAGGCCATTCTGGCCTCCGTTTTGCTTGCCGTTTGCGCCGGCGTTGCTTTTTTATCGTTCGGGTCGATATCACATCAGTACTTCAAAGAGAATTACAAACGTTTTTTTTCGTACTCTTTTTTGTACCCATAGAGTACTTAACGGTGTGATTTTGATTCCCTGTACAAGGCCATTCTGGACTCCGTTTTCCTTGCCGTTTGCGCCGGTGTGCCTTATTTATCGTTCTGGTCAATAACACATCAGTACTTCAATGAGAATTACAAACGTTTTTTTTCGTACTTTGTTTTGAACCCATAGAGTACTTAACGGTGTGATTTTTGATTCCTTGTACAAGGCCATTCTGACCTCCGTTTTGCTTGCCGTTTGCGCCGGCATACCTTATTTATCGTTCTTGTCGAAATCACATCAGTACTTCATAGATAATTACAAATATTTTTTTTCGTACTTTTTTTCGTACCCATAGAGTACTTAACTGTGTGATTTTTGATTCCTTGTACAAGGCCATTCCGGCCTCTGTTTTGCTTCCCGTTTGCGTCGGCGTGCCTTATTTATCGTTCTGGTCGATGTCACATCAGTACTTCAAAGAGAATTACAAACATTTTTTTCGTACTCTTTTTTGTACCCATAGAGTACCTAACGGTGTGATTTTGATTCCTTGTACAAGGCAATTCCGGCCTCCGTTTTGCTTGCTGTTGGCGCCGGTGTGCCTTATTAATTGTTCTGGTCGATAACACATCAGTACTTCAATGAGAATTACAAATGTTTTTTTTCGTACATTGTTTTGTACCCATAGAGTACTTGGCGGTGTGATTTTTGATTCCAGGCGATTCTGACCTCCGTTTTGCTTGCCGTTTGCGCCGGCGTACCTTATTTATCGTTCTGGTCGATACCACATCAGTACTTCAAAGAGAATTACAAACGTTTTTTTTCGTCCTTTTTTTCGTACCCATAGAGTACTTAACTGTGTGACTTTTGATTCCTTTTACAAGGCCATTCTGGCCTCCGTTTTGCTTGCCGTTTGCGCCGGCGTGCCTTCTTTATCGTTATGGTCGATATCACATCTGTACTTCAAAGAGAATTACAAACGATTTTTTTCTTACTTTTTTTCGTACCCATTGAGTACTTAACTGTGTGATTTTTGATTCCTTGTACATGGCCATTCTGGCCTCCGTTTTGCTTGCCGTTTGCGCCGGCATGCCTTATTTATCGTTCTGGTCGATATCACAACAGTACTTCAAAGAGAATTACGAATGTTTTTTTTTCGTACTTTTTGTCGTACCCATAGAGTACTTAACTGTGTGATTTTTGATTCCTTGTACAAGGCAATTCTGGCCTCCGTTTTGCTTGCCGTTTTCGCCGGCGTGCCTTATTTATCGTTCTGGCCGATATCACATCAGTACTTCATAGAGAATTACAACCATTTTTTTTCGTACTCTTCTTCATACCCGTAGAGTACTTAACGGTGTGATTTTTGATTCCTTGTACAAAGCCATTCTGGCCTCCGTTTTGCTTGCCGTTTGCGACGGCGTGCCTTATTTATCGTTCTAGTCGATAACACATCAGTACTTCAATGAGAATTACAAACAATTTTTTTCGTACTTTGTTTCGTACCCATAGAGTACTTAACTGTGTGATTTTTGATTCCTTGTACAAGGCCATTCTGACCTCCCTTTTGCTTGCCGTTTGCGCCGGTGTACCTTATTTATCGTTCTGGCCAATACCACTTCAGTACTTCAAAGAGAATTACAAATGGTTTTTTTCAAACTTTTTTTCGTACCCAAAGAGTACTTAACTGTGTAATTTTTGATTCCTTGTACAAGGCCATTCTGGCCTCCGTTTTGCTTGCCGTTTGCGCCGGCGTGCCTTATTTATCGTTCGGTCGATATCACATCGCATACTTCAAAGAGAATTACAAACGTTTTTTTTCGTACTTTTTTTTCATACCCATAGAGTACTTAACTGTGTGATTTTTGATTCCTTGTACAAGGCCATTATGGCCTCCGTTTTGCTTGCCGTTTGCGCCGGCGTGCCTTATTTATCGTTATGGTCAATAACACATCAGTACTTCAATGAGAATTACAAACGTTTTTTTTTCGTACTTTTTTTTGTACCCATAGAGTACTTAACGGTGTGATTTTTGATTCCTTGTACAAGGCCATTCTGGCCTCCGTTTTGCTTGCCGTTTGCGCCGGCGTGCCTTATTAATCGTTCTGGTCGATATCACATCAGTAATTCAAAGAGAATTACAAACGTTTTTTTCGTACTTATTTTTGTACCCAAAGAGTATTTAACGGTGTGATTCTGGCCTCTATTTTGCTTGCCGTTTGCGCCGGCGTGCCTTATTTATCGTTCTGGTCGATATCACATCAGTACTTCAATGAGAATTACAAACGTTTTTTTTCGTACTTTTTTTTTTCGTACCCATAGAGTACTTAACTGTGTGATTTTGGATTCCTTGTAGGACATTCTGGCCTCCGTTTTGCTTGCCGTTTGCGCCAGCGTGCCTTATTTATCGTTGTGGTCGATATCACATCAGTACTTCAAAGAGAATTACAAACGTTTTTTTTCGTACCCACAGAGTACTTAACTGTGTTATTTTTGATTCATTGTACAAGGTTATTCTGGCCTCCGTTTTGCATGCCGTTTGCGCCGGCGTGCCTTATTTATCGTTCTGGTCGATATCACATCAGTACTTCAAAGAGAATTACAAACGTTTTTTTCGTACTTTTTTTTTCCAACCCATAGATTACTTAACTGTGTGATTTTTGATTCCATGTACAATGACATTTCTGGCCTCCGTATTGCTTGCCGTTTGCGCCGGCGTGCCTTATTTATCATTCTCGTCGATAACACATCAATACTTCAATGAGAATTACAAACGTTTTTTTTTCGTACTTTGTTTTGTACCCATAGAGTACTTAACGGTGTGATTTTTGATTCCTTGTACAAGGCCATTCTGACCTCCATTTTGCATGCCGTTTGCACCGGCATACCTTATTTTTTGTTCTGGTCGATACCACATCAGTACTTCAAAGAGAATTACAAACGTTTTATTTTGTACTTTTTTTCGTACCCATAGAGTACTTAACTGTGTGATTTTTGATTCCTTGTACAAGGCCATTCTGGCCTCGGTTTTGCTTGCTGTTTGAGCTGGCGTGCCTTATTTCTCGTTCTGGTCGATATCACATCAGTACTTCAATGAGAATTACAAACGTTTTTTTTCGTAGTTTTTTTCGTACCCATAGAGTACTTAACTGTGTGATTTTTGATTCATTGTACAAGGACATTCTGGCCTCCGTTTTGCTTGCCGTTTGTGCCGGCATGCCTTATTTATCGTTCTGGTCGATATCACATCAGTACTTCAAAGAGAATTAAAAATGTTTTTTTTTCGTATTCTTTTTTGTTCCCATAGAGTACTTAACGGTGTGATTTTTGATTCCTTGTACAAGGCCATTCTGGCCTCCGTTTTGCTTGCCGTTTGCGCTGGCTTGCCTTATTTATCGTTCTTGTCGATATCACATCAGTACTTCAAAGAGAATTACAAAGGTTTTTTTTTCGTAATCTTTTTTGTACCCATAGAGTACTTAACGGTGTGATTTTTGATTCCTTGTACAAGGCCATTCTGGCCTCCATTTTGCTTGCCGTTTGCGCCGGCTTGCCTTATTTATCGTTCTGGTCGATATCACATCAGTACTTCAAAGAGAATTACAAACATTTTTTTTCGTTCTCTTTTTTGTACCCATAGAGTACTTAACGGTGTGATTTTTGATTCCTTGTACAAGTCCATTCTCGCCTACGTTTTGCTTGCCGTTTGCGCCGGCGTGCCTTATTTATCGTTCTGGTCGATAACACATCAGTACTTCAAAGATAATTACAAACGTTTTTTTTCGTACTCTTTTTTGTACCCATTGAGTATTTAACGGTGTGATTTTTGATTCCTTGTACAAGGCCATTCTGGCCTCCGTTTTGCTTGCCATTTCCGCCGGCGTGCCTTATTTATCGTTCTGGTCGATAACACTTCAGTACTTCAATGAGAATTGCAAACGTTTTTTTCATACTTTGTTTTGTACCCATTGAGTACTTAACGGTGTGATTTTTGATTCCTTGTACAAGGCCATTCTGACCTCCGTTTTGCTTGCCGTTTGCGCCGGCGTACCTTATTTATCGTTCTGGTCGATACCACATCAGTACTTCAAAGAGAATTACAAACGTTTTTTTTCGTACTTTGTTTTATACCCATAGAGTAATTAACGGTGTGATTTTGATTCCTTGTACAAGGCCATTATGACCTCCGTTTTGCTTGCCGTTTGCGCCGGCGTACCTTATTTATCGTTCTGGTCGATACCACATCAGTACTTCAAAGATAATTACAAACGTTTTTTTTCGTAATTTTTTTCGAACCCATAGAGTACTTAACTGTGTGATTTTTTATTCCTCGTACAAGGCCATTCTGTCCTCCGTTTTGCTTGCCGTTTGCGCCGGCGTGCCTTATTTATCAATCGGTCGATATCACATCGTACTTCAAAGAGAATTACAAACGTTTTTTTTCGTACTTTTTTTCGTACCCATAGAGTACTTAACTCGTGTGATTTTTTATTCCTTGTATAAGGCCATTCTGGCCTCCGTTTTGCTTGCCATTTGCGCCGGCGTGCCTATTTATCGTTCTGGTCGATATCACATCAGTACTTCAAAGAGAATTACTAACGTTTTTTTTCGTATTTTTTTTCGTACCCATAGAGTACTTAACTGTGTGATTTTTGATTCCTTGTACAAGGCCATTCGGCCTCCATTTTGCTTGCCATTTGCGCCGGCGTGTCTTATTTATCGTTCTGGTCGATATCACATCAGTACTTCAATGAGAATTACAAACGATTTTTTTCGTACTCTTTTTCAGACCCATAGAGTACTTAACGGTGTGATTTTTGATTCCTTGTACAAGGACATTCTGGCCTCCGTTTTGCTTGCCGTTTGCGCCGGCGTGCCTTATTTATCGTTCTGGTCGATAACACATCAGTACTTCAATAAGAATTACAAACGTTTTTTTTCGTACTTTGTTTCGTATCCATAGAGTACTTAAGCGTGTGATTTTTGATTCCTTGTACAAGGCCATTCTGACCACCGTTTTGCTTGCCGTTTGCGCCGGCGTACCTTATTTATCGTTCTGGCCGATACCACATCAGTACTTCAAAGAGAATTACAAAATTTTTTTCGTACTTTTTTTCATTCCTATAGAGTACTTAACGGTGTGATTTTTGATTCCTTGTACAAGGCCATTCTGACCTCCGTTTTGCTTGACGTATGCGCCGGCGTGCCTTATTTATCGTTCTGGTCGATATCACATCAGTACTTCAAAGAGAATTACAAACATTTTTTTCGTACTCTTTTTTGTACCCATAGAGTACTTAACGGTATGATTTTTGATTCCTTGTACAAGGCCATTCTGGCCTCTGTTTTGCTTGCCCTTTGCGCCGGCGTGCCTTATTTATCGTTCTGGTCGATATCACATCAGTAATTCAAAGAGAATTACAAACATTTTTTTTCGTACTTATTTTTGTACCCATAGAGTACTTAACGGTGTGATTCTGGCCTCTATTTTGCTTGCCGTTTGCGCCGGCGTGCCTTATTATCGTTCTGGTCGATATCACATCATTACTTCAATGAGAATTACAAACGTTTTTTTTCGTACCTTGTTTTGTACCCATAGAGTATTTAACGGTGTGATTTTTGATTCCTTGTACAAGGCCAATCTGACCTCCGTTTTGCTTGCCCTTTGCGCCGGCGTACCTTATTTATCGTTCTGGTCGATACCACATCAGTACTTGAAAAAGAATTACAAACGTTTTATTTCGTACTTTTTTTCGTACCCATAAAGTACTTAACTGTGTGATTTTTGATTCCTTGTACAAGGACATTCTGGCCTCCGTTTTGCTTGCCGTTTGCGCCAGCGTGCCTTATTTATCGTTCTGGTCGATATCACATAAGTACTTCAAAGAGAATTACAAACGTTTTTTCGTACTTTTTTTCGTACCCATAAAGTACTTAACTGTGTGATTTTTTATTCCATGTACAAGGACATTCTGGCCTCCGTTTTGCTTGCCGTTTGCGCCAGCGTGCCTTATTTATCGTTCTGGTCGATATCACATCAGTACTTCAAAGAGAATTACAAACATTTTTTTTTCGTACCCATAGAGTACTTAACTGTGTTATTTTTGATTCCTTGTACAAGCTTATTCTGGCCTCCGTTTTGCATGCCGTTTGCGCCGGCGTGCCTTATTTATCGTTCTGGTCGATATCACATCAGTACTTCAAAGAGAATTACAAACGTTTTTTTCGTATTTTTTTTCCTACCCATAGATTACTTAACTGTGTGATTTTTGATTCCTTGTACAAGGACATTCTGGCCTCCGTATTGCTTGCCGTTTGCGCCGGCGTGCCTTATTTATCGTTCTGGTCGATAACACATCAGTACTTCAATGAGAATTACAAACGTTTTTTTTTCGTACTTTGTTTTGTACCCATAGAGTACTTAACGGTGTGATTTTTGATTCCTTGTACAAGGCCATTCTGACCTCCGTTTTGCTTGCGTTTGCACCGGCGTACCTTATTTATCATTCTGGTCGATACCACATCAGTACTTCAAAGAGAATTACAAACGTTTTATTTTGTACTTTTTTTCGTACCCATAGAGTACTTAACTGTGTGATTTTTGATTCCTTGTACAAGGCCATTCTGGCCTCGGTTTTGCTTGCCGTTTGAGCTTACGTGCCTTATTTATCGTTCTGGTCGATATCACATCAGTACTTCAATGAGAATTACAAACGTTTTTTTTCGTACTTTTTTTCGTACCCATAGAGTACTTAACTGTGTGATTTTTGATTCATTGTACAAAGACATTCTGGCCTCCGTTTTGCTTGCCGTTTGTGCCGGCGTGCCTTATTTAGCGTTCTTGTCGATATCACATCAGTACTTCAAAGAGAATTAAAAAGGGTTTTTTTCGTATTCTTTTTTGTTCCCATAGAGTACTTAACGGTGTGATTTTTGATTCCTTGTACAAGGCCATTCTGGCCTCCGTTTTGCTTGCCGTTTGCGCTGGCTTGCCTTATTTATCGTTCTGGTCGATATCACATCAGTACTTCAAAGAGAATTACAAAGGTTTTTTTTCGTACTCTTTTTTGTACCCATAGAGTACTTAACGGTGTGATTTTTGATTCCTTGTACAAGGCCATTCTGGCCTCCGTTTTGCTTGCCGTTTGCGCCGGCATGCCTTATTTATCGTTCTGGTCGATATCACATCAGTACTTCAAAGAGAATTACAAACATTTTTTTTCGTACTCTTTTTTGTACCCATAGAGTACTTGACGGTGTGATTTTTGATTCCATGTACAAGGCCATTCTGGACTTCGTTTTGCTTGCCGTTTGCGCCGGCGTGCCTTATTTATCGTTCTGGGCGATATCACATCAGTACTTCAAAGAGAATTACAAACACTTTTTTTCGTACTCTTTTTTGTACCCATAGAGTACTTAACTGTGTGATTTTTGATTCCTTGTACAAGGCCATTCTGGCATTCGTTTTGCTTGCCGTTTGCGCCGGCGTTCCTTATTTATCGTTCTGGTCGATATCACATCAGTACTTCAAAGAGAATTACAAACGTTTTTTTTCGTACACTTTTTTGTACCCATAGAGTACTTAACGGTGTGATTTTTGATTACTTGTACAAGGCCATTCTGGCCTCCGTTTTGCTTGCCGTTTGCGCCGGCGTGCCTTATTTATCGTTCTGGTCGATAACACATCAGTACTTCAAAGATAATTACAAACGTTTTTTTTCGTACTCTTTTTTGTACCCATTGAGTACTTAACGGAGTGATTTTTGATTCCATGTACAAGGCCATTCTGGCCTCCGTTTTGCTTGCCATTTGCGCCGGCGTGCCTTATTTATCGTTCTGGTCGATAACACATCAATACTTCAATGAGAATTGCAAACGTTTTTTTTCATACTTTGTATTGTACCCATTGAGTACTTAACGGTGTGATTTTTGATTCCTTGTACAAGGCCATTCTGACCTCCGTTTTGCTTGCCGTTTGCGCCGGCGTACCTTATTTATCGTTCTGGCCGATACCACATCAGTACTTCAAAGAGAATTACAAACGTTTTTTTTCGTAATTTTTTTCGAACCCATAGAGTACTTAACTGTGTGATTTTTTATTCCTCGTACAAGGCCATTATGTCCTCCGTTTTGCTTGCCGTTTGCACCGGCGTGCCTTATTTATCATTATGGTCGATATCACATCAGTACTTCAAAGAGAATTACAAACGTTTTTTTTCCGTACCCGTAGAGTACTTAACTGTGTGATTTTTGATTCCTTGTATAAGGCCATTATGGCCTCCGTTTTGCTTGCCGTTTGCACCGGCGTGCCTTATTTTTCGTTCTGGACGATATCACATCAGTACTTCAAAGAGAATTACTAACGTTTTTTTTCGTATTTTTTTTCGTACCCATAGAGTACTTAACTGTGTGATTTTTGATTCCTTGTACAAGGCCATTCTGGCCTCCGTTTTGCTTGCCGTTTGCGCCGGCGTGTCTTATTTATCGTTCTGGTCGATATCACATCAGTACTTCAAAGAGAATTACAATCGTTTTTTTCGTACTCTTTTCAGACCCATAGAGTACTTAACGGTGTGATTTTGGATTCCTTGTACAAGGACATTCTGGCCTCCGTTTTGCTTGCCGTTTGTGCCGACGTGCCTTATTTATCGTTCTGGTCGATAACACATCAGTACTTCAATGAGAATTACAAACGTTTTTTTTCGTACATTGTTTCGTATCCATAGAGTACTTAACTGTGTGATTTTTGATTCCTTGTACAAGGCCATTCTGACCACCGTTTTGCTTGCCGTTTTCGCCGGCATACCTTATTTATCGTTCTGGCCGATACCACATCAGTACTTCAAAGAGAATTACAAACTTTTTTTTCGTACTTTTTTTCGTTCCCATAGAGTACTTAACTGTGTGATTTTTGATTCCTTGTACAAGGACATTCTGGCCTCCGTTTTGCGTGCCGTTTGCGCCCGCGTGCCTTATTTATCGTTCTGGTCGAAATCACATCAGCACTTCAAAGAGAATTACACACGTTTTTTTCGTACTTTTTTTTCGTACCCATAGAATACTTAACTGTGTGATTTTTGATTCCTTGTACAAGGCCATTCTGGCCTCCGTTTTGCTTGCCGTTTGCGCCGGCGTGCCTTATTTATCGTTCGGTCGATATCACATCGTACTTCAAAGAGAATTACAAACGTTTTTTTTTTCGTACTTTTTTTCTTACTCATAGAGTACTTAACCGTGTGATTTTTGATTCCTTGTACAAGGCCATTCTGGCCTCCGTTTTGCTTGCCATTTGCGCCGGCGTGCCTTATTTATCGTTCTGGTCGATATCACATCAGTACTTCAAAGAGAATTACAAACGTTTTTTTCGTACTCTTTTTTGTAACCATAGAGTACTTAACGGTGTGATTTTGTATTCCTTGTACAAGGCCATTCTGGCCTCCGTTTTGCTTGCCGTTTGTGCCGCCGTGCCTTATTTAGCGTTCTGGTCGATATCACATCAGTACTTCAAAGAGAATTACAAAGGTTTTTTTTCGTACTTATTTTTGTACCCATAGAGTACTTAACGGTGTGATTCTGGCCTCCGTTTTGCTTGCTGTTTGCGCTGGCGTGCATTATTTATCATTCTGGTCGATATCACATCAGTACTTCAAAGAGAATTACAAACGTTTTTTTTCGTACTCTTTTTGGTACCCATAGAGTACTTAACGGTGTGATTTTTGATTCCTTGTACAAGGCCATTCTGGCCTCCGTTTTGCTTCCCGTTTGCGCCGGCGTGCCTTATTTATCGTTCTGGTCGGTATCACATCAATACTTCAAAGAGAATTACAAACATTTTTTTTTCGTACTCTTTTTTGTACCCATAGAGTACTTAACGGTGTGATTTTTGATTCCTTGTACAAGGCCATTCTGGCCTCCGTTTTGCTTGCCCTTTGCTCCGGCGTGCCTTATTTATCGTTCTGGTCGATTTCACATCAGTATTTCAAAGAGAATTAAAAACGTTTTTTTCATACACTTTTTTGTACCCATAGAGTACTTAACGGTGTGATTTTTGATTCCTTGTACAAGGCCATTCTGGCCTCCGTTTTGCTTGCCGTTTGCGCCGGCGTGCCTTATTTATCGTTCTGGTCGATAACACATCAGTTTTTCAATGAGAATTACAAACGTTTTTTTTTCATACTTTGTTTTGTACCCATAGAATACTTAACGGTGTGATTTTTGATTCCTTGTACAAGGCCATTCTGACCTCCGTTTTGCTTGCCGTTTGCGCCGGCGTACCTTATTTATCGTTCTGGTCGATACCACATCGCATACTTCAAAGAGAATTACAAACGTTTTTTTTCGTACTTTTTTCGTACCCATAGAGTACTTAACGTGTGATTTTTGATTCCTTGTACAAGGCCATTTCGGCCTCCGTTTTGCTTGCCGTTTGCGCCGGCGTGCCTTATTTATCGTTCGGTCGATATCACATCGCACTTCAAAGAGAATTACAAACGTTTTTTCGTACTTTTTTTCGTACCCATAGAGTACTTAACTGTGTGATTCTTGATTTCTTGTACAAGCCAATACTGGCCTCCGTTTTAATCGCCGTTTGCTCCGGCGTGCCTTATTTATCGTTCTGGTCGATATCACATCAGTACTTCAAAGAGAATTACAAACGTTTTTTTTCGTACTTTTTCCGTACCCATAGAGTACTTAACGTGTGATTTTTGATTCCTTGTACAAGGCCATTCGGCCTCCGTTTTGCTTGCCGTTTGCGCCGGCGTGCCTTATTTATCGTTCGGTCGATATCACATCATTACTTCAAAGAGAATTACAAACGTTTTTTTTCGTACCTTTTTTGTACCCATAGAGTACTTAACGGTGTGATTTTTGATTCCTTGTACAAGGCCATTCTGGCCTCTGTTTTGCTTGCCGTTTGCGCCGGTGTGCCTGATTTATCGTCCTGGTCCATATCACATCAGTACTTCAAAGATAATTACAAAAGTTTTTTTTCGTACTCTTTTTTGTCCCCATAGAGTACTTAACGGTGTGATTTTTGATTCCTTGTACAAGGCCATTCTGGCTTCCATTTTGCTTGCCGTTTACGCCTGCGTGCCTTATTTATCGTTCTGGTCAATATCACATCAGTACTTCAAAGTGAATAACAAACGTTTTTTTTCGTAACTTTTTTTGTACACATAGAGTACTTAACGGTGTGAATTTTGATTCCTTGTACAAGGCCATTATGGCCTCCGTTTTGCTTGCCGTTTGCGCCGGCGTACCTTTATTATCGTTCTGGTCTATATCACGTTAGTACTTAAAAGAGAATTACAATCGTTTTTTTCGTACTTTTTTTCATACCCATAGAGTACTTAACTGTGTGATTTTGATTCCTTGTACAAGTCCATTCGGCCTCCGTTTTGATCGCCGTTTGCGCCGGCGTGCCTTATTTATCGTTCGGTCGATATCACATCGTACTTCAAAAAGAATGACAAACATTTTTTCGTACTTTTTTCCGTACCCATAGAGTACTTAATCGTGTGATTTTTGATTCCTTGTACAAGGCCATTCGGCCTCCGTTTTGCTTGCCGTTTGCGCCGGCGTGCCTTATTTATCGTTCTGGTCGATATCACATCAGTACTTCAAAGAGAATTACAAACGTTTTTTTTCGTACTCTTTTTTGTACCCATAGAGTACTTAACGGTGTGATTTTTGATTCCTTGTACAAGGCCATTCTGGCCTCCGTTTTGCTTGCCGTTTGCGCCGGCGTGCCTTATTTATCTTCTGGTCGATATCACATCGTACTTCAAAGAGAATTACAAACGTTTTTTTTCGTACTTTTTTTGTACCCATAGAGTACTTAACGGTGTGATTTTTGATTCCTTGTACATGGCCATTCGGCCTCCGTTTTGCTTGCCGTTTGCGCCGGCGTGCCTTATTTATCGTTCGGTCGATATCACATCGTACTTCAAAGTGAATTACAAACGTTTTTTCGTACTTTTTTTCGTACCCATAGAGTACTTAACGGTGTGATTTTGATTCCTTGTACAAGGCCATTCGGCCTCCGTTTTGCTTGCCGTTTGCGCCGGCGTGCCTTATTTATCGTTCGGTCGATATCACATCAGTACTTCAAAGAGAATTACAAACGTTTTTTTTCGTACTTTTTTTTCGTACCCATAGAGTACTTAACTGTGTGATTTTTGATTCCTTGTACAAGGCCATTCGGGCCTCCGTTTTGCTTGCCGTTTGCGCCGGCGTGCCTTATTTATCGTTCGGTCGATATCACATCGCACTTCAAAGAGAATTACAAACGTTTTTTTCGTACTTTTTTTCTTACTCATAGAGTACTTAACTGTGTGATTTTTGATTCTTTGTACAAGGCCATTCTAGCCTCCGTTTTGCTTGCCGTTTGCGCCGGCGTGCCTTATTTATCGTTCTGGTCGATATCACATCAGTACTTCAAAGAGAATTACAAACGTTTTTTTTCATACTCTTTTTTGTACCCATAGAGTACTTAACGGTGTGATTTTTGATTCCTTGTACAAGGCCATTCTGACCTCCGTTTTGCTTGCCGTTTGCGCCGGCGTACCTTATTTATAGTTCTGGTCGATACCACATCAGTACTTCAAAGAGAATTACAAACATTTTTTTTCATACTTTTTTTTGAACCCATAGAGTACTTAACTGTGTGATTTTTTATTCCTTGTACAAGGCCATTATGGCCTCCGTTTTGCTTGCCGTTTGCGCCGGTGTGCCTTATTTATCGTTCTGGTCGATATCACATCAGTACTTCAAAGAGAATTACAAACGTTTTTTTTCGTACCCATAGAGTACTTAATTGTGTGATTTTTGATTCCTTGTACAAGGCCATTCTGGCCTCCGTTTTGCTTTCCGTTTGTGCCGGCGTGCCTTATTTATCGTTCTCGTCGATATCACATCAGTACTTCAAAGATAATTACAAACGTTTCTTTTCGTACTTTTTTTTCGTACCCATAGAGTACTTAACTGTGTGATTTTTGATTCCTTGTACAAGGCCATTCTGGCCTCCGTTTTGCTTGCCGTTTGCGCCGGCGTGCCTTATTTATCGTTCTGGTCGATATCACATCAGTACTTCAAAAAGAATTACAAACGTTTTTTTCATACTCTTTTTTGTACCCATAGAGTACTTAACGGTGTGATTTTTGATTCCTTGTACAAGGCCATTCTGGCCTCCGTTTTGCTTGCCGTTTGCGCCGGCGTGCCTTATTTATGGTTCTGGTCGATAACTCATCAGTACTTCAATTAGAATTACAAATGTTTTTTTTCGTACTTTGTTTTGTACCTATGGAGTACTTAACAGTGTGATTTTTGATTCTTTGTACTTCTGACCTCCGTTTTGCTTGCCGTTTGCGCCGGCGTACCTTATTTATCGTTCTGGTCGAAACCACATCAGTACTTCAAGGAGAATTACAAACGTTTTTTTTCGTACTTTTTTTGAACCCATAGAGTACTTAACTGTGTGATTTTTTATTCCTTGTACAAGGCCATTCTGGCCACCGTTTTGCTTGCCGTTTACGCCGGCGTGCCTTATTTATCGTTCGGTCGATATCACATCAGTACTTCAAAGAGAATTACAAAAGTTTTTTTTCGTACTTTTTTTCGTACCCATAGAGTACTTAACTGTGTGATTTTTGATTCCTAGTACAAGGCCATTCTGGTCTCCGTTTTGCTTGCCGTTTGCGCCGGCGTGCCTTATTTATCGTTCGGGTCGATATCACATCAGTACTTCAAAGAGAATTACAAACGTTTTTTTTTCGTACTTTTTTCCTTACTCATATAGTACTTAACTGTGTGATTTTTAATTCTTTGTACAAGGCAATTCTGGCCTCTGTTTTGCTTGCCGTTTGCGCCGGCGTGCCTTATTTATCGTTCGGTCGATATCACATCGTACTTCAAAGAGAATTACAAACATTTTTTTCGTACTTTTTTTGTACCCATAGAGTACTTAACTGTGTGATTTTTGATTCCTTGTACAAGGCCATTCTGGCCTCCGTTTTGCTTGCCGTTTTCGACGGCGTCCCTTATTTATCATTCTGGTCGATATCACATCAGTACTTCAAAGAGAATTACAAACTTTTTTTTCGTACTTTTTTTCTTACTCATAGAGTACTTAACTGTGTGATTTTTTATTCTTTGTACAAGGTCATTCTGGCCTCCGTTTTGCTTGCCGTTTGCGCCGGCATGCCTTATTTATCGATCTGGTCGATATCACATCAGCACTTCAAAGAGAATTACAAACGTTTTTTTTCGTACCCATAGAGTACTTAACAAAGCGTGTGATTTTTGATTCCTTGTACAAGCCCATTCTTGCCTCCGTTTAGCTTGCCGTTTGCGCCGGCGTGCCTTATTTATCGTTCGGTCGATATCACATCGCACTTCAAAGAGAATTACAAACGTTTTTTTCGTACTTTTTTTGTACCCATAGAGTACTTAACTGTGTGATTTCTGATTCCTTGTACAAGGCCATTCTGGCCTCCGTTTTGCTTGCCGTTTGCGCCGGCATGCCTTATTTATTGTTCTGGTCGATATCACATCATTACTTCAAAGAGAATTACAAACATTTTTTTTCGTACTCTTTTTTGTAACCATAGAGTACTTAACGGTGTGATTTTTGATTCCTTGTACAAGGCCATTCTGGCCTCCATTTTGCATTCCGTTTGCGCCGGCATGCCTTATTTATCGTTCTGGTCGATATCACATCAGTACTTCAAAGAGAATTACAAACGTTTTTTTTCGTACTCTTTTTTGTACCCATAGAGTACTTAACGGTGTGATTTTTGATTCCTTGTACAAGGCCATTCTGGCCTCCGTTTTGCTTGCCGTTTGTGCCGCCGTGCCTTATTTATCATTCTGGTCGATATCACATCAGTACTTCAAAGAGAATTAAAAACGTTTTTTTTGGTACTTATTCTTGTACCCATAGAGTACTTAACGGTGTGATTCTGGCCTCCGTTTTGCTTGCTGTTTGCGCTGGCGTGCCTTATTTATCGTTCTGGTCGATATCACAGCAGTACTTCAAAGAGAATTACAAACGTTTTTTTCGTACTCTTTATTGTACCCATAGAGTACTTAACGGTGTGATTTTTGATTCCTTGTACAAGGCCATTCTGGCATACGTTTTGCTTACCGTTTGCGCCGGCGTGCCTAATTTATCGTTCCGGTCGATATCACATCAGTACTTCAAAGAGAATTACAAACGTTTTTTTCAAACTTTTTTTCTTACTCATAGAGTACTTAACTGTGTGATTTTTGAATCTTTGTACAAGGCCATTCTGGCCTCCGTTTTGCTTGCCATTTGCGCCGGCGTGCCTTATTTATCGTTCTGGTCGATATCACATCAGTACTTCAAAGAGAATTACAAACGTTTTTTTTCGTACTCTTTTTTGTACCCATAGAGTACTTAACGGTGTGATTTTTGATTCCTTGTACAAGGCCATTCTGGCCTCCGTTTTGCTTGCCGTTTGGTCCGGCGTGCCTTATTTCTCGTTCTGGTCGATATCACATCAGTACTTCAAAGAGAATTACAAATGTTTTTTTCGTACTCTTTTTTGTACCCATAGAGTACTTAACGGTGTGATTTTTGATTCCTTGTACAAGGCCATTCTGGCCTCCGTTTTGCTTGCCGTTTGCGCCGGCATGCCTTATTTATCGTTCTGGTCGATATCACATCAGTACTTCAAGGAGAATTACAAACGTTTTTTTCATACTTTTTTTCATACCCATATAGTACTTAACTGTGTGATTTTTGATTCCTTGTACAAGCCCATTCTGGCCTCCGTTTTGCTCTCCGTTTGCGCCAGCATGCCTTATTTATCGTTCTGGTCGATATCACATTAGTACTTCAAAGAGAATTACAAACGTTTTTTTTCGTACTTTTTTTGTACCCATAGAGTACTTAACTGTGTGATTTTTGATTCCTTGCACAAGGCCATTCTGGCCTCTGTTTTGCTTGCCGTTTGCGCCGGCGTGCCTTATTTATCGTTCTGGTCGATATCACAACATTACTTCAAAGAGAATTACAAACGTTTTTTTTCGTACTCTTTTTTGTACCCATAGAGTACTTAACGGTGTGATTTTTGATTCCTTGTACAAGTCCATTCTGGCCTCCGTTTTGCTTGCCGTTTGCGCCGGCGTGCCTTATCTATCGTTCTGGTCGATATCACATCAGTACTTCAAAGAGAATTACAAACGCTTTTTTCGTACTCTTTTTTGTACCCATAGAGTACTTAACGGTGTGATTTTTGATTCCTTGTACAAGGCCATTCTTGCCTCCGTTTTGCTTGCCGTTTGTGCCGCCGTGCCTTATTTATCTTTCTGGTTTTTATCACATCAGTACTTCAAAGAGAATTGAAAAAGGTTTTTTTCATACATATTTTTGTACCCATAGAGTACTTAACGGTGTGATTCTGACCTCCGTTTTGCTTGCTGTTTGCGCTGGCGTGCCTTATTTATCGTTCCGATCGATATCACATCAGTACTTCAAAGAGAATTACTAACGTTTTTTTTCGTACTGTTTTTTGTACCCATAGAGTACTTAACGGTGTGATTTTTGATTCCTTGTACAAGGCCCTTCTGGCCTCCGTTTTGCTTGCCGTTTGCGCCGGCGTGCCTTATTTATCGTTTTGGTCGATATCATATCAGTACTTCAAAGAGAATTACAAATGTTTTTTTTCATACTCTTTTTTGTACCCATAGAGTACTTAACGGTGTGATTTTTGATTCCTTGTGAAAGGCCATTCTGGCCTCCGTTTTGCGTGCCGTTTGCGCTGGCGTGCCGTATTTATCGTTTTGGTAGATATCACATCAGTACTTCAAAGATAATTATAAACATTTTTTTTCGTACTTTTTTTCATACCTATAGAGTACTTAACTGTGTGATTTTTGATTCCTTGTACAAGGCCATTCTGGCCTCCGTTTTGCTTGCCGTTTGTGCCGCCGTGCCTTATTTATCATTCTGGTCGATATCACATCAGTACTTCAAAGAGAATTGAAAACGTTTTTTTTCATACTTATTTTTGTACCCATAGAGTACTTAACGGTGTGATTCTGACCTCCGTTTTGCTTGCTGTTTGCGCTGGCGTGCCTTATTTATCGTTCTGGTCGATATCACATCAGTACTTCAAAGAGAATTACAAACGTTTTTTTCGTACTCTTTTTTGAACCCATAGAGTACTTAACGGTGGGATTTTTAATTCCTTGTACAAGGCCATTCTGGCTTCCGTTTTGCTTTCCGTTTGCGCCGGCGTGCCTTATTTATCGTTCTGGTCGATATCACATCAGTACTTCAATCAGAATTACAAACGTTTTTTTTCGTACTTATTTTTGTACCCATAGAGTACTTAACGGTGTGATTCTGGCCTCCGTTTTACTTGCCGTTTGCGCCGGCGTGCCTTATTTATCGTCCTGGTCGATATCACATCAGTACTTCAAAAAGAATTACAAACGTTTTTTTCGTAAATTTTTTCGTACCCACAGAGTACTTAATGGTGTGAATTTTGATTCCTTGTGCAAGGCCATTCTAGCCTCCGTTTTGCTTGCCGTTTGCGCCGGCGTGCCTTATTTATCGTTCTGGTCGATATCACATCAGTACTTCAAAGAGAATTACAAACGTTTTTTTTCGTACTTATTTTTGTACCCATAGAGTACTTAACGGTGTGATTCTGGCCTCCGTTTTGCTTGCCGTTTGAACCGGCGTGCCTTATTTATCGTTCTGGTCGATATCACATCAGTACTTCAAATAGAATTACAAACATTTTTTTCGTAACTTTTTTTCCGTACCCATATCGTACTTAACGGTGTGAATTTTGATTCCTTGTACAAGGCCATTCGGGCCTCCGTTTTGCTTGCCTTTGGCGCCGGCGTGCCTTATTTATCGTTCTGGTCGATATCTCATCAGTACTTCAAAGAGAATTACAAACGTTTTTTTTCGTACATTTTTCCGTACCCATAGAGTACTTAACTATGTGATTTTTGATTCCTTGTACAAGGATATTCTGGCCTCCGTTTTGCTTGCCGTTTGCGCCGGTGTGCCTTATTTATCGTTCTGGTCGATATCACATCAGTACTTCAATGAGAATTACAAACGTTTTTTTTCGTACTTTGTTTTGTACCCATAGAGTACTTAACGGTGTGATTTTTGATTCCTTGTACAAGCCATTCTGACCTCCGTTTTGCTTGCCGTTTGCGTTGGCGTACCTTATTTATCGTTCTAGTCGATACCACATCAGTACTTCAAAGAGAATTACAAACGTTTTTTTCGTACTTTTTTCGTACCCATAGAGTACTTAACTGTGTGATTTTTGATTCCTTGTACAAGGCCATTCTGGCCTCCGTTTTGCTTGCGTTTTCGACGGCGTCCCTTATTTATCATTCTGGTCGATATCACATCAGTACTTCAAAGAGAATTACAAACGTTTTTTTCGTACTTTTTTTCTTACTCATAGAGTACTTAAGTGTGTGATTTTTTATTCTTTGTACAAGGCCATTCTGGCCTCCGTTTTGCTTGCCGTTTGCGCCGGCGTGCCTTATTTATCGTTCTGGTCGATATCACTTCAGTACTTCAAAGAGAATTACAAACGTTTTTTAGCGTACTCTTTTTTGTACCCATAGAGTACTTAACGGTGTGATTTTTGATTCCTTGTACAAGGCCATTCTGGCTTCCGTTTTGCTTGCCGTTTGCGCCGGCGTGCCTTATTTATTGTTCTGGTCGATAACACATCAGTACTTCAATGAGAATTACAAACGTTTTTTTTCGTACTTTGTTTTGTACCAATAGAGTACTTAACGGTGTGATTTTTGATTCCTTGTACCAGGCCATTCTGACCTCCGTTTTGCTTGCCGTTTGCGTCGGCGTACCTTATTTATCGTTCTAGTCGATACCTCATCAGTACTTCAAAGAGAATTACAAACGTTTTTTTTCGTACTTTTTTCGTACCCATAGAGTACTTAACTGTGTGATTTTTGATTCTTGTACAAGTCCATTCTGGCCTCCGTTTTGCTTGCCGTTTGCGCCGGCATGCCTTATTTATCGATCTGGTCGATATCACATCAGTACTTCAAAGAGAATTACAAACGTTTTTTTTCGTACCCATAGAGTACTTAACTGTGTGATTTTTGATTCCTTGTACAAGCCCATTCTGGCCTCCGTTTAGCTTGCCGTTTGCGCCGGCGTGCCTTATTTATCGTTATGGTCGATATCACATCAGTACTTCAAAGAGAATTACAAACGTTTTTTTCGTACTTTTTTTGTACCCATAGAGTACTTAACTGTGTGATTTCTGATTCCTTGTACAAGGCCATTCTGGCCTCCGTTTTTCTTGCCGTTTGCGCCGGCGTGCCTTATTTATCGTTCTGGTCGATATCACATCATTACTTCAAAGAGAATTACAAACGTTTTTTTTCGTACTCTTTTTTGTACCCATAGAGTACTTAACGGTGTGATTTTTGATTCCTTGTACAAGGCCATTCTGGCCTCCATTTTGTATTCCGTTTGCGCCGGCATGCCTTATTTATCGTTCTGGTCGATATCACATCAGTACTTCAAAGAGAATTACAAACGTTTTTTTTCGTACTCTTTTTTGTACCCATAGAGTACTTAACGGTGTGATTTTTGATTCCTTGTACAAGGCCATTCTGGCCTCCGTTTTGCTTGCCGTTTGTGCCGCCGTGCCTTATTTATCATTCTGGTCGATATGACATCAGTACTTCAAAGAGAATTAAAAACGTTTTTTTGGTACTTATTCTTGTACCCATAGAGTACTTAACGGTGTGATTCTGGCCTCCGTTTTGCTTGCCGTTTGCGCTGGCGTGCCTTATTTATCGTTCTGGTCGATATCACATCAGTACTTCAAAGAGAATTACAAACGTTTTTTTTCGTACTCTTTTTTGAACCCATAGAGTACTTAACGGTGTGATTTTTGATTCATTGTACAAGGCCATTCTGGCTTCCGTTTTGCTTTCCGTTTGCGCCGGCGTGCCTTATTTATCGTTCTGGTCGATATCACATCAGTACTTCAAAGAGAATTACACACGTTTTTTTCGTACTTATTTTTGTACCCATAGAGTACTTAACGGTGTGATTCTGGCCTCCGTTTTGCTTGCCGTTTGCGCCGGCGTGCCTTATTTATCGTTCTGGTCAATATCACATCAGTACTTCAAAGAGAATTACAAACGTTTTTTTTCGTACTTATTTTTGTACCCATAGAGTACTTAACGGTGTGATTCTGGCCTCCGTTTTGCTTGCCGTTTGAACCGGCGTGCCTTATTTATCGTTCAGGTCGATATCACATCAGTACTTCAAATAGAATTACAAACATTTTTTTCGTAACTTTTTTTGTACCCATAGAGTACTTAACGGTGTGAATTTTGATTCCTTGTACAAGGCCATTCGGGCATCCGTTTTGCTTGCCTTTGGCGCCGGCGTGCCTTATTTATCGTTCTGGACGATATCACATCAGTACTTCAAAGAGAATTACAAACGTTTTTTTTCGTACTCTTTTTTGTACCCATTGAGTACTTTATCGTGTGATTTTTGATTCCTTGTACAAGGATATTCTGGCCTCCGTTTTGCTTGCCGTTTGCGCCGGTGTGCCTTATTTATCGTTCTGGTCGATATCACATCAGTACTTCAAAGAGAATTACAAACATTTTTTTTCGTACTTTTTTTCGTACCCATGGAGTACTTAACTGTGTGATTTTTATTCCTTGTACAAGGCCATTCTGGCCTCCGTTTTGCGTGCCGTTTGCGCTGGCATGCCTTATTTATCATTCTGGTCGATATCACATCAGTACTTCAAAGAGAATTACAAACGTTTTTTTTTCATACTCTTTTTTGTACCCATAGAGTACTTAACGGTGTGATTTTTGATTCCTTGTGAAAGGCCATTCTGGCCTCCGTTTTGCTTGCCGTTTGCGCTGGCATGCCTTATTTATCGATCTGGTAGATATCACATTAGTACTTCAAAGATAATTATAAACATTTTTTTTCGTACTTTTTTTCGTACCTATAGAGTACTTAACTGTGTGATTTTTGATTCCTTGTACAAGGCCATTCTGGCCTCCGTTTTGCTTGCCGTTTGTGCCGCCATGCCTTATTTTTCATTCTGGTCGATATCACATCAGTATTTCAAAGAGAATTGAAAACGTTTTTTTCATACTTATTTTTGTACCCATAGAGTACTTAACGGTGTGATTTGACCTCCGTTTTGCTTGCTATTTGCGCTGGCATGCCTTATTTATCGTTCTGGTCGATATCACATCAGTACTTCAAAGAGAATTACAAACGTTTTTTTTCGTACTCTTTTTTGAACCCATAGAGTACTTAACGGTGTGATTTTTGATTCATTGTACAAGGCCATTCTGGCTTCCGTTTTGCTTTCCGTTTGCGCCGGCATGCCTTATTTATCGTTCTGGTCGATATCACATCAGTACTTCAAAGAGAATTACACACGTTTTTTTTCGTACTTATTTTTGTACCCATAGAGTACTTAACGGTGTGATTCTGGCCTCCGTTTTGCTTGCCGTTTGCGCCGGCATGCCTTATTTATTGTCGTGGTCGATATCACATCAGTACTTCAAAAAGAATTACAAACATTTTTTTCGTAAATTTTTTTGTACCCATAGAGTACTTAACGGAGTGAATTTTGATTCCTTGTACAAGGCCATTCTGGCCTCCGTTTTGCTTGCCGTTTGCGCCGGCGTGCCTTATTTATCGTTCTGGTCGATATCACATCAGTACTTCAAAGAGAATTACAAACGTTTTTTTTCGTACTTATTTTTGTACCCATAGAGCACTTAACGGTGTGATTCTGGCCTCCGTTTTGCTTGCCGTTTGCGCCGGCGTGCCTTATTTATCGTTCTGGTCGATATCACATCAGTACTTCAAAGAGAATTACAAACGTTTTTTTTCGTACTTATTTTTGTACCCATATAGTACTTAACGGTGTGATTCTGGCCTCCGTTTTGCTTGCCGTTTGAACCGGCGTGCCTTATTTATCGTTCTGGTCGATATCACATCAGTACTTCAAATAGAATTACAAAAAAAAATTTCGTAACTTTTTTTGTACCCATAGAGTACTTAACGGTGTGAATTTTGATTCCTTGTACAAGGCCATTCGGGCCTCCGTTTTGCTTGCCTTTGGCGCCGGCGTGCCTTATTAATCGTTCTGGACGATATCACATCAGTACTTCAAAGAGAATTACAAACTTTTTTTTTCGTACATTTTTCCGTACCCATAGAGTACTTAACTGTGTGATTTTTGTTTGCTTGAACAAGGCCATTCTGTCCTCCGTTTTGCTTGCTGTTTGCGCCGGCGTGCCTTATTTATCGTTTTGGTCGATATCACATCAGTACTTCAAAGAGAATTACAAACGTTTTTTTTCGTACTCTTTTTTGTACCCATTGAGTACTTCAACGTGTGATTTTTGATTCCTTGTACAAGGATATTCTGGCCTCCGTTTTGCTTGCCGTTTGCGCCGGTGTGCCTTATTTATCGTTCTGGTCGATATCACATCAGTACTTCAAAGAGAATTACAAACATTTTTTTTCGTACTTTTTTTTCGTACCCATGGAGTACTTAACTGTGTGATTTTGATTCCTTGTACAAGGCCATTCTGGCCTCCGTTTTGCTTGCCGTTTGCGCTGGCATTCCTTATTTATCGTTCGGGTCGATATCACATCAGTACTTCAAAGAGAATTACAAACGTTTTTTTTTCGTACGCTTTTTTGAAACCATAGAGTACTTAACGGTGTGATTTTTGATTCCTTGTACAAGGCCATTCTGGCTTCCGTTTTTCTTGCCGTTTGCGCCGGCGTGCCTTACTTATCGTTCTGGTCGATATCACATCAGTACTTCAAATAGAATTACAACCGTTTTTTTCGTACTCTTTTATGTACCCATAGAGTACTTAACGGTGTGATTTTTGATTCCTTGTACAAGGCCATTCTGGCCTCCGTTTTGCTTGCCGTTTGCGCCGGCGTGCCTTATTTATTGTTCTGGTCGATATCACATCAGTATTTCAAAGAGAATTACAAACATTTTTTTCGTACTCTTTTTTGTACCCATTGAGTACTTAATGGTGTGATATTTGATTCCTTGTACAAGGCCATTCTGGCCTCCGTTTTGCTTGCCGTTTGCGCCGGCGTGCCTTTTTTATCGTTCTGGTCGATAACACATCAGTACTTCAACGAGAATTACAAACGTTTTTTTTCATACTTTGTTTTGTACCCATAGAGTACTTAACGGTGTGATTTTTGATTCCTTGTACAAGGCCATTCTGACCACCGTTTTGCTTGCCGTTTGCGCCGGCGTACCTTATTTATCGTTCTGGTCGATAGCACATCAGTACTTCAAAGAGAATTACAAATGTTTTTTTCGTACTTTTTTTCGTACCCATAGAGCACTTAACTGTGTGATTGTTGATTCCTTGTACAAGGCCATTTCGGCCTTCGTTTTGCTTGCCGTTTGCGCCGGCGTGCCTTATTTATCGTTCGGTCGATATCACATCAGTACTTCAAAGAGAATTACAAACGTTTTTTTTCGTACTCTTTTTTGTACCCATTGAGTACTTCATGGTGTGATTTTTGATTCCTTGTACAAAGATATTCTGGCCTCTGTTTTGCTTGCCGTTTGCGCCGGTGTGCCTTATTTATCGTTCTGGTCGATATCACATCGTACTTCAAAGAGAATTACAAACATTTTTTTTCGTACTTTTTTTCGTACCCATGGAGTACTTAACTGTGTGATTTTGATTCCTTGTACAAGGCCATTCTGGCCTCCGTTTTGCTTGCCGTTTGCGCTGGCATGCCTTATTTATCGTTCTGGTCGATATCACATCAGTACTTCAAAGAGAATTACAAACGTTTTTTTTCGTACTCTTTTTTGAAACCATAGAGTACTTAACGGTGTGATTTTTGATTCCTTGTACAAGGCCATTCTGGCTTCCGTTTTGCTTGTCGTTTGCGCCGGCGTGCCTTATTTATCGTTCTGGTCGATATCACATCAGTACTTGAAAGAGAATTATAAATGTTTTTTTTTCGTACTCTTTTTTCCATCCATAGAGTACATAACGGTGTGATTTTTGATTCCTTGTACAAGGCCATTCTGGCCTCCGTTTTGCTTGCCGTTTGCGCCGGCGTGCCTTATTTATCGTTCTGGTCGATATCACATCAGTACTTCAAAGAGAATTACGAACGTTTTTTTTCGTACTTATTTTTGTACCCATAGAGTACTTAACGGTGTGATTCTGGCCTCCGTCTTGCTTGCCGTTTGCGCCGGCATGCCTTATTTATCATTCTGGTCGATATCACATCAGTACTTCAAAGAGAATTACAAACGTTTTTTTCGTACTCTTTTTTGTACCCATAGAGTACTTAACGGTCTGATTTTTGATTCCTTGTACAAGGCCATTCTGGCCTCCGTTTTGCTTGCCGTTTGAGCCGGCGTGCCTTATTTATCATTTTGGTCGATATCACATCAGTAATTCAAAGAGAATTACAAACGTTTTTTTTCGTACTTATTTTTGTACCCATAGAGTACTTAATGGTGTGATTCGGCCTCTCCGTTTTGCTTGCCGTTTGCGCCGGCGTGCCTTATTTATCGTCCTGGTCGATATCACATCATTACTTCAAAAAGAATTACAAACGTTATTTTCGTAACTTTTTTTGTACCTATAGAGTAATTAACGGTGTGAATTTTGATTCCTTGTACATGGCCATTCTAGCCTCCGTTTTGCTTGCCGTTTGCGCCGGCGTGCCTTATTTATCGTTCTGGACGATATCACGTCAGTACTTCAAAGAGAATTACAAACGTTTTTTTTCGTACTTTTTTGTGTACCCATAGAGTACTTAACGGTGTGATTTTTGATACCCTTTACAAGGCCATTATGTCCTCCGTTTTACTTGCCGTTTGCGCCGGCGTGCCTTATTTATCGTTTTGGTCGATATCACATCAGTACTTCAAAGAGAATTACAAACGTTTTTTTCGTACTTTTTTTCGTACCCATAGAGTACTTAACTGTTTTTTGACCTTGTACAAGGCCATTCTGGCCTCCGTTTTGCTTGCCGTTTGCGCCGGCATGCCTTATTTATCGTTCTGGTCGATATCACATCAGTACTTCAAAGAGAATTATAAACGTTTTTTTTCGTACTCTTTTTTGTACCCATAGAGTACTTAACGATGTGATTTTTGATTCCTTGTACAAGGCCATTTTGGCCTCCGTTTTGCTTGCCGTTTGCACCGGCGTGCCTTATTTATCGTTCTGGTCGATATCACATCAGTATTTCAAAGAGAATTACAAACATTTTTTTTCGTACTTATTTTTGTACCCAAAGAGTACTTAACGGTGTGATTCTGGCCTCCGTTTTGCTTGCCGTTTGCACTGGCATGCCTTATTTATCGCTCTGGTCGATATCACATCAGTACTTCAAAGAGAATTACAAACGTTTTGGTCGTAACTTTTTATAGAGTACTTAACGGTGTGAATTTTGATTCCTTGTACAAGGCCATTCGGGAATCCGTTTTGCTTGACTTTTGCACCGGCGTGCCTTATTTATCGTTCTGGTCGATATCACGTCAGTACTTCAAAGAGAATTACAAAGGTTTTTTTTGTACCCATAGAGTACTTAACGGTGTGATTTTTGATACATTGTAAAAGGCCATTCTGTCCTCCGTTTTGCTTGCCGTTTGCGCCAGCATGCCTTATTTATCGTTCTGGTCGATATCACATCAGTACTTCAAAGTGAATTACAAACATTTTTTTTCATACTTTTTTCCGTACCCATAGAGTACTTAACTGTGTGATTTTTGATTGCTTGAACAAGGCCATTCTGGCCTCCGTTTTGCTTGCCGTTTGCGCCGGCGTTCCTTATTTATCGTTCTGGTCGATATCACATCAGTACTTCGAAGAGAATTTCAAACGTTTTTTTCGTACTCTTTTTTGTACCCATTGAGTACTTCATGGTGTGATTTTTGATTCCTTGTATATGGCCATTCTGGCCTCCGTTTTGCTTGCCGTTTGCACCGGTGTGCCTCATTTATGGTTCTGGTCGATATCACATCAGTACTTCAAAGAGAATTACAAACATTTTTTTTCGTACTTTTTTTTCGTACCCATGGAGTACGTAACGGTGTGATTTTTGATTCCTTCTACAAGGCCATTCTGGCCTCCGTTTTGCTTGCCGATTGCGCTGGCGTGCCTTATTTATCGTTCTGGTCGATATCACATCAGTACTTCAAAGAGAATTACAAAAGTTTTTTTTCGTACTCTTTTTTGTACCCATAGAGTACTTAACGGTGTGATTTTTGATTCCTTGTACAAGGTCATTCTGGCCTCCGTTTTGCTTGCCGTTTGCGCCGGAGTGCCTTATTTATCGTTCTGGTCGATATCACATCAGTAATTCAAAGAGAATTACAAACGTTTTTTTTCGTACTTATTTTTGTACCCATAGAGTACTTAACGGTGTGATTCTGGCCTCCGTTTTGCTTGCCGTTTGCGCCGGCGTGCCTTATTTATCGTCCTGGTCGATATCACATCATTACTTCAAAAAGAATTACAAACGTTTTTTTCGTAATTTTTTTGTACCTATAGAGTAATTAACGGTGTGAATTTTGATTCCTTGTACAAGGCCATTCTAGCCTCCGTTTTGCTTGCCGTTTGCGCCGGCGTGCCGATTTATTGTTCGTTCGGTCGATATCACGTCGTACTTCAAAGAGAATTACAAACGTTTTTTTGTACTTTTTTTTGAACCCATAGAGTACTTAACGGTGTGATTTTTGATACCTTGTACAAGGCCATTCGTCCTCCGTTTTGCTTCCCGTTTGCGCCGGCGTGCCTTATTTATCGTTGTGGTCGATATCACATCGTACTTCAAAGAGAATTACAAACGTTTTTTTCATACTTTTTTTCGTACCCATAGAGTACTTAACTCGTGTGAATTTTGAATCCTTGTACAAGGCCATTCTGGCCTCCGTTTTGCTTGCCGTTTGAGCCGGCATGCCTTATTTATCGTTCTGGTCGATATCACATCAGTACTTCAAAGAGAATTATAAACGTTTTTTTCGTACTCTTTTTTGTACCCATGGAGTACTTAACGATGTGATTTTTGATTCCTTGTACAAAGCCATTTTGGCCTCCGTTTTGCTTGCCGTTTGCACCGGCGTGCCTTATTTATCGTTCTGGTCGATATCACATCTGTACTTCAAAGAGAATTACAAACGTTTTTTTCGTACTCTTTTATGTACCCATAGAGTACTTAACGGTGTGATTTTTGATACATTGTAAAAGGCCATTCTGTCCTCCGTTTTGCTTGCCGTTTGCGCCAGCATGCCTTATTTATCGTTCTGGTCGATATCACATCAGTACTTCAAAGTGAATTACAAACATTTTTTTTCATACTTTTTTCCGTACCCATAGAGTACTTAACTGTGTGATTTTTGATTGCTTGAACAAGGCCATTCTGGCCTCCGTTTTGCTTGCCGTTTGTGCCGGCGTTCCTTATTTATCGTTCTGGTCGATATCACATCAGTACTTCGAAGAGAATTTCAAACGTTTTTTTCGTACTCTTTTTTGTACCCATTGAGTACTTCATGGTGTGATTTTTGATTCCTTGTATATGGCCATTCTGGCCTCCGTTTTGCTTGCCGTTTGCGCCGGTGTGCCTCATTTATGGTTCTGGTCGATATCACATCAGTACTTCAAAGAGAATTACAAACATTTTTTTTCGTACTTTTTTTCGTACCCATGGAGTACTTAACTGTGTGATTTTTGATTCCTTGTACAAGGCCATTCTGGCCTCCGTTTTGCTTGCCGTTCGCACCGGCATGCCTTATTTATCGTTCTGGTCGATATCACATCAGTACTTCAAAGAGAATTACAAACGTTTTTTTCGTACTCTTTTTTGAACCCATAGAGTACTGAACGGTGTGATTTTTGATTCCTTGTACAAGGCCATTCTGGCCTCCGTTTTGCTTGCCGTTTGCGCCGGCGTGCCTTATTTATCGTTCTGGTCGATATCACATCAGTACTTCAAATAGAATTACAAACGTTTTTTTCGTACTCTTTTATGTACCCATAGAGTACTTAACGGTGTGATTTTTGATTCCTTGTACAAGGCTATTCTGGCCTCCATTTTGCTTGCCGTTTACGCCGGCGTTCCTTATTTATCGTTCTGGTCGATATCACATCAGTATTTCAAAGAGAATTACAAACATTTTTTTTCGTACTCTTTTTTGTACCCATAGAGTACTTAATGGTGTGATTTTTTATCCCTTGTACAAGGTCATTCTGGCCTCCGTTTTGCTTGCCGTTTGCGGTGGCGTGCCTTTCTTATCGTTCTGGTCGATAACACATCAGTACTTCAATGACAATTACAAACGTTTTTTTTCGTACTTTGTTTTGTACCCACAGATTACTTAACGGTGTGATTTTTGATTCCTTGTACAAGGCCATTCTGACCTCCGTTTTGCTTGCCGTTTGCGCCGGCGTGATTTTGATATCGTTCTGGTCGATATCACATCAGTATTTCAAAGAGAATTATAAACGTTTTTTTCGTACTTTTTTTGTGCCCATAGAGTACTTAACGGTGTGATTTTTGATACCTTGTACAAGGCCATTCTGTCCTCCGTTTTGCTTGCCGTTTGCGCCGGCGTGACTTATTTATCGTTCTGGTCGATATCACATCAGTACTTCAAAGAGAATTACAAACGTTTTTTTCATACTTTTTTTCGTACCCATAGAGTACTTAATTGTGTGATTTTTGATTCCTTGTACAAGGCCATTGTGGCCTCCGTTTTGCTTGCCGTTTGCGCCGGCGTGCCTTATTTATCGTTCTGGTCGATATCACATCAGTATTTCAAAGAGAATTACAAACGTTTTTTTTGTACTCTTTTTTGTACCCATAGAGTACTTAATGGTGTGATTTTGATTCCTTGTACAAGGCCATTCTGGCCTCCGTTTTGCTTGCCGTTTGCGCCGGCGTGCCTTATTTATCGTTTTGGTCGATAACACATCAGTACTTCATTGAGAATTACAAACGTTTTTTTCGTACTTTGTTTTGTACCCATAGAGTACTTAACGGTGTGATTTTTGATTCCTTGTACAAGGCCATTCTGGCCTCCGTTTTGCTTGCCGTTTGCGCCGGCGTGCCTTATTTATCGTTCTGGTCGATATCACATCGTACTTCAAAGAGAATTACAAACGTTTTTTTTCGTACTTTTTTTGTACCCATAGAGTACTTAACGTGTGACTTTTTGATTCCTTGTACAAGGCCATTCTGGCCTCCGTTTGCTTGCCGTTTGCGCCGGCGTGCCTTATTTATCGTTCGGTCGATATCACATCGTACTTCAAAGAGAATTACAAATTTTTTTTCTTACTTTTTTTCGTACCCATAGAGTACTTAATCGTGTGATTTTTGATTCCTTGTACAAGGCCATTCTCGGCCTCCGTTTTGCTTGCCGTTTGCGCCGGCGTGCCTTATTTATCGTTCGGTCGATATCACATCGTACTTCAAAGAGAATTACAAACGTTTTTTTTTCGTACTTTTTTTTCGTACCCATAGAGTACTTAACCGTGTGATTTTTGATTCCTTGTACAAGGCCATTTCGGCCTCCGTTTTGCTTGCCGTTTGCGCCGGCGTGCCTTATTTATCGTTCTGGTCGATATCACATCAATACTTCAAAGAGAATTACAAACGTTTTTTTCATACTTTTTTTTGTACCCATAGAGTACTTAACTGTGTGATTTTTGATTCCTTGTACAAGGCCATTCTGGCCTCCGTTTTGCTTGCCGTTTGCGCCGGCGTGCCTTATTTATCGTTCGGTCGATATCACATCGTACTTCAAAGAGAATTATAAATGTTTTTTTTCGTACTTTTTTCGTACCCATAGAGTAGTACTTAACGGTGTGATTTTTGATTCCTTGTACAAGGCCATTCTGGCCTCCGTTTTGCTTGCCGTTTGCGCCGGCGTGCCTTATTTATCGTTCGGTCGATATCACATCGTACTTCAAAGAGAATTACAAAAGTATTTTTTTTTTTCGTACTTTTTTGTACCCATAGAGTACTTAACGGTGTGATTTTTGATTCCTTGTACAAGGCCATTTCGCCTCCGTTTTGCTTGCCGTTTGCGCCGGCGTGCCTTATTTATCGTTCGGTCGATATCACATCGTAATTCAAAGAGAATTACAAACGTTTTTTTTCGTACTTATTTTTGTACCCATAGAGTACTTAACGTGTGATTTTTGATTCCTTTACAAGGGCCTCCGTTTTGCTTGCCGTTTGCGCCGGCGTGCCTTATTTATCGTTCTGGTCGATATCACATCATTACTTCAAAGAGAATTACAAACGTTTTTTTCGTACTCTTTTTTGTACCCATAGAGTACTTAACGGTGTGATTTTGATTCCTTGTACAAGGCCATTCTGGCCTCCGTTTTGCTTGCCAATTGCGCCGGCGTGCCTTATTTATGTTCGGTCGATATCACGTCGTACTTCAAAGAGAATTACAAACTTTTTTTTTCGTACTTTTTTTTGAACCCATAGAGTACTTAACGGTGTGATTTTTGATTCCTTGTACAAGGCCATTCTGGCCTCCGTTTTGCTTGCCGTTTGCGCCGGCGTGCCTTATTTATCGTTCTGGTCGATATCACATCGTACTTCAAAGAGAATTACAAACGTTTTTTCATACTTTTTTTCGTACCCATAGAGTACTTAACTGTGTGATTTTTGATTCCTTGTACAAGGCCATTCTGGCCTCCGTTTTGCTTGCCGTTTGCGCCGGCGTGCCTTATTTATCGTTCTGGTCGATATCACATCAGTACTTCAAAGAGAATTACAAACGTTTTTTTCGTACTCTTTTTTGTACCCATAGAGTACTTAACGGTGTGATTTTGATTCCTTGTACAAGGCCATTCTGGCCTCCGTTTTGCTTGCCGTTTGCGCCGGCGTGCCTTATTTATCGTTCTGGTCGATATCACATCAGTACTTCAAAGAGAATTACAAACGTTTTTTTCGTACTTTTTTTGTACCCATAGAGTACTTAACGGTGTGATTTTTGATTCCTTGTATAAGGCCATTTTGGCCTCCGTTTTGCTTGCCGTTTGCGCCGGCGTGCCTTATTTATCGTTCTGGTCGATATCACATCAGTACTTCAAAGAGAATTACAAACATTTTTTTTCATACTTTTTTCGTACCCATAGAGTACTTAACTACGTGATTTTTGATTCCTTGTACAAGGCCATTTTGGCCTCCGTTTTGCTTGCCGTTTGCGCCGGCGTGCCTTATTTATCGTTCGGTCGATATCACATCGTACTTGAAAGAGAATTACAAACGTTTTTTTTCGTACTTTTTTTGTACCCATTAGAGTACTTAATGGTGTGATTTTTGATTCCTTGTACAAGGCCATTCTCGCCTCCGTTTTGCTTGCCGTTTGCGCCGGCGTGCCTTATTTATGGTTCGGTCGATATCACATCGTACTTCAAAGAGAATTACAAACATTTTTTTTCGTACTTTTTTTCGTACCCATAGAGTACTTAAGCGTGTGATTTTTGATTCCTTGTACAAGGCCATATCGGCCTCCGTTTTGCTTGCCGTTTGCGCCGGCGTGCCTTATTTATCGTTCGGTCGATATCACATCGTACTTCAAAGAGAATTACAAACGTTTTTTTTTCGTACTTTTTTTGTACCCATAGAGTACTTAACGTGTGATTTTTGATTCCTTGTACAAGGCCATTCGGCCTCCGTTTTGCTTGCCGTTTGCGCCGGCGTGCCTTATTTATCGTTCGGTCGATATCACATCGTACTTCAAAGAGAATTACAAACGTTTTTTTCGTACTCTTTTTTGTACCCATAGAGTACTTAACGGTGTGATTTTTGATTCCTTGTACAAGGCCATTCTGGCCTCCGTTTTGCTTGCCGTTTGCGCCGGCGTGCCTTATTTATCGTTCTGGTCGATATCACATCAGTATTTCAAAGAGAATTACAAACATTTTTTTTCGTACTCTTTTTTGTACCCATAGAGTACTTAATGGTGTGATTTTTGATTCCTTGTACAAGGCCATTCTGGCCTCCGTTTTGCTTGCCGTTTGCGCCGGCGTGCCTTATTTATCGTTCTGGTCGATAACACATCGTACTTCAAAGAGAATTACAAACGTTTTTTTTCGTACTTTTTTTTGTACCCATAGAGTACTTAACGGTGTGATTTTTGATTCCTTGTACAAGGCCATTCGCCTCCGTTTTGCTTGCCGTTTGCGCCGGCGTGCCTTATTTATCGTTCGGTCGATATCACATCGTATTTCAAAGAGAATTACAAACGTTTTTTTCGTACTTTTTTCGTACCCATAGAGTACTTAACGGTGTGATTTTTGATTCCTTGTACAAGGCCATTCTGGCCTCCGTTTTGCTTGCCGTTTGCGCCGGCGTGCCTTATTTATCGTTCTGGTCGATATCACATCGTACTTCAAAGAGAATTACAAACGTTTTTTTCATACTTTTTTTCGTACCCATAGAGTACTTAATTGTGTGATTTTTGATTCCTTGTACAAGGCCATTCTGGCCTCCGTTTTGCTTGCCGTTTGCGCCGGCGTGCCTTATTTATCGTTCGGTCGATATCACATCGTATTTCAAAGAGAATTACAAACGTTTTTTTTCGTACTCTTTTTCGTACCCATAGAGTACTTAATGGTGTGATTTTTGATTCCTTGTACAAGGCCATTCGGCCTCCGTTTTGCTTGCCGTTTGCGCCGGCGTGCCTTATTTATCGTTTGGTCGATATCACATCGTACTTCAAAGAGAATTACAAACGTTTTTTTTCGTACTTTGTTTTGTACCCATAGAGTACTTAACGGTGTGATTTTTGATTCCTTGTACAAGGCCATTTCGGCCTCCGTTTTCTTGCCGTTTGCGCCGGCGTGCCTTATTTATCGTTCGGTCGATATCACATCGTACTTCAAAGAGAATTACAAACGTTTTTTTTCGTACTTATTTTTGTACCCATAGAGTACTTAACGGTGTGATTCTTGTACAAGGCCTCCGTTATCTTCCGCTTTCCGTTTGCGCCGGCGTGCCTTATTTATCGTTCGGTCGATATCACATCGTACTTCAAAGAGAATTACAAACATTTTTTTTTCTTACTTTTTTTCGTACCCATAGAGTACTTAACTCGTGTGATTTTTGATTCCTTGTACAAGGCCATTCGGCCTCCGTTTTGCTTGCCGTTTGCGCCGGCGTGCCTTATTTATCGTCCTGGTCGATATCACATCAGTACTTCCAAGAGAATTACAAACGTTATTTTTTCGTACTTTTTTTCGTACCCATAGCGTACTTAACTGTGTGATTTTTGATTCCTTGTACAAGGCCATTCTGGACTCCGTTTTGCTTGCCGTTTGCGCCGGCGTGCCTTATTTATCGTCTGGTCGATATCACATCAATACTTCAAAGAGAATTAGAAACATTTTTTTCATACACTTTTTTGTACCCATAGAGTACTTAACGGTGTGATTTTTGATTCCTTGTACAAGGCCATTCTGGCCTCCGTTTTGCTTGCCGTTTGCGCCGGCGTGCCTTATTTATCGTTCTGGTCGGTATCACATCAGTACTTGAAAGAGAATTATAAATGTTTTTTTTCGTACTCTTTTTTCCACCCATAGAGTACGTAACGGTGTGATTTTTGATTCCTTCTACAAGGCCATTCTGGCCTCCGTTTTGCTTGCCGATTGCGCCGGCGTGCCTTATTTATCGTTCTGGTCGATATCACATCAGTACTTCAAAGAGAATTACAAAAGTTTTTTTTCGTACTCTTTTTTGTACCCATAGAGTACTTAACGGTGTGATTTTTGATTCCTTGTACAAGGTCATTCGGCCTCCGTTTTGCTTGCCGTTTGCGCCGGAGTGCCTTATTTATCGTTCTGGTCGATATCACATCAGTAATTCAAAGAGAATTACAAACGTTTTTTTTCGTACTTATTTTTGTACCCATAGAGTACTTAACGGTGTGATTCTGGCCTCCGTTTTGCTTGCCGTTTGCGCCGGCGTGCCTTATTTATCGTCCTGGTCGATATCACATCATTACTTCAAAAAGAATTACAAACGTTTTTTTCGTAATTTTTTTGTACCTATAGAGTAATTAACGGTGTGAATTTTGATTCCTTGTACAAGGCCATTCTAGCCTCCGTTTTGCTTGCCGTTTGCGCCGGCGTGCCTGATTTATTGTTCTGGTCGATATCACGTCAGTACTTCAAAGAGAATTACAAACGTTTTTTTGTACTTTTTTTTGAACCCATAGAGTACTTAACGGTGTGATTTTTGATACCTTGTACAAGGCCATTCTGTCCTCCGTTTTGCTTCCCGTTTGCGCCGGCGTGCCTTATTTATCGTTGTGGTCGATATCACATCAGTACTTCAAAGAGAATTACAAACGTTTTTTTCATACTTTTTTTCGTACCCATAGAGTACTTAACTGTGTGAATTTTGAATCCTTGTACAAGGCCATTCTGGCCTCCGTTTTGCTTGCCGTTTGAGCCGGCATGCCTTATTTATCGTTCTGGTCGATATCACATCAGTACTTCAAAGAGAATTATAAACGTTTTTTTCGTACTCTTTTTTGTACCCATGGAGTACTTAACGATGTGATTTTTGATTCCTTGTACAAAGCCATTTTGGCCTCCGTTTTGCTTGCCGTTTGCACCGGCGTGCCTTATTTATCGTTCTGGTCGATATCACATCTGTACTTCAAAGAGAATTACAAACGTTTTTTTTCGTACTTATTTTTGTACCCAAAGAGTACTTAACGGTGTGATTCTGGCCTCCGTTTTGCTTGCCGTTTGCACCGGCGTGCCTTATTTATCGTTCTGGTCGATATCACATCAGTACTTCAAAGAGAATTACAAACATTTTGGTCGTAACTTTTTATAGAGTACTTAACGGTGTGAATTTTGATTCCTTGTACAAGGCTATTCGGGCCTCCGTTTTGAATGACTTTTGCGCCGGCGTGCCTTATTTATCGTTCTGGTCGATATCACATCAGTACTTCAAAGAGAATTACAGACGTTTTTTTCCATACTCTTTTTTGTACCCATAGAGTACTTAACGGTGTGATTTTTGATTCCTTGTACAAGGCCATTCTGGCCTCCGTTTTGCTTGCCGTTTGCGCCGGAGTGCCTTATTTATCGTCCTGGTCGATATCACATCAGTAATTCAAAGAGAATTACAAACGTTTTTTTTTCGTACTTATTTTTGTACCCATAGGTACTTAACGGTGTGATTCTGGCCTCCGTTTTGCTTGCCGTTTGCGCCGGCATGCCTTGTTTATCGTCCTGGCCGATATCACATCATTACTTCAAAAAGAATTACAAACGTTTTTTTCGTAATTTTTTTGTACCTATAGAGTAATTAACGGTGTGAATTTTGATTCCTTGTACAAGGCCATTCTAGCCTAATTTTTGCTTGCCGTTTGCGCCGGCGTGCCTTATTTATCGTTCTGGTCGATATCACGTCAGTACTTCAAAGAGAATTACAAACGTTTTTTTTCGTACTTTTTTTTGTACCCATAGAGTACTTAACGGTGTGATTTTTGATACCTTGTACAAGGCCATTATGTCCTCCGTTTTGCTTCCCGTTTGCGCCGGCGTGCCTTATTTATCGTTCTGGTCGATATCACATCAGTACTTCAAAGAGAATTACAAACGTTTTTTTCGTACTTTTTTTCGTACCCATAGAGTACTTAACTGTATGATTTTTGATTCCTTGTACAAGGCCATTCTGGCCTCCGTTTGGCTTGCCGTTTGAGCCGGCATGCCTTATTTATCGTTCTGGTCGATATCACATCAATACTTCAAAGAGAATTATAAACGTTTTTTTTCGTACTCTTTTTTGTACCCATAGAGTACTTAACGATGTGATTTTTGATTCCTTGTACAAGGCCATTTTGGCCTCCGTTTTGCTTGCCGTTTGCACCAGCCTGCCTTATTTATCGTTCTGGTCGATATCACATCAGTACTTCAAAGAGAATTACAAACGTTTTTTTTCGTACTTATTTTTGTACCCAAAGAGTACTTAACGGTGTGATTCTGGCCTCCGTTTTGCTTGCCGTTTGCACCGGCGAGCCTTATTTATCGTTCTGGTCGATATCACATCAGTACTTCAAAGAGAATTACAAACGTTTTGGTCGTAACTTTTTATAGAGTACTTAACGGTGTGAATTTTGATTCCTTGTACAAGGCCATTCGGGCCTCCGTTTTGCTTGACTTTTGCGCCGGCGTGCCTTATTTATCGTTCTAGTCGATATCACGTCAGTACTTCAAAGAGAATTACAAAGGTTTTTTTTGTACTTTTTTTTGTACCCATAGAGTACTTAACGGTGTGATTTTTGATACCTTGTACAAGGCCATTCTGTCCTCCGTTTTGCTTGCCGTTTGAGCCGGTGTGCCACATTTATGGTTCTGGTCGATATCACATGAGTACTTCAAAGAGAATTACAAACATTTTTTTTCGTACTTTTTTTCGTACCCATGGAGTACTTAACTGTGTGATTTTTGATTCCTTGTACAAAGCCATTCTGGCCTCCGTTTTGCTTGCCATTTGCGCCGGCATGCCTTATTTATCGTTCTGGTCGATATCACATCAGTACTTCAAAGAGAATTACAAACATTTTTTTTTCGTACTCTTTTTTGACCCATAGAGTACTTAACGGTGTGATTTTTGATTCCTTGTACAAGGCCATTCTGGCCTCCGTTTTGCTTGCCGTTTGCGCCGGCGTGCCTTATTTATCGTTCTGGTCGATATCACATCAGTACTTCAAATAGAATTACAAACGTTTTTTTCGTACTCTTTTATGTACCCATAGAGTACTTAACGGAGTGATTTTTGATTCCTTGTACAAGGCTATTATGGCCTCCGTTTTGCTTGCCGTTTACGCCGGCGTGCCTTATTTATCGTTCTGGTCGATATCACATCAGAATTTCAAAGAGAATTACAAACATTTTTTTTCGTACTTTTTTTTGTACCCATAGAGTACTTAATGGTGTGATTTTTTATTCCTTGTACAAGGCCATTCTGGCCTCCGTTTTGCTTGCCGTTTGTGGTGGCGTGCCTTTTTTATCGTTCTGGTCGATAACACATCAGTACTTCAATGACAATTACAAACGTTTTTTTTGCGTACTTTGTTTTGTAACCATAGAGTACTTAACGGTGTGATTTTTGATTCCTTGTACAAGGCCATTCTGACCTCCGTTTTGCTTGTCGTTTGCGCCGGCGTACCTTATTTATCGTTCTGGTCGATAGCACATCAGTACTTCAAAGAGAATTACAAACGTTTTTTTTGTACTTTTTTTCGTACCCATAGAGTACTTAACTGTGTGATTTTTGATTCCTTGTACAAGGCCATTCTGGCCTTCGTTTTGCTAGCCGTTTGCGCCGGCATGTCTTATTTATCGTTCTGGTCGATATCACATCAGTACTTCAAAGAGAATTACAAACGTTTTTTTTTCGTACTTTTTTTCATACCCATAGAGTACTTAACTGTGTGATTTTTGATTCCTTGTACAAGGTCATTCTGGCCTCCGTTTTGCTTGCCGTTTGCGCCGGCATGCCTTATTTATCGTTCTGGTCGATATCACATCAGTACTTCAAAGAGAATTACAAACGTTTTTTTTCGTACACTTTTTTATACCCATAGAGTGTTTAACGGTGTGATTTTTGATTCCTTGTACAAGGCCATTCAGGCCTCCGTTTTGCTTGCCGTTTGCGCCGGCGTGCCTTATTTATCGTTCTGGTCGATATCACATCATTACTTCAAAGAGAATTATAAACGTTTTTTTTCGTACTTTTTTTGTACCCATAGAGTACTTAACGGTGTGATTTTTGATTCCTTGTACAAGGCCATTTTGGCCTCCGTTTTGCTTGCCGTTTGCACCGGCGTGCCTTATTTATCGTTCTGGTCGATATCACATCAGTACTTCAAAGATAATTACAAACGTTTTGTTTTGTACTTATTTTTGTACCCGTACAGTACTTAACGGTGTGATTCTGGCCTCCGTTTTGCTTGCCGTTTGCGCCGGCGTGCCTTATTTATCGTTCTGGTCGATATCACATCAGTACTTCAAAGAGAATTACAAACGTTTTTTTCGTACACTTTTTTGTACCCATAGAGTACTTAACGGTGTGATTTTTGATTCCTTGTACAAGGCCATTTTGGCCTCCGTTTTGCTTGCCGTTTGCGCCGGCGTGCCTTATTTATCGTTCTGGTCGATATCACATCAGTACTTCAAAGAGAATTACAAACGTTTTTTTTTCGTACTTTTTTGTACACATAGAGTACTTAACGGTGTGATTTTTGATTCCTTGTACAAGGCCATTCTGGCCTCCGTTTTGCTTGCCGTTTGCGCCGGCGTGCCTTATTTATCGTTCTGGTCGATATCACATCAATAATTCAAAGAGAATTACAAACGTTTTTTTCGTACTTATTTTTGTACACATAGAGTACTTAACGGTGTGATTCTGGCCTCCGTTTTGCTTGCCGTTTGCGCCGGCGTGCCTTATTTATCGTTCTGGTCGATATCACATCAGTACTTCAAAAAGAATTACAAACGTTTTTTTCATAACTTTTTTTGTACCCATAGAATACTTAACGGTGTCAAATTTGATTCCTTGTACAAGGCCATTGATGTAGCCCAATTCAAGAGGAAGATTGAGTCTTTTATTTAGTCTTTTATTATCCCACTTTGGTTAATTGTCTTTTATATTTATTATTATTTTTAATTATTGTTATTTTGTCCCACATTGCTAAAATGACAATTAGACTTAGAGTCTGTAGCCTATATAAGGCATTTCCTTGTATTTGAATAGGTAGCTTATTATTGAATCAAAAAACTATTTTGGTTGAAATTCAGAGATTGAATTTTCATCATAAGAAACTTTCAGAGATTGGGTTTCTTTCAAGAAGTTTTCAGAGATTGGACTTCTTTCGATTATCCTGAGACGGGGTAATTGGTTGGTGTTCCTGAGATGGGATTACCGTAGTAAATATTCTGAGATGGAGTATTTACATATCCTTCTGTTATTTTCGTTATACATATTCAAAAAGCCATAAAAATATACTTTTCATTGCTGAATCGTTTGATGTGCTTTAATCAACGATCCTACGAGATTCGGTTTACATCAAGTGGTATCAGAGCTTAGGCAATTAAAGATGCTGCGTTTATTGGAAGAAATCTGATGCGTTCTTGAGCACCAAGAACCCTAATTGCAGCCGAATCAGCTAAGTGCTACATATTACGATACAACCTGCTGCGTTTCTTCGTCCATCATGGAACCCTACGTATTGAGGTAAATCAGGCGTGACATATTATTCTTGGTCGAAACCCTAATTTTCTGCTCTTGAAATCTGACTGTCCGACTTTGTTTCCAATTGTTCCCTATTCAAAACAAATCTAAAAATCCTCAAAATTTTCCAATAGATAGAACATTGTATTGACTATCTTTTGTCTCTTTGGAAATTTAGCAAATTCGGATTTTATCTTGATCAAATTTGGATCGGAATATTCTGCTCGATTTTCTGGAACAGCTTGTAGTCGACTTTGTTTTTAGGGAGTTGTGGTTGTCGGAATTTAATGAAATTTTGTGAGCACATAGGAAATTCATTCTTCTACAACTTTGATTCTTTGAGTTTTTTCAGAGTGCCGACCGGTTTTGCACAATAGTCGTCGTCACCTAGTTGATTGTTTCTGTCAAAACCCGTAACCCGAGAGTGATCTGTTTACGAATTCAATTTGAGTGGGTTATACCTGTCCAAAAATTCTGAAACTTAACAGTCTGTACCACAATTTCGTTCTCTACAAGTTTTGTTCTTTGTGTTTTTCCGAATTCCATACCGTTTGGTCGTGACAAGTGCCGTTCGTAAAGCTACTGCGTTTAAAGCTGCCGTTTGGCGATTAAAGCTGCTGCGTTCTTGAGCACCAAGAACCCTAATTGCAGCCGCACTCAAAAGCTCCTTACATCATCGAATTTTGCTGCTATTTTCGCAACCCTAGCTGTTCTTGAAATCCAAGAAACCCTTGTGCAGATCGTGTAAAGCCCTAGCATCATAAAAAGCTGCGTTTTTAGTCCTGAAATTCTGTTCTTGCGAGGAATCATCTGCTGCGTTCTTGGAAGATTATTTGCAAGTTGCTGCAATGGATAAACTACGTGCAACTTTCGACAACATCCATACAGACTTCGAGCGATATCAAGTTGAATCCGATTGAAGACATGCTGAAATTATGGCTGCCCTAGATGCATTACATGACAACCTCGATCCACGATGAAAATTAGAACGTATAGCGCAAAGGAGATTGGAGGCAGAGCAACGGAAATTAGAACGTATTGCGCAACGGAAATTGGAGGCAGAACGGAAATTAGAACGTATTGCGCAACGGAAATTGGAGGCAGAACAACGGGAATTAGAACGTGCAAAACGTTGGAGGACATTAGACGCAAAGTGGAAGGCGGCCGATGAACTTTTCTTTATCACGTATGGTGTAACACGTGAAGAAGCTATGGCTGGAAAACCGCCCAAATTCTCTCCTTCACGTGCTAAATCGAATAAACAAAGTTATTCCCAACCCCCCTACGGCTGTGGTACACGAGGAGGTTGACATACTTATTGTTGATTCAGCCACGGAAGAGTTCATTGAGGTTCCAAATGCACTTACTAATGATGTTGTTCCAGTTGCTACTATTGATTCTCCTTTACCGGTACCCGACCATTCTGACGAGATTGCCGACGTCAAGGTGGATATTGGTGTTGACCCAATCACTATGCCCGTGGACTTACTTGCTGAATCGATTGTGGTCCAACCGGGGACCGAACCGGTGCAATCCGATGGTTCAAAGGTGCACTCGGCAATTTTAGTTGCCGATTTGAAGGCGTTACAAAGCGCCACAAGTATATGTGGATCCATATTTACAGCATTGCCGCCCTTTGGATTTTGTTGTCTCGATTTCTCCACTCGCGCCATTCCATGTTTTTGCGATGTTGTGATTCTGGGTTTCTCTGTGGTTGAGTGGACGTATGGAAGCACGATATTCGTGTTCGATCCGGGTTGATTCGAGGACGAATCCTTTTGAAGCGGGAGGGAATGATGTAGCCCAATTCAAGAGGAAGATTGAGTCTTTTATTATCCCACATTGGTTAATTGTCTTTTATATTTATTATTATTTTTAATTATTGTTATTTTGTCCCACATTGCTAAAATGACAATTGCACTTAGAGTCTGTAGCATATATAAGGCATTTCCTTGTATTTGAATAGGTAGCTTATTATTGAATCAAAAAACTATTTTGGTTGAAATTCAGAGATTGAATTTTCATCATAAGAAACTTTCGAGATTGGGTTTCTTTCAAGAAGTTTTCAGAGATTGGACTTCTTTCGATTATCCTGAGACGGGGTAATTGGTTGGTGTTCCTGAGATGGGATTACCGTAGTAAATATTCTGAGATGGAGTATTTACATATCCTTCTGTTATTTTCGTTATATATATTCAAAAAGCCATAAAAATATACTTTTCATTGCTGAATCGTTTGCTGTGATTTAATCAACGATCCTACGAGATTCGGTTTACATCAAGTGGTATCAGAGCTTAGGCAATTAAAGCTGCTGCGTTTATTGGAAGAAATCTGATGCGTTCTTGAGCACCAAGAACCCTAATTGCAGCCGAATCAGCAGCGCTACATATTACGATACGACTGCTGCGTTTCTTCGTCCATCATTGAACCCTACGTATTGAGGTAAATCAGGCGTGACATATTATTCTTGGTCGAAACCCTAATTTTCTGCTCTTGAAATCTGACTGTCCGACTTTGTTTCCAATTGTTCCCTATTCAAAACAAATCTAAAAATCCTCAAAATTTACCAATAGATAGAACATTGTATTGGCTATCTTTTGTCTCATTGGAAATTTAGCAAATTCGGATTTTATCTTGATCAAATTTGGATCGGAATATTCTGCTCGATTTTCTGGAACAGCTTGTAGTCGACTTTGTTTTTAGGGAGTTGTGGTTGTCGGAATTGAATGAAATTTTGTGAGCACATAGGAAATTCATTCTTCTACAACTTTGATTCTTTGAGTTTTTTCAGAGCCCCGACCGGTTTTGCACAATAGTCGCCGTCACCTAGTTGACTGTTTCTGTCAAAACCCGTAACCCGAGAGTGATCTGTTTACGAATTCAATTTGAGTGGGTTATACCTGTCCAAAAATTCTGAACCTTAACAGTCTGAACCACAATTTCGTTCTCTACAAGTTTTGTTCTTCGTGTTTTTCCGAATTCCATACCGTTTGGTCGTGACAAGTGCCGTTCGTAAAGCTGCTGCGTTTAAAGCTGCCGTTTGGCGATTAAAGCCGCGCGTTTATTTGCGTTCTTGAGCACCAAGAACCCTAATTGCAGCCGCACTCAAAAGCTCCTTACATCATCGAATTTTGCTGCTATTTTCGCAACCCTAGCTGTTCTTGAAATCCAAGAAACCCTTGTGCAGATCGTGTAAAGCCCTAGCATCATAAAAATCTGCGTTTTTAGTCCTGAAATTCTGTTCTTGCGAGGAATCATCCGTCGCGTTCTTGGAAGATTATTTGCAAGTTGCTGCAATGGATAAACTACGTGCAACTTTCGACAACATCCATACAGACTTCGAGCGATATCAAGTTGAATCCGATCGAAGACATGCTTTGAAATTATGGTCGCCCTAGATGCATTACATGACAACCTCGATCCACGAAGCAAATTAGAACGTATTGCGCAACGGAGATTGGAGGCGAGCAACGGAAATTAGAACGTATTGCGCAACGGAAATTGGAGGCGAACGGAAATTAGAACGTATTGCGCAACGGAAATTGGAGGCGAGAACAACGGGAATTAGAACGTGCAAAACGTTGGAGGACATTAGACGCAAAGTGGAAGGCGGCCGATGAACTTTTCTTTATCACGTATGGTGTAACACGTGAAGAAGCTATGGCTGGAAAACCGCCCAAATTCTCTCCTTCACGTGCTAAATCGAATAAACAAAGTTATTCCCAACCCCCCTACGGCCGTGGTACACGAGGAGGTTGACATACTTATTGTTGATTCAGCCACGGAAGAGTTCATTGAGGTTCCTAATGCACTTACTAATGATGTTGTTCCAAGTTGCTACTATTGATTCTCCTTTACCGGTACCCGACCATTCGACGAGATTGCCGACGTCAAGGTGGATATTGGTGTTGACCCAATCACTATGCCCGTGGACTTACTTGCTGAATCGATTGTGGTCCAACCGGGGACCGAACCGGTGCAATCCGATGGTTCAAAGGTGCACTCGGCAATTTTAGTTGCTGATTTGAAGGCGTTACAAGCGCCACAAGTATATGTGGATCCATATTTACAGCATTGCCGCCCTTTGGATTTTGTTGTCTCTGATTTCTCCACTCGCGCCATTCCATGTTTTTGCGATGTTGTGATTCTGAGTTTCTCTGTGGTTGAGTGGACGTATGGAAGCACGATATTCGTGTTCGATCCGGGTTGATTCGAGGACGAATCCTTTTGAAGCGGGAGGGAATGATGTAGCCCAATTCAAGAGGAAGATTGAGTCTTTTATTATCCCACATTGGTTAATTGTCTTTTATATTTATTATTATTTTTAATTATTGTTATTTTGTCCCACATTGCTAAAATGACAATTAGACTTAGAGTCTGTAGCCTATATAAGGCATTTCCTTGTATTTGAATAGGTAGCTTATTATTGAATCAAAAAACTATTTTGGTTGAAATTCGAGATTGAATTTTCATCATAAGAAACTTTCGAGAGATTGGGTTTCTTTCAAGAAGTTTTCGAGAGATTGGACTTCTTTCGATTATCCCGAGACGGGGTAATTGGTTGGTGTTCCCGAGATGGGATTACCGTAGTAAATATTCCGAGATGGAGTATTTACATATCCTTTCGTTATTTTCGTTATATATATTCAAAAAGCCATAAAAATATACTTTTCATTGCTGAATCGTTTCTTTGTGATTTAATCAACGATCCTACGAGATTCGGTTTACATCAAGTGGTATCGAGCTTAGGCAATTAAAAACGCCTTGCGTTTATTGGAAGAAATCGATGCGTTCTTGAGCACCAAGAACCCTAATTGCAGCCGAATCAGCGGTGCTACATATTACGATACAACTGCTGCGTTTCTTCGTCCATCATTGAACCCTACGTATTGAGGTAAATCAGGCGTGACATATTATTCTTAGTCGAAACCCTAATTTTCTGCTTTTGAAATCTGACAGACCGACTTTGTTTCCAATTGTTCCCTATTCAAAACAAATCTAAAAATCCTCAAAATTTACCAATAGATAGAACATTGTATTGGCTATCTTTTGTCTCTTTGGAAATTTAGCAAATTCGGATTTTATCTTGATCAAATTTGGATCGGAATATTCTGCTCGATTTTCTGGAACAGCTTGTAGTCGACTTTGTTTTTAGGGAGTTGTGGTTGTTGGAATTGAATGAAATTTTGTGAGCACATAGGAAATTCATTCTTCTACAACTTTGATTCTTTGAGTTTTTTCAGAGTCCCGACCGGTTTTGCACAATAGTCGCCGTCACCTAGTTGACTGTTTCTGTCAAAACCCGTAACCCGAGAGTGATCTGTTTACGAATTCAATTTGAGTGGGTTATACCTGTCCAAAAATTCTGAACCTTAACAGTCTGAACCACAATTTCGTTCTCTACAAGTTTTGTTCTTCGTGTTTTTCCGAATTCCATACCGTTTGGTCGTGACAAGTGCCGTTCGTAAAGCTGCTTTGCGTTTAAAGCCGCCGTTTGGCGATTAAAGCCGTTTATTTCTTGCGTTCTTGAGCACCAAGAACCCTAATTGCAGCCGCACTCAAAAGCTCCTTACATCATCGAATTTTGCTGCTATTTTCGCAACCCTAGCTGTTCTTGAAATCCAAGAAACCCTTGTGTAGATCGTGTAAAGCCCTAGCATCGTAAAAAGCTGCGTTTTTAGTCCCGAAATTCTGTTCTTGCGAGGAATCATCTGCTGCGTTCTTGGAAGATTATTTGCAAGTTGCAGCAATGGATAAACTACGTGCAACTTTCGACAACATCCATACAGACTTCGAGCGATATCAAGTTGAATCCGATCGAAGACATGCTGAAATTATGGCTGCCCTAGATGCATTACATGACAACCTCGATCCACGAAGCAAATTAGAACGTATTGCGCAACGGAGATTGGAGGCAGAGCAACGGAAATTAGAACGTATTGCGCAACGGAAATTGGAGGCAGAACGGAAATTAGAACGTATTGCGCAACGGAAATTGGAGGCAGAACAACGGGAATTAGAACGTGCAAAACGTTGGAGGACATTAGACGCAAAGTGGAAGGCGGCCGATGAACTTTTCTTTATCACGTATGGTGTAACACGTGAAGAAGCTATGGCTGGAAAACCGCCCAAATTCTCTCCTTCACGTGCTAAATCGAATAAATAGGTTATTCCCAACCCCCCTACGGCTGTGGTACACGAGGAGGTTGACATACTTATTGTTGATTCAGCCACGGAAGAGTTCATTGAGGTTCCTAATGCACTTACTAATGATGTTGTTCAAGTTGCTACTATTGATTCTCCTTTACCGGTACCCGACCATTCTGACGAGATTGCCGACGTCAAGGTGGATATTGGTGTTGACCCAATCACTATGCCCGTGGACTTACTTGCTGAATCGATTGTGGTCCAACCGGGGACCGAACCGGTGCAATCCGATGGTTCAAAGGTGCACTCGGCAATTTTAGTTGCTGATTTGAAGGCGTTACAAGCGCCACAAGTATATGTGGATCCATATTTACAGCATTGCCGCCCTTTGGATTTTGTTGTCTCTGATTTCTCCACTCGCGCCATTCCATGTTTTTGCGATGTTGTGATTCTGAGTTTCTCTGTGGTTGACGTGTGGAAGCACGATATTCGTGTTCGATCCGGGTTGATTCGAGGACGAATCCTTTTGAAGCGGGAGGGAATGATGTAGCCCAATTCAAGAGGAAGATTGAGTCTTTTATTATCCCACATTGGTTAATTGTCTTTTATATTTATTATTATTTTTAATTATTGTTATTTTGTCCCACATTGCTAAAATGACAATTGCACTTAGAGTCTGTAGCCTATATAAGGCATTTCCTTGTATTTGAATAGGTAGCTTATTATTGAATCAAAAAACTATTTTGGTTGAAATTCAAAGATTGAATTTTCATCATAAGAAACTTTCAGAGATTGGGTTTCTTTCAAAAAGTTTTCAGAGATTGGACTTCTTTCGATTATCCTGAGACGGGGTAATTGGTTGGTGTTCCTGAGATGGGATTACCGTAGTAAATATTCTGAGATGGAGTATTTACATATCCTTCTGTTATTTTCGTTATATATATTCAAAAAGCCATAAAAATATACTTTTCATTGCTGAATCGTTTGATGTGCTTTAATCAACGATCCTACGAGATTCGGTTTACATCAAGTGGTATCAGAGCTTAGGCAATTAAAGCTGCTGCGTTTATTGGAAGAAATCTGATGCGTTCTTGAGCACCAAGAACCCTAATTGCAGCCGAATCAGCAGTGCTACATATTACGATACAACTGCTGCGTTTCTTCGTCCATCATGGAACCCTACGTATTGAGGTAAATCAGGCGTGACATATTATTCTTGGTCGAAACCCTAATTTTCTCTCGCTCTTGAAATCCGATTGACGTCCGACTTTGTTTCCAATTGTTCCCTATTCAAAACAAATCTAAAAATCCTCAAAATTTACCAATAGATAGAACATTGTATTGGCTATCTTTTGTCTCTTTGGAAATTTAGCAAATTCGGATTTTATCTTGATCAAATTTGGATCGGAATATTCTGCTCGATTTTCTGGAACAGCTTGTAGTCGACTTTGTTTTTAGGGAGTTGTGGTTGTCGGAATTGAATGAAATTTTGTGAGCACATAGGAAATGCATTCTTCTACAACTTTGATTCTTTGAGTTTTTTCAGAGTCCCGACCGGTTTTGCACAATAGTCGCCGTCACCTAGTTGATTGTTTCTGTCAAAACCCGTAACCCGAGAGTGATCTGTTTACGAATTCAATTTGAGTGGGTTATACCTGTCCAAAAATTCTGAAACTTAACAGTCTGAACCACAATTTCGTTCTCTACAAGTTTTGTTCTTTGTGTTTTTCCGAATTCCATACCGTTTGGTCGTGACAAGTGCCGTTCGTAAAGCTGCTGCGTTTAAAGCTGCCGTTTGGCGATTAAAAAGCTGCTGCGTTCTTGAGCACCAAGAACCCTAATTGCAGCCGCACTCAAAAGCTCCTTACATCATCGAATTTTGCTGCTATTTTCGCAACCCTAGCTGTTCTTGAAATCCAAGAAACCCTTGTGCAGATCGTGTAAAGCCCTAGCATCATAAAAAGCTGCGTTTTTAGTCCCGAAATTTCGTTCTTGCGAGGAATCATCGTCTTTGCGTTCTTGGAAGATTATTTGCAAGTTGCTGCAATGGATAAACTACGTGCAACTTTCGACAACATCCATACGACTTCGAGCGATATCAAGTTGAATCCGATCGAAGACATCTTTGAAATTATGGCGCCCTAGATGCATTACATGACAACCTCGATCCACGAAGCAAATTAGAACGTATTGCGCAACGGAGATTGGAGGCAGAGCAACGGAAATTAGAACGTATTGCGCAACGGAAATTGGAGGCAGAACGGAAATTAGAACGTATTGCGCAACGGAAATTGGAGGCAGAACAACGGGAATTAGAACGTGCAAAACGTTGGAGGACATTAGACGCAAAGTGGAAGGCGGCCGATGAACTTTTCTTTATCACGTATCGTGTAACACGTGAAGAAGCTATGGCTGGAAAACCGCCCAAATTCTCTCCTTCACGTGCTAAATCGAATAAACAGGTTATTCCCAACCCCCCTACGGCTGTGGTACACGAGGAGGTTGACATACTTATTGTTGATTCAGCCACGGAAGAGTTCATTGAGGTTCCTAATGCACTTACTAATGATGTTGTTCCAGTTGCTACTATTGATTCTCCTTTACCGGTGCCCGACCATTCTGACGAGATTGCCGACGTCAAGGTGGATATTGGTGTTGACCCAATCACTATGCCCGTGGACTTACTTGCTGAATCGATTGTGGTCCAACCGGGGACCGAACCGGTGCAATCCGATGGTTCAAAGGTGCACTCGGCAATTTTAGTTGCCGATTTGAAGGCGTTACAAGCGCCACAAGTATATGTGGATCCATATTTACAAAAGCATTGCCGCCCTTTGGATTTTGTTGTCTCGATTTCTCCACTCGCGCCATTCCATGTTTTTGCGATGTTGTGATTCTGAGTTTCTCTGTGGTTGAGTGGACGTATGGAAGCACTATATTCGTGTTCGATCCGGGTTGATTCGAGGACGAATCATTTTGAAGCGGGAGGGAATGATGTAGCCCAATTCAAGAGGAAGATTGAGTCTTTTATTATCCCACATTGGTTAATTGTCTTTTATATTTATTATTATTTTTAATTATTGTTATTTTGTCCCACATTGCTAAAATGACAATTGCACTTAGAGTCTGTAGCCTATATAAGGCATTTCCTTGTATTTGAATAGGTAGCTTATTATTGAATCAAAAAACTATTTTGGTTGAAATTCGAGATTGAATTTTCATCATAAGAAACTTTCGAGAGATTGGGTTTCTTTCAAGAAGTTTTCGAGAGATTGGACTTCTTTCGATTATCCCGAGACGGGGTAATTGGTTGGTGTTCCCGAGATGGGATTACCGTAGTAAATATTCGAGATGGAGTATTTACATATCCTTCGTTATTTTCGTTATATATATTCAAAAAGCCATAAAAATATACTTTTCATTGCTGAATCGTTTCTTTGTGATTTAATCAACGATCCTACGAGATTCGGTTTACATCAAGTGGTATCGAGCTTAGGCAATTAAAGGCTAGCTGCGTTTATTGGAAGAAATCGATGCGTTCTTGAACCAAGAACCCTAAATTGCCGCCGAATCAGCGGCGCTACATATTACGATACAAGCGCTGCGTTTCTTCGTCCATCATTGAACCCTACGTATTGAGGTAAATCGGGCGTGACATATTATTCTTGGTCGAAACCCTAATTTTCTCGCTCTTGAAATCGATTGTCCGACTTTGTTTCCAATTGTTCCCTATTCAAAACAAATCTAAAAATCCTCAAAATTTACCAATAGATAGAACATTGTATTGGCTATCTTTTGTCTCTTTGGAAATTTAGCAAATTCGGATTTTATCTTGATCAAATTTGGATCGGAATATTCTGCTCGATTTTCGGAACAGCTTGTAGTCGACTTTGTTTTTAGGGAGTTGTGGTTGTCGGAATTGAATGAAATTTTGTGAGCACATAGGAATTCATTCTTCTACAACTTTGATTCTTTGAGTTTTTTCAGAGCCCCGACCGGTTTTGCACAATAGTCGCCGTCACCTAGTTGATGTTTCTGTCAAAACCCGTAACCCGAGAGTGATCTGTTTACGAATTCAATTTGAGTGGGTTATACATGTCCAAAAATTCTGAAACTTAACAGTCTGAACCACAATTTCGTTCTCTACAAATTTGTTCTTCGTGTTTTTCCGAATTCCATACCGTTTGGTCGTGACAAGTGCCGTTCGTAAAGCTGCTGCGTTTAAAGCTGCCGTTTGGCGATTAAAGCTGCTGCGTTCTTGAGCACCAAGAACCCTAATTGCAGCCGCACTCAAAAGCTCCTTACATCATCGAATTTTGCTGCTATTTTCGCAACCCTAGCTGTTCTTGAAATCCAAGAAACCCTTGTGCAGATCGTGTAAAGCCCTAGCATCATAAAAAGCTGCGTTTTTAGTCCTGAAATTTTGTTCTTGCGAGGAATCATCTGCTGCGTTCTTGGAAGATTATTTGCAAGTTGCTGCAATGGATAAACTACGTGCAACTTTCGACAACATCCATACAGACTTCGAGCGATATCAAGTTGAATCCGATCGAAGACGTGCTGAAATTATGGCTGCCCTAGATGCATTACATGACAACCTCGATCCACGAAGCAAATTAGAACGTATTGCGCAACGGAGATTGGAGGCAGAGCAACGGAAATTAGAACGTATTGCGCAACGGAAATTGGAGGCAGAACGGAAATTAGAACGTATTGCGCAACGGAAATTGGAGGCAGAACAACGGGAATTAGAACGTGCAAAACGTTGGAGGACATTAGACGCAAAGTGGAAGGCGGCCGATGAACTTTTCTTTATCACGTATGGTGTAACACGTGAAGAAGCTATGGCTGGAAAACCGCCCAAATTCTCTCCTTCACGTGCTAAATCGAATAAATAGGTTATTCCCAACCCCCTACGGTTTGTGGTACACGAGGAGGTTGACATACTTATTGTTGATTCAGCCACGGAAGAGTTCATTGAGGTTCCTAATGCACTTACTAATGATGTTGTTCAAGTTGCTACTATTGATTCTCCTTTACCGGTACCCGACCATTCTGACGAGATTGCCGACGTCAAGGTGGATATTGGTGTTGACCCAATCACTATGCCCGTGGACTTACTTATTTGAATCGATTGTGGTCCAACCGGGGACCGAACCGGTGCAATCCGATGGTTCAAAGGTGCACTCGGCAATTTTAGTTGCCGATTTGAAGGCGTTACAAGCGCCACAAGTATATGTGGATCCATATTTACAAGCATTGCCGCCCTTTGGATTTTGTTGTCTCGATTTCTCCACTCGCGCCATTCCATGTTTTTGCGATGTTGTGATTCTCCGAGTTTCTCGTGGTGGTTGACGTATGGAAGCACGATATTCGTGTTCGATCCGGGTTGATTCGAGGACGAATCCTTTTGAAGCGGGAGGGAATGATGTAGCCCAATTCAAGAGGAAGATTGAGTCTTTTATTATCCCACATTGGTTAATTGTCTTTTATATTTATTATTATTTTTAATTATTGTTATTTTGTCCCACATTGCTAAAATGACAATTGCACTTAGAGTCTGTAGCCTATATAAGGCATTTCCTTGTATTTGAATAGGTAGCTTATTATTGAATCAAAAAACTATTTTGGTTGAAATTCAGAGATTGAATTTTCATCATAAGAAACTTTCAGAGATTGGGTTTCTTTCAAGAAGTTTTCAGAGATTGGACTTCTTTCGATTATCCTGAGACGGGGTAATTGGTTGGTGTTCCTGAGATGGGATTACCGTAGTAAATATTCTGAGATGGAGTATTTACATATCCTTCTGTTATTTTCGTTATATATATTCAAAAAGCCATAAAAATATACTTTTCATTGCTGAATCGTTTGCTGTGATTTAATCAACGATCCTACGAGATTCGGTTTACATCAAGTGGTATCAGAGCTTAGGCAATTAAAGCTGCTGCGTTTATTGGAAGAAATCTGATGCGTTCTTGAGCACCAAGAACCCTAATTGTAGCCGAATCAGCAGTGCTACATATTACGATACAACTGCTGCGTTTCTTCGTCCATCATTGAACCCTACGTATTGAGGTAAATCAGGCGTGACATATTATTCTTGGTCGAAACCCTAATTTTCTGCTCTTGAAATCTGATTGACCGACTTTGTTTCCAATTGTTCCTTATTCAAAACAAATCTAAAAATCCTCAAAATTTACCAATAGATAGAACATTGTATTGGCTATCTTTTGTCTCTTTGGAAATTTAGCAAATTCGGATTTTATCTTGATCAAATTTGGATCGGAATATTCTGCTCGATTTTCTGGAACAGCTTGTAGTCGACTTTGTTTTTAGGGAGTTGTGGTTGTCGGAATTGAATGAAATTTTGTGAGCACATAGGAAATGCATTCTTCTACAACTTTGATTCTTTGAGTTTTTCCAGAGTCCCGACCGGTTTTGCACAATAGTCGCCGTCACCTAGTTGATTGTTTCTGTCAAAACCCGTAACCCGAGAGTGATCTGTTTACGAATTCAATTTGAGGGGGTTATACCTGTCCAAAAATTCTGAACCTTAACAGTCTGAACCACAATTTCGTTCTCTACAAGTTTTGTTCTTCGTGTTTTTCCGAATTCCATACCGTTTGGTCGTGACAAGTGCCGTTCGTAAAGCTGCTGCGTTTAAAGCTGCCGTTTGGCGATTAAAGCTGCTGCGTTCTTGAGCACCAAGAACCCTAATTGCAGCCGCACTCAAAAGCTCCTTACATCATCGAATTTTGCTGCTATTTTCGCAACCCTAGCTGTTCTTGAAATCCAAGAAACCCTTGTGCAGATCGTGTAAAGCCCTAGCATCATAAAAAGCTGCGTTTTTAGTCCTGAAATTCTGTTCTTGCGAGGAATCATCTGCTGCGTTCTTGGAAGATTATTTGCAAGTTGCTGCAATGGATAAACTACGTGCAACTTTCGACAACATCCATACAGACTTCGAGCGATATCAAGTTGAATCCGATCGAAGACATGCTGAAATTATGGCTGCCCTAGATGCATTACATGACAACCTCGATCCACGAAGCAAATTAGAACGTATTGCGCAACGGAGATTGGAGGCAGAGCAACGGAAATTAGAACGTATTGCGCAACGGAAATTGGAGGCAGAACGGAAATTAGAACGTATTGCGCAACGGAAATTGGAGGCGTAACAACGGGAATTAGAACGTGCAAAACGTTGGAGGACATTAGACGCAAAGTGGAAGGCGGCCGATGAACTTTTCTTTATCACGTATGGTGTAACACGTGAAGAAGCTATGGCTGGAAAACCGCCCAAATTCTCTCCTTCACGTGCTAAATCGAATAAACAGGTTATTCCCAACCCCCTACGGCTGTGGTACACGAGGAGGTTGACATACTTATTGTTGATTCAGCCACGGAAGAGTTCATTGAGGTTCCTAATGCACTTACTAATGATGTTGTTCAAGTTGCTACTATTGATTCTCCTTTACCGGTACCCGACCATTCTGACGAGATTGCCGACGTCAAGGTGGATATTGGTGTTGACCCAATCACTATGCCCGTGGACTTACTTGCTGAATCGATTGTGGTCCAACCGGGGACCGAACCGGTGCAATCCGATGGTTCAAATGTGCACTCGGCAATTTTAGTTGCTGATTTGAAGGCGTTACAAGCGCCACAAGTATATGTGGATCCATATTTACAGCATTGCCGCCCTTTGGATTTTGTTGTCTCGATTTCTCCACTCGCGCCATTCCATGTTTTTGCGATGTTGTGATTCTGAGTTTCTCTGTGGTTGACGTATGGAAGCACGATATTCGTGTTCGATCCGGGTTGATTCGAGGACGAATCATTTTGAAGCGGGAGGGAATGATGTAGCCCAATTCAAGAGGAAGATTGAGTCTTTTATTATCCCACATTGGTTAATTGTCTTTTATATTTATTATTATTTTTAATTATTGTTATTTTGTCCCACATTGCTAAAATGACAATTGCACTTAGAGTCTGTAGCCTATATAAGGCATTTCCTTGTATTTGAATAGGTAGCTTATTATTGAATCAAAAAACTATTTTGGTTGAAATTCAAAGATTGAATTTTCATCATAAGAAACTTTCGAGAGATTGGGTTTCTTTCAAAAGTTTTCGAGAGATTGGACTTCTTTCGATTATCCTGAGACGGGGTAATTGGTTGGTGTTCCTGAGATGGGATTACCGTAGTAAATATTCTGAGATGGAGTATTTACATATCCTTCTGTTATTTTCGTTATATATATTCAAAAAGCCATAAAAATATACTTTTCATTGCTGAATCGTTTGCTGTGCTTTAATCAACGATCCTACGAGATTCGGTTTACATCAAGTGGTATCAGAGCTTAGGCAATTAAAGCTGCTGCGTTTATTGGAAGAAATCTGATGCGTTATTGAGCACCAAGAACCCTAATTGCAGCCGAATCAGCAGTGCTACATATTACGATACAACTGCTGCGTTTCTTCGTCCATCATGGAACCCTACGTATTGAGGTAAATCAGGCGTGACATATTATTCTTGGTCGAAACCCTAATTTTCTGCTCTTGAAATCTGACTGTCCGACTTTGTTTCCAATTGTTCCCTATTCAAAACAAATCTAAAAATCCTCAAAATTTACCAATAGATAGAACATTGTATTGGCTATCTTTTGTCTCTTTGGAAATTTAGCAAATTCGGATTTTATCTTGATCAAATTTGGATCGGAATATTCTGCTCGATTTTCTGGAACAGCTTGTAGTCGACTTTGTTTTTAGGGAGTTGTGGTTGTCGGAATTGAATGAAATTTTGTGAGCACATAGGAAATTTATTCTTCTACAACTTTGATTCTTTGAGTTTTTTCAGAGTCCCGACCGGTTTTGCACAATAGTCGCCGTCACCAAGTTGACTGTTTCTGTCAAAACCCGTAACCCGAGAGTGATCTGTTGACGAATTCAATTTGAGTGGGTTATACCTGTCCAAAAATTCTGAAACTTAACAGTCTGAACCACAATTTCGTTCTCTACAAGATTTGTTCTTTGTGTTATTCCGAATTCCATACCCTTTGGTCGTGACAAGTGCCGTTCGTAAAGCTGTTGCGTTTAAAGCTGCCGTTTGGCGATTAAAGCTGCTGCGTTCTTGAGCACCAAGAACCCTAATTGCAGCCGCACTCAAAAGCTCCTTACATCATCGAATTTTGCTGCTATTTTCGCAACCCTAGCTGTTCTTGAAATCCAAGAAACCCTTGTGCAGATCGTGTAAAGCCCTAGCATCATAAAAAGCTGCGTTTTTAGTTCTGAAATTCTGTTCTTGCGAGGAATCATCTGCTGCGTTCTTGAAGATTATTTGCAAGTTGCTGCAATGGATAAACTACTTGCAACTTTGGACAACATCCATACAGACTTCGAGTGATATCAAGTTGAATCCGATCGAAGACATGCTTGAAATTATGGCTGCCCTAGATGCATTACATGACAACCTCGATCCACGAAGCAAATTAGAACGTATTGCGCAACGGAGATTGGAGGCAGAGCAACGGAAATTAGAACGTATTGCGCAACGGAAATTGGAGGCAGAACGGAAATTAGAACGTATTGCGCAACGGAAATTGGAGGCAGAACAACGGGAATTAGAACATGCAAAACGTTGGAGGACATTAGACGCAAAGTGGAAGGCGGCCGATGAACTTTTCTTTATCACGTATCGTGTAACACGTGAAGAAGCTATGGCTGGAAAACCGCCCAAATTCTCTCCTTCACGTGCTAAATCGAATAAACAGGTTATTCCCAACCCCCCTACGGCTGTGGTACACGAGGAGGTTGACATACTTATTGTTGATTCAGAACGGAAGAGTTCATTGAGGTTCCTAATGCACTTACTAATGATGTTGTTCCAGTTGCTACTATTGATTCTCCTTTACCGGTACCCGACCATTCTGACGAGATTGCCGACGTCAAGGTGGATATTGGTGTTGACCCAATCACTATGCCCGTGGACTTACTTGCTGAATCGATTGTGGTCCAACCGGGGACCGAACCGGTGCTATCCGATGGTTCAAAGGTGCACTCGGCAATTTTAGTTGCTGATTTGAAGGCGTTACAAGCGCCACAAGTATATGTGGATCCATATTTACGGCATTGCCGCCCTTTGGATTTTGTTGTCTCGATTTCTCCACTCGCGCCATTCCATGTTTTTGCGATGTTGTGATTCTGAGTTTCTCTGTGGTTGAGTGGACGTATGGAAGCACGATATTCGTGTTCGATCCGGGTTGATTCGAGGACGAATCATTTTGAAGCGGGAGGGAATGATGTAGCCCAATTCAAGAGGAAGATTGAGTCTTTTATTATCCCACATTGGTTAATTGTCTTTTATATTTATTATTATTTTTAATTATTGTTATTTTGTCCCACATTGCTAAAATGACAATTGCACTTAGAGTCGTAGCCTATATAAGGCATTTCCTTGTATTTGAATAGGTAGCTTATTATTGAATCAAAAAACTATTTTGGTTGAAATTCGAGAGATTGAATTTTCATCATAAGAAACTTTCGAGAGATTGGGTTTCTTTCAAGAAGTTTTCGAGAGATTGGACTTCTTTCGATTATCCGAGACGGGGTAATTGGTTGGTGTTCCCGAGATGGGATTACCGTAGTAAATATTCGAGATGGAGTATTTACATATCCTTCGTTATTTTCGTTATATATATTCAAAAAGCCATAAAAATATACTTTTCATTGCTGAATCGTTTGTTGTGATTTAATCAACGATCCTATGAGATTCGGTTTACATCAAGTGGTATCAGAGCTTAGGCAATTAAAGCTGCTGCGTTTATTGGAAGAAATCTGATGCGTTCTTGAGCACCAAGAACCCTAATCGTAGCCGAATCAGCAGCGCTACATATTACGATACAACTGCTGCGTTTCTTCGTCCATCATTGAACCCTACGTATTGAGGTAAATCAGGCGTGACATATTATTCTTGGTCGAAACCCTAATTTTCTGCTCTTGAAATCTGACTGTCCGACTTTGTTTCCAATTGTTCCCTATTCAAAACAAATCTAAAAATACTCAAAATTTACCAATAGATAGAACATTGTATTGGCTATCTTTTGTCTCTTTGGAAATTTAGCAAATTCGGATTTTATCTTGATCAAATTTGGATCGGAATATTCTGCTCGATTTTCGGAACAGCTTGTAGTCGACTTTGTTTTTAGGGAGTTGTGGTTGTTGGAATTGAATGAAATTTTGTGAGCACATAGGAATTCATTCTTCTACAACTTTGATTCTTTGAGTTTTTTCGAGTCCCGACCGGTTTTGCACAATAGTCGCCGTCACCTAGTTGATTGTTTCGTCAAAACCCGTAACCCGAGAGTGATCGTTTACGAATTCAATTTGAGTGGGTTATACCTGTCCAAAAATTCTGAAACTTAACAGTCGAACCACAATTTCGTTCTCTACAAATTTGTTCTTCGTGTTTTTCCGAATTCCATACCGTTTGGTCGTGACAAGTGCCGTTCGTAAAGCTTTGCGTTTAAAGCTGCCGTTTGGCGATTAAAGCTGCTGCGTTCTTGAGCACCAAGAACCCTAATTGCAGCCGCACTCAAAAGCTCCTTACATCATCGAATTTTGCTGCTATTTTTGCAACCCTGGTTGTTCTTGAAATCCAAGAAACCCTTGTGCAGATCGTGTAAAGCCCTAGCATCATAAAAAGCTGCGTTTTTAGTCCTGAAATTTTGTTCTTGCGAGGAATCATCTGCTGCGTTCTTGGAAGATTATTTGCAAGTTGCTGCAATGGATAAACTACGTGCAACTTTCGACAACATCCATACAGACTTCGAGCGATATCAAGTTGAATCCGATCGAAGACATCTTTGAAATTATGGCTGCCCTAGATGCATTACATGACAACCTCGATCCACGAAGCAAATTAGAACGTATTGCGCAACGGAGATCGGAGGCAGAGCAACGGAAATTAGAACGTATTGCGCAACGGAAATTGGAGGCAGAACGGAAATTAGAACGTATTGCGCAACGGAAATTGGAGGCAGAACAACGGGAATTAGAACGTGCAAAACGTTGGAGGACATTAGACGCAAAGTGGAAGGCGGCCGATGAACTTTTCTTTATCACGTATGGTGTAACACGTGAAGAAGCTATGGCTGGAAAACCGCCCAAATTCTCTCCTTCACGTGCTAAATCGAATAAACAGGTTATTCCCAACCCCCCTACGGCTGTGGTACACGAGGAGGTTGACATACTTATTGTTGATTCAGCCACGGAAGAGTTCATTGAGGTTCCTAATGCACTTACTAATGATGTTGTTCAAGTTGCTACTATTGATTCTCCTTTACCGGTACCCGACCATTCTGACGAGATTGCCGACGTCAAGGTGGATATTGGTGTTGACCCAATCACTATGCCCGTGGACTTACTTGCTGAATCGATTGTGGTCCAACCGGGGACCGAACCGGTGCAATCCGATGGTTCAAAGGTGCACTCGGCAATTTTAGTTGCTGATTTGAAGGCGTTACAAGCGCCACAAGTATATGTGGATCCATATTTACAGCATTGCCGCCCTTTGGATTTTGTTGTCTCTGATTTCTCCACTCGCGCCATTCCATGTTTTTGCGATGTTGTGATTCTGAGTTTCTCTGTGGTTGACGTATGGAAGCACGATATTCGTGTTCGATCCGGGTTGATTCGAGGACGAATCCTTTTGAAGCGAGAGGGAATGATGTAGCCCAATTCAAGAGGAAGATTGAGTCTTTTATTATCCCACATTGGTTAATTGTCTTTTATATTTATTATTATTTTTAATTATTGTTATTTTGTCCCACATTGCTAAAATGACAATTGCACTTAGAGTCTGTAGCCTATATAAGGCATTTCCTTGTATTTGAATAGGTAGCTTATTATTGAATCAAAAAACTATTTTGGTTGAAATTCAAAGATTGAATTTTCATCATAAGAAACTTTCAGAGATTGGGTTTCTTTCAAAAAGTTTTCAGAGATTGGACTTCTTTCGATTATCCTGAGACGGGGTAATTGGTTGGTGTTCCGAGATGGGATTACCGTAGTAAATATTCCGAGATGGAGTATTTACATATCCTTTCGTTATTTTCGTTATATATATTCAAAAAGCCATAAAAATATACTTTTCATTGCTGAATCGTTTCTTTGTGCTTTAATCAACGATCCTACGAGATTCGGTTTACATCAAGTGGTATCGAGCTTAGCAATTAAAGCTGCTTTGCGTTTATTGGAAGAAATCGATGCGTTCTTGAGCACCAAGAACCCTAATTGCAGCCGAATCAGCGGTGCTACATATTACGATACAACCGCTGCGTTTCTTCGTCCATCATGGAACCCTACGTATTGAGGTAAATCGGGCGTGACATATTATTCTTGGTCGAAACCCTAATTTTCTCGCTCTTGAAATCGATCGTCCGACTTTGTTTCCAATTGTTCCCTATTCAAAACAAATCTAAAAATCCTCAAAATTTACCAATAGATAGAACATTGTATTGGCTATCTTTTGTCTCTTTGGAAATTTAGCAAATTCGGATTTTATCTTGATCAAATTTGGATCGGAATATTCTGCTCGATTTTCTGGAACAGCTTGTAGTCGACTTTGTTTTTAGGGAGTTGTGGTTGTCGGAATTGAATGAAATTTTGCGAGCACATAGGAAATTTATTCTTCTACAACTTTGATTCTTTGAGTTTTTTCAGAGTCCTGACCGGTTTTGCACAATAGTCGCCGTCACCAAGTTGACTGTTTCTGTCAAAACCCGTAACCCGAGAGTGATCTGTTTACGAATTCAATTTGAGTGGGTTATACCTGTCCAAAAATTCTGAAACTTAACAGTCTGAACCACAATTTCGTTCTCTACAAGATTTGTTTTTTGTTTTTTTTCCGAATTCCATACCTTTTGGTCGTGACAAGTGCCGTTCGTAAAGCTGCTGCGTTTAAAGCTGCCGTTTGGCGATTAAAGCTGCTGCGTTCTTGAGCACCAAGAACCCTAATTGCAGCCGCACTCAAAAGCTCCTTACATCATCGAATTTTGCTGCTATTTTCGCAACCCTAGCTGTTCTTGAAATCCAAGAAACCCTTGTGCAGATCGTGTAAAGCCCTAGCATCATAAAAAGCTGCGTTTTTAGTCCTGAAATTCTGTTCTTGCGAGGAATCATCTGCTGCGTTCTTGGAAGATTATTTGCAAGTTCCTGCAATGGATAAACTACGTGCAACTTTCGACAACATCCATACAGACTTCGAGCGATATCAAGTTGAATCCGATCGAAGACATGCTGAAATTATGGCTGCCCTAGATGCATTACATGACAACCTCGATCCACGAAGCAAATTAGAACGTATTGCGCAACGGAGATCGGAGGCAGAGCAACGGAAATTAGAACGTATTGCGCAACGGAAATTGGAGGCAGAACGGAAATTAGAACGTATTGCGCAACGGAAATTGGAGGCAGAACAACGGGAATTAGAACGTGCAAAACGTTGGAGGACATTAGACGCAAAGTGGAAGGCGGCCGATGAACTTTTCTTTATCACGTATCGTGTAACACGTGAAGAAGCTTTGGCTGGAAAACCGCCCAAATTCTCTCCTTCACGTGCTAAATCGAATAAACGGAGTTATTCCCAACCCCCCTACGGCTGTGGTACACGAGGAGGTTGACGGACTTATTGTTGATTCGGCCACGGAAGAGTTCATTGAGGTTCCTAATGCACTTACTAATGATGTTGTTCCAAAGTTGCTACTATTGATTCTCCTTTACCGGTACCCGACCATTCGACGAGATTGCCGACGTCAAGGTGGATATTGGTGTTGACCCAATCACTATGCCCGTGGACTTACTTATTTGAATCGATTGTGGTCCAACCGGGGACCGAACCGGTGCAATCCGATGGTTCAAAGGTGCACTCGGCAATTTTAGTTGCGATTTGAAGGCGTTACAAGCGCCACAAGTATATGTGGATCCATATTTACGAGCATTGCCGCCCTTTGGATTTTGTTGTCTCGATTTCTCCACTCGCGCCATTCCATGTTTTTGCGATGTTGTGATTCGAGTTTCTCTCGTGGTTGAGTGGACGTACGGAAGCACGATATTCGTGTTCGATCCGGGTTGATTCGAGGACGAATCATTTTGAAGCGGGAGGGAATGATGTAGCCCAATTCAAGAGGAAGATTGAGTCTTTTATTATCCCACATTGGTTAATTGTCTTTTATATTTATTATTATTTTTAATTATTGTTATTTTGTCCCACATTGCTAAAATGACAATTGCACTTAGAGTACGTAGCCTATATAAGGCATTTCCTTGTATTTGAATAGGTAGCTTATTATTGAATCAAAAAACTATTTTGGTTGAAATTCGAGAGATTGAATTTTCATCATAAGAAACTTTCAGAGATTGGGTTTCTTTCAAGAAGTTTTCAGAGATTGGACTTCTTTCGATTATCCTGAGACGGGGTAATTGGTTGGTGTTCCTGAGATGGGATTACCGTAGTAAATATTCTGAGATGGAGTATTTACATATCCTTCGGTTATTTTCGTTATATATATTCAAAAAGCCATAAAAATATACTTTTCATTGCTGAATCGTTTGCTGTGCTTTAATCAACGATCCTACGAGATTCGGTTTACATCAAGTGGTATCAGAGCTTAGGCAATTAAAGCTGCTGCGTTTATTGGAAGAAATCTGATGCGTTCTTGAGCACCAAGAACCCTAAATGCAGCCGAATCAGCAGTGCTACATATTACGATACAACCGCTGCTGCGTTTCTTCGTCCATCATGGAACCCTACGTATTGAGGGAAATCAGGCGTGACATATTATTCTTGGTCGAAACCCTAATTTTCTGCTCTTGAAATCTGACTGTCCGACTTTGTTTCCAATTGTTCCCTATTCAAAACAAATCTAAAAATCCTCAAAATTTACCAATATATAGAAAATTGTATTGGCTATCTTTTGTCTCTTTGGAAATTTAGCAAATTCGGATTTTATCTTGATCAAATTTGGATCGGAATATTCTGCTCGATTTTCTGGAACAGCTTGTAGTCGACTTTGTTTTTAGGGAGTTGTGGTTGTCGGAATTGAATGAAATTTTGTGAGCACATAGGAAATTCATTCTTCTACAACTTTTCTTCTTTGAGTTTTTTCAGAGTCCCGACCGGTTTTGCACAATAGTCGCCGTCACCTAGTTGACTGTTTCTGTCAAAACCCGTAACCCGAGAGTGATCTGTTTACGAATTCAATTTGAGTGGGTTATACCTGTCCAAAAATTCTGAAACTTACAGTCTGAACCACAATTTCGTTCTCTACAAGTTTTGTTCTTTGTGTTTTTCCGAATTCCATACCGTTTGGTCGTGACAAGTGCCGTTCGTAAAGCTGCTGCGTTTAAAGCTGCCGTTTGGCGATTAAAGCTGCTGCGTTCTTGAGCACCAAGAACCATAATTGCAGCCGCACTCAAAAGCTCCTTACATCATCGAATTTTGCTGCTATTTTCGCAACCCTAGCTGTTCTTGAAATCCAAGAAACCCTTGTGCAGATCGTGTAAAGCCCTAGCATCATAAAAAGCTGCGTTTTTAGTCCTGAAATTATGTTCTTGCGAGGAATCATCTGCTGCGTTCTTGGAAGATTATTTGCAAGTTGCTGCAATGGATAAACTACGTGCAACTTTTGACAACATCCATACAGACTTCGAGCGATATCAAGTTGAATCCGATCGAAGACATGCTGAAATTATGGCTGCCCTAGATGCATTACATGACAACCTCGATCCACGAAGCAAATTAGAACGTATTGCGCAACGGAGATTGGAGGCAGAGCAACGGAAATTAGAACGTATTGCGCAACGGAAATTGGAGGCAGAACGGAAATTAGAACGTATTGCGCAACGGAAATTGGAGGCAGAACAACGGGAATTAGAACGTGCAAAACGTTGGAGGACATTAGACGCAAAGTGGAAGGCGGCCGATGAACTTTTCTTTATCACGTATGGTGTAACACGTGAAGAAGCTATGGCTGGAAAACCGCCCAAATTCTCTCCTTCACGTGCTAAATCGAATAAACAGGTTATTCCCAACCCCCCTACGGCTGTGGTACACGAGGAGGTTGACATACTTATTGTTGATTCAGCCACGGAAGAGTTCATTGAGGTTCCTAATGCACTTACTAATGATGTTGTTCCAGTTGCTACTATTGATTATCCTTTACCGGTACCCGACCATTCTGACGAGATTGCCGACGTCAAGGTGGATATTGGTGTTGACCCAATCACTATGCCCGTGGACTTACTTGCTGAATCGATTGTGGTCCAACCGGGGACCGAACCGGTGCAATCCGATGGTTCAAAGGTGCACTCGGCAATTTTAGTTGCTGATTTGAAGGCGTTACAAGCGCCACAAGTATATGTGGATCCATATTTACAAAGCATTTCCGCCCTTTGGATTTTGTTGTCTCGATTTCTCCACTCGCGCCATTCCATGTTTTTGCGATGTTGTGATTCGAGTTTCTCTCGTGGTTGACGTATGGAAGCGATATTCGTGTTTCGGTGTTCGATCCGGGTTGATTCGAGGACGAATCCTTTTGAAGCGGGAGGGAATGATGTAGCCCAATTCAAGAGGAAGATTGAGTCTTTTATTATCCCACATTGGTTAATTGTCTTTTATATTTATTATTATTTTTAATTATTGTTATTTTGTCCCACATTGCTAAAATGACAATTGCACTTAGAGTCTGTAGCCTATATAAGGCATTTCCTTGTATTTGAATAGGTAGCTTATTATTGAATCAAAAAACTATTTTGGTTGAAATTCAGAGATTGAATTTTCATCATAAGAAACTTTCAGAGATTGGGTTTCTTTCAAGAAGTTTTCAGAGATTGGACTTCATTCGATTATCCTGAGACGGGGTAATTGGTTGGTGTTCCTGAGATGGGATCACCATAGTAAATATTCTGAGATGGAGTATTTACATATCCTTTTGTTATTTTCGTTATATTTATTCAAAAAGCCAAAAAATATACTTTTCATTGCTGAATCGTTTGCTGTGCTTTAATCAACGATCCTATGAGATTCGGTTTACATCAGCCATTCTAGCCTCCGTTTTGCTTGCCGTTTGCGCCGGCGTGCCTTATTTATCGTTCTGGTCGATATCACGTCAGTACTTCAAAGAGAATTACAAACGTTTTTTTTCGTAGTTTTTTTGTACCCATAGAGTACTTAACGGTGTGATTTTTGATACCTTGTACAAGGCCATTCTGTCCTCCGTTTTGCTTGCCGTTTGCGCCGGCGTGCCTTATTTATCGTTCTGGTCGATATCACATCGTACTTCAAAGAGAATTACAAACGTTTTTTTTTTTTTTCGTACCCATAGAGTACTTAATCGCGTGTGATTTTTGATTCCTTGTACAAGGCCATTCGGCCTCCGTTTTGCTTGCCGTTTGCGCCGGCGTGTCTTATTTATCGTTCGGTCGATATCACATCGTACTTCAAAGAGAATTACAAACGTTTTTTTTTCGTACTTTTTTTCCGTACCCATAGAGTACTTAACTGTGTGATTTTTGATTCCTTGTACAAGGTCATTCTGGCCTCCGTTTTGCTTGCCGTTTGCGCCGGCATGCCTTATTTATCGTTCTGGTCGATATCACATCAGTACTTCAAAGAGAATTACAAACGTTTTTTTTCGTACACATTTTTATACCCATAGAGTACTTAACGGTGTGATTTTTGATTCCTTGTACAAGGCCATTCAGGCCTCCGTTTTGCTTGCCGTTTGCGCCGGCGTGCCTTATTTATCGTTCTGGTCGATATCACATCATTACTTCAAAGAGAATTATAAACGTTTTTTTTCGTACTCTTTTTTGTACCCATAGAGTACTTAACGGTGTGATTTTTGATTCCTTGTACAAGGCCATTTTGGCCTCCGTTTTGCTTGCCGTTTGCGCCGGCGTGCCTTATTTATCGTTCTGGTCGATATCACATCAGTACTTCAAAGATAATTACAAACGTTTTGTTTCGTACTTATTTTTGTACCCGTAGAGTAGTACTTAACGGTGTGATTCCTTGTACTCGGCCTCCGTTTTGCTTGCCGTTTGCGCCGGCGTGCCTTATTTATCGTTCGGTCGATATCATATCGGTACTTCAAAGAGAATTACAAACGTTTTTTTTTTTTCGTACCCATAGAGTACTTAACCGTGTGATTTTTGATTCCTTGTACAAGGCCATTCGGCCTCCGTTTTGCTTGCCGTTTGCGCCGGCGTGTCTTATTTATCGTTCGGTCGATATCACATCGTACTTCAAAGAGAATTACAAACGTTTTTTTTCGTACTTTTTTTCGTACCCATAGAGTACTTAATCGTGTGATTTTTGATTCCTTGTACAAGGTCATTCGGCCTCCGTTTTGCTTGCCGTTTGCGCCGGCATGCCTTATTTATCGTTCGGTCGATATCACATCAGTACTTCAAAGAGAATTACAAACGTTTTTTTTCGTACACAATTTTATACCCATAGAGTACTTAACGGTGTGATTTTTGATTCCTTGTACAAGGCCATTCGGCCTCCGTTTTGCTTGCCGTTTGCGCCGGCATGCCTTATTTATCGTTCTGGTCGATATCACATCATTACTTCAAAGAGAATTATAAACGTTTTTTTTCGTACTCTTTTTTGTACCCATAGAGTACTTAACGGTGTGATTTTTGATTCCTTGTACAAGGCCATTTTGGCCTCCGTTTTGCTTGCCGTTTGCGCCGGCGTGCCTTATTTATCGTTCTGGTCGATATCACATCAGTACTTCAAAGAGAATTACAAACGTTTTTTTCGTACTTTTTTTGTACCCGTAGAGTACTTAACGGTGTGATTCCTTGTCGGCCTCCGTTTTGCTTGCCGTTTGCGCCGGCATGCCTTATTTATCGTTCTGGTCGATATCACATCAGTACTTCAAAGAGAATTACAAACGTTTTTTTTCGTACACATTTTTATACCCATAGAGTACTTAACGGTGTGATTTTTGATTCCTTGTACAAGGCCATTCTGGCCTCCGTTTTGCTTGCCGTTTGCGCCGGCATGCCTTATTTATCGTTCTGGTCGATATCACATCATTACTTCAAAGAGAATTATAAACGTTTTTTTTCGTACTCTTTTTTGTACCCATAGAGTAGTTAACGGTGTGATTTTTGATTCCTTGTACAAGGCCATTTTGGCCTCCGTTTTGCTTGCCGTTTGCGCCGGCGTGCCTTATTTATCGTTCTGGTCGATATCACATCAGTACTTCAAAGATAATTACAAACGTTTTGTTTCGTACTTATTTTTGTACCCGTAGAGTACTTAACGGTGTGATTTTTGATTCCTTGTGATTCGGCCTCCGTTTTGCTTGCCGTTTGCGCCGGCGTGCCTTATTTATCGTTCGGTCGATATCACATCGTACTTCAAAGAGAATTACAAACGTTTTTTTTCGTACTTTTTTTGTACCCATAGAGTACTTAACGGTGTGATTTTTGATTCCTTGTACAAGGCCATTCGGCCTCCGTTTTGCTTGCCGTTTGCGCCGGCGTGCCTTATTTATCGTTGGTCGATATCACATCGTACTTCAAAGAGAATTACAAACGTTTTTTTTCGTACTCTTTTTTTGTACACATAGAGTACTTAACGGTGTGATTTTTGATTCCTTGTACAAGGCCATTCTGGCCTCCGTTTTGCTTGCCGTTTGCGCCGGCGTGCCTTATTTATCGTTCTGGTCGATATCACATCAATAATTCAAAGAGAATTACAAACGTTTTTTTCGTACTTTTTTTCGTACCCATGGAGTACTTAACGGTGTGATTTTTGATACCTTGTACAAGGCCATTCTGTCCTCCGTTTTGCTTGCCGTTTGCGCCGGCGTGCCTTATTTATCGTTCTGGTCGATATCACATCAGTACTTCATAGAGAATTACAAACGTTTTTTTTCGTTCGTACCCATAGAGTACTTAACGGTGTGATTTTTGATTCCTTGTACAAGGCCATTCGGCCTCCGTTTTGCTTGCCGTTTGCGCCGGCGTGCCTTATTTATCGTTCGGTCGATATCACATCGTACTTCAAAGAGAATTACAAACGTTTTTTTTCGTACTTTTTTTTGTACCCATAGAGTACTTAACGGTGTGATTTTTGATTCCTTGTACAAGGCCATTTTGGCCTCCGTTTTGCTTGCCGTTTGCGCCGGCGTGCCTTATTTATCGTTCGGTCGATATCACATCGTACTTCAAAGAGAATTACAAACGTTTTTTTTCGTACTTTTTTTGTACCCATAGAGTACTTAACGGTGTGATTTTTGATTCCTTGTACAAGGCCATTCGGCCTCCGTTTTGCTTGCCGTTTGCGCCGGCGTGCCTTATTTATCGTTCGGTCGATATCACATCGATACTTCAAAGAGAATTACAAACGTTTTTTTTCGTACTCTTTTTTGTACCCATAGAGTACTTAACGGTGTGATTTTTGATTCCTTGTACAAGGCCATTTCGGCCTCCGTTTTGCTTGCCGTTTGCGCCGGCGTGCCTTATTTATCGTTCGGTCGATATCACATCGTACTTCAAAGAGAATTACAAACGTTTTTTTTCGTACTTTTTTTGTACCCATAGAGTACTTAACGGTGTGATTTTTGATTCCTTGTACAAGGCCATTCGCCTCCGTTTTGCTTGCCGTTTGCGCCGGCCGGCGTGCCTTATTTATCGTTCGGTCGATATCACATCGTACTTCAAAGAGAATTACAAACGTTTTTTTTTTCGTACTTTTTTTCGTACCCATAGAGTACTTAACGGTGTGATTTTTGATTCCTTGTACAAGGCCATTCGCCTCCGTTTTGCTTGCCGTTTGCGCCGGCGTGCCTTATTTATCGTTCGGTCGATATCACATCGTACTTCAAAGAGAATTACAAACGTTTTTTTTCGTACTTTTTTTCGTACCCATAGAGTACTTAACGGTGTGATTTTTGATTCCTTGTACAAGGCCATTCGGCCTCCGTTTTGCTTGCCGTTTGCGCCGGCGTGCCTTATTTATCGTTCGGTCGATATCACATCGTACTTCAAAGAGAATTACAAACGTTTTTTTTTCGTACTTTTTTTGTACCCATAGAGTACTTAACGGTGTGATTTTTGATTCCTTGTACAAGGCCATTCGCCTCCGTTTTGCTTGCCGTTTGCGCCGGCGTGCCTTATTTATCGTTCGGTCGATATCACATCGTACTTCAAAGAGAATTACAAACGTTTTGCTTGCCGTTTCCGCCGGCGTGCCTTTTTTCGTTCGTAAGAGAAATATAAACGTTTTTTTTTTTTTTTTTTTTTTGTACCCATAGAGTACTTAAACGTGTGATTTTTGATTCCTTGTACAAGGCCATTCGGCCTCCGTTTTGCTTGCCGTTTGCGCCGGCGTGCCTTATTTATCGTTCGGTCGATATCACATCGTACTTCAAAGAGAATTACAAACGTTTTTTTTCGTACTTTTTTTCGTACCCATAGAGTACTTAACGTGTGATTTTTGATTCCTTGTACAAGGCCATTCTGGCCTCCGTTTTGCTTGCCGTTTGCGCCGGCGTGCCTTATTTATCGTTCTGGTCGATATCACATCAGTACTTCAAAGAGAATTACAAACGTTTTTTTTTCGTACTCTTTTTTTGTACCCATAGAGTACTTAACGGTGTGATTTTTGATTCCTTGTACTAGGCCATTCTGGCCTCCGTTTTTCTTGCCGTTTGCGCCGGCGTGCCTTATTTATCGTTCGGTCGATATCACATCGTACTTCAAAGAGAATTACAAACGTTTTTTTTCGTACTTTTTTTGTACCCATAGAGTACTTAACGGTGTGATTTTTGATTCCTTGTACAAGGCCATTCGGCCTCCGTTTTGCTTGCCGTTTGCGCCGGCGTGCCTTATTTATCGTTCGGTCGATATCACATCGTACTTCAAAGAGAATTACAAACGTTTTTTTTCGTACTTTTTTTGTACCCATAGAGTACTTAACGGTGTGATTTTTGATTCCTTGTACAAGGCCATTCGGCCTCCGTTTTGCTTGCCGTTTGCGCCGGCGTGCCTTATTTATCGTTCGGTCGATATCACATCGTACTTCAAAGAGAATTACAAACGTTTTTTTTCGTACTCTTTTTTGTACCCATAGAGTACTTAACGGTGTGATTTTTGATTCCTTGTACAAGGCCATTCTGGCCTCCGTTTTGCTTGCCGTTTGCGCCGGCATGCCTTATTTATCGTTCTGGTCGATATCACATCAATACTTCAAAGAGAATTACAAACGTTTTTTTTCGTACTTTTTTTCGTACCCATAGAGTACTTAACGGTGTGATTTTTGATTCCTTGTACAAGGCCATTCTGGCCTCCGTTTTGCTTGCCGTTTGCGCCGGCGTGCCTTATTTATCGTTCGGTCGATATCACATCGGTACTTCAAAGAGAATTACAAACGTTTTTTTTCGTACTTTTTTTCGTACCCATAGAGTACTTAACGGTGTGATTTTTGATTCCTTGTACAAGGCCATTCTGGTCTCCGTTTTGCTTGCCGTTTGCGCCGGCGTGCCTTATTTATCGTTCTGGTCAATATCACATCATTACTTCAAAGAGAATTACAAACGTTTTTTTTCGTACTTTTTTTGTACCCATAGAGTACTTAACGGTGTGATTTTTGATTCCTTGTACAAGGCCATTTTGGCCTCCGTTTTGCTTGCCGTTTGCGCCGGCGTGCCTTATTTATCGTTCTGGTCGATATCACATCAGTACTTCAAAGATAATTACAAACGTTTTTTTCGTACTTATTTTTGTACCCGTAGAGTACTTAACGTGTGATTTTTGATTCCTTGTACAAGGCCATTCGCCTCCGTTTTGCTTGCCGTTTGCGCCGGCGTGCCTTATTTATCGTTCGGTCGATATCACATCAGTACTTCAAAGAGAATTACAAACGTTTTTTTTCGTACTCTTTTTTGTACCCATAGAGTACTTAACGGTGTGATTTTTGATTCCTTGTACAAGGCCATTCTGGCCTCCGTTTTGCTTTCCGTTTGCGCCGGCGTGCCTTATTTATCGTTCTGGTCGATATCACATCAGTACTTCAAAGAGAATTACAAACGTTTTTTTTCGTACTCTTTTTTGTACCCATAGAGTACTTAACGGTGTGATTTTTGATTCCTTGTACAAGGCCATTCTGGCCTCCGTTTTGCTTGCCGTTTGCGCCGGCGTGCCTTATTTATCGTTCTGGTCGATATCACATCAATAATTCAAAGAGAATTACAAACGTTTTTTTTTCGTACTTTTTTTCGTACCCATAGAGTACTTAACGGTGTGATTTTTGATACCTTGTACAAGGCCATTCTGTCCTCCGTTTTGCTTGCCGTTTGCGCCGGCGTGCCTTATTTATCGTTCTGGTCGATATCACATCAGTACTTCAAAGAGAATTACAAACGTTTTTTTTCGTACTTTTTTTCGTACCCATAGAGTACTTAACGGTGTGATTTTTGATTCCTTGTACAAGGCCATTCGGCCTCCGTTTTGCTTGCCGTTTGCGCCGGCGTGCCTTATTTATCGTTCGGTCGATATCACATCGTATTTCAAAGAGAATTACAAACGTTTTTTTTCATACTTTTTTTGTACCCATAGAGTACTTAACTGTGTGATTTTTGATTCCATGAACAAGGCCATTCTGGCCTCCGTTTTTCTTGCCGTTTGCGCCGGCGTGCCTTATTTATTGTTCGGGTCGATATCACATCAGTATTTCAAAGAGAATTACAAAAACGTAGAGTGCCTGTGTGATTTTTGATTCCTTGTTCGGCCTCCGTTTTGCTTGCCGTTTCCTCCGGCGTGCCTTATTTATCGTTCTGGTCGATATCACATCAGTATTTCAAAGAGAATTATAAACGTTTTTTTTCGTACTTTTTTTTGTACCCATAGAGTACTTAACGGTGTGATTTTTGATACCTTGTACAAGGCCATTCTGTCCTCCGTTTTGCTTGCCGTTTGCGCCGGCGTGCCTTATTTATCGTTCTGGTCGATATCACATCAGTACTTCAAAGAGAATTACAAACATTTTTTTTCATACTTTTTTTCGTACCCATAGAGTACTTAACTGTGTGATTTTTGATTCCTTGTACAAGGCCATTCTGGCCTCCGTTTTGCTTGCCGTTTGCGCCGGCGTGCCTTATTTATCGTTCTGGTCGATATCACATCAGTATTTCAAAGAGAATTACAAACGTTTTTTTTTCGTACTCTTTTTTGTACCCATAGAGTACTTAATGGTGTGATTTTTGATTCCTTGTACAAGGCCATTATGGCCTCCGTTTTGCTTGCCGTTTGCGCCGGCGTGCCTTTTTTATCGTTCTGGTCGATAACACATCAGTACTTCAATGAGAATTACAAACGTTTTTTTTCGTACTTTGTTTTGTACCCATAGAGTACTTAACGGTGTGATTTTTGATTCCTTGTAAAAGGCCATTCTGACCTCCGTTTTGCTTGCCGTTTGCGCCGGCGTACCTTATTTATCGTTCTGGTCGATACCACATCAATACTTCAAAGAGAATTACAAACATTTTTTTTCGTACTTTTTTTCGTACCCATAGAGTACTTAACTGTGTGATTTTTGATTCCTTGTACAAGGCCATTCTGGCCTCCGTTTTGCTTGCCGTTTGCGCCGGCGTGCCTTAGTTATCGTCCTGGTCGATAGCACATCAGTACATCAAAGAGAACTACAAACGTTTTTTTTCATACTTTTTTTCGTACCCATAGAGTACTTAACTGTGTGAATTTTGATTCCTTGTACAAGGCCAATCTGGCCTCCGTTTTGCTTGCCGTTTGCGCCGGCGTGCCTTATTTATCGTTCTGGTCGATATCACATCAGTACTTGAAAGAGAATTATAAAAATTTTTTTTCGTACTCTTTTTTGTACCCATAGAGTACATAACGGTGTGATTTTTGATTCCTTGTACAAGGCCATTCTGGCCTCCGTTTTGCTTGCCGTTTGCGCCGGCGTGCCTTATTTATCGTTCTGGTCGATATCACATCAGTAATTCAAAGAGAATTACAAACGTTTTTTTCGTACTTATTTTTGTACCCATAGAGTACTTAACGGTGTGATTCTGGCCTCCATTTTGCTTGCCGTTTGCGCCGGCGTGCCTTATTTATCGTCCTGGTCGATATCACATCAGTACTTCAAAAAGAATTACAAACGTTTTTTTCGTAACTTTTTTTGTACCCATAGAGTACTTAACGGTGTGAATTTTGATTCCTTGTACAAGGCCATTCTAGCCTCCTTTTTGCTTGCCGTTTGCGCCGGCGTGCCTTATTTATCGTTCTGGTCGATATCAAGTCAGTACTTCAAAGAGAATTACAAACGTTTTTTTTCATACTTTTTTTTGTACCCATGGAGTACTTAACGGTGTGATTTTTGATACCTTGTACAAGGCCATTATGTCCTCCGTTTTGCTTGCCGTTTGCGCCGGCATGCCTTATTTATCGTTCTGGTCGATATCACATCAGTACTTCAAAGAGAATTACAAACGTTTTTTTTCGTACTTTTTTTTCGTACCCATAGAGTACTTAACTGTGTGATTTTTGATTCCTTGTACAAGGCCATTCTGGCCTCTGTTTTGCTTGCCGTTTGCGCCGACATGCCTTATTTATCATTCTGATCGATATCACATCAGTACATCAAAGAGAATTACAAATGTTTTTTTTCGTACTTTTTTTGTACACATTGAGCACTTCACGGTGTGATTTTTGATTCCTTGTACAAGGCCATTCTAGCCTCCATTTTGCTTGCCATTTGCGCCGGCGTGCCTTATTTATCGTTCTGGTCGATATCACATCAGTACTTCAAAGAGAATTACCAACGTTTTTTTCGTACTTTTTTTCGTACCCATGGAGTACTTAACGGTGTGATTTTTAATACCTTGTACAAGGCCATTCTGTCCTCCGTTTTGCTTGCCGTTTGCGCCGGCGTGCCTTATTTATCGTTCTGGTCGATATCACATCAGTACTTCAAAGGGAATTACAAACGTTTTTTCGTACTTTTTTTCGTACCCATAGAGTACTTAACTGTGTGATTTTTGATTCCTTGTACAAGGCCATTCGGCCTCCGTTTTGCTTGCCGTTTGCGCCGGCGTGCCTTATTTATCGTTCTGGTCAATATCACATCAGTACTTCAAAGAGAATTACAAACGTTTTTTTTCGTACTCTTTTTTGTACACAAAGAGTACTTAACGGTGTGATTTTTGATTCCTTGTACAAGGCCATTCTGGCCTCCGTTTTGCTTGCCGTTTGCGCCGGCGTGCCTTATTTATCGTTCTGGTCGATATCACATCAATAATTCAAAGAGAATTACAAACGTTTATTCGTACTTTTTTTCGTACCCATGGAGTACTTAACGGTGTGATTTTTGATACCTTGTACAAGGCCATTCTGTCCTCCGTTTTGCTTGCCGTTTGCGCCGGCGTGCCTTATTTATCGTTCTGGTCGATATCACATCAGTACTTCATAGAGAATTACAAACGTTTTTTTTTTCGTACTTTTTTTCGTACCCATAGAGTACTTAACTATGTGATTTTTGATTCCTTGTACAAGGCCATTCTGGCCTCCGTTTTGCTCGCCGTTTGCGCCGGCGTGCCTTATTTATTGTTCTGGTCGATATCACATCAGTATTTCAAAGAGAATTACAAACGTTTTTTTTTCATACTTTTTTTGTACCCATAGAGTACTTAACGGTGTGATTTTTGATACCTTGTACAAGGCCATTCGCCTCCGTTTTGCTTGCCGTTTGCGCCGGCGTGCCTTATTTATCGTTCGGTCGATATCACATCGGTACTTCAAAGAGAATTAAATAGAGTACCATGCGTGTGATTTTTGACGTACAAGGCCATTCGGCTTCCGTTTTGCTTGCCGTTTGCGCCGTGTGCCTTATTTATCGTTCGGTCGATATCACATCAGTATTTCAAAGAGAATTATAAACGTTTTTTTCCGTACTTTTTTTTGTACCCATAGAGTACCTAACGGTGTGATTTTTGATTCTGTGTACAAGGCCATTCGTCGTCCTCCGTTTTGCTTGCCGTTTGCGCCGGCGTGCCTTATTTATCGTTCAGGTCGATATCACATCAGTACTTCAAAGAGAATTACAAACGTTTTTTTTCGTACTTTTTTTCGTACCCATAGAGTACTTAACTGTGTGATTTTTGATTCCTTGTACAAGGCCATTCTGGCCTCCGTTTTGCTTGCCGTTTGCGCCGGCGTGCCTTATTTATCGTTCTGGTCGATATCACATCAGTATTTCAAAGAGAATTACAAACGTTTTTTTTCGTACTCTTTTTTGTACCCATAGAGTACTTAATGGTGTGATTTTTGATTCCTTGTACAAGGCCATTCTGGCCTCCGTTTTGCTTGCCGTTTGCGCCGGCGTGCCTTTTTTATCGTTCTGGTCGATAACACATCAGTACTTCAATGAGAATTACAAACGTTTTTTTTCGTACTTTGTTTTGTACCCATAGAGTACTTAACGGTGTGATTTTTGATTCCTTGTACAAGGCCATTCTGACCTCCGTTTTGCTTGCCGTTTGCGCCGGCGTACCTTATTTATCGTTCTGGTCGATACCACATCAGTACTTCAAAGAGAATTACAAACGTTTTTTTTTCGTACTTTTTTTCGTACCCATAGAGTACTTAAGCGTGTGATTTTTGATTCCTTGTACAAGGCCATTCTCGGCCTCCGTTTTGCTTGCCGTTTGCGCCGGCGTGCCTTAGTTATCGTTCGGTCGATATCACATCGGTACATCAAAGAGAATTACAAACGTTTTTTTTCATACTTTTTTTCGTACCCATAGAGTACTTAATCGTGTGATTTTGATTCCTTGTACAAGGCCATTCTGGCCTCCGTTTTGCTTGCCGTTTGCGCCGGCGTGCCTTATTTATCGTTCTGGTCGATATCACATCAGTACTTGAAAGAGAATTATAAACGTTTTTTTTCGTACTCTTTTTTGTACCCATAGAGTACATAACGGTGTGATTTTTGATTCCTTGTACAAGGCCATTCTGGCCTCCGTTTTGCTTGCCGTTTGCGCCGGCGTGCCTTATTTATCGTTCTGGTCGATATCACATCAGTAATTCAAAGAGAATTACAAACGTTTTTTTCGTACTTATTTTTGTACCCATAGAGTACTTAACGGTGTGATTCCTTGTACAAGGCCATTCGGCCTCCGTTTTGCTTGCCGTTTGCGCCGGCGTGCCTTATTTATCGTCCGGTCGATATCACATCAATACTTCAAAAAGAATTACAAACGTTTTTTTCGTAACTTTTTTTGTACCCATAGAGTACTTAACGGTGTGAATTTTGATTCCTTGTACAAGGCCATTCTAGCCTCCGTTTTGCTTGCCGTTTGCGCCGGCGTGCCTTATTTATCGTTCTGGTCGATATCACATCAGTACTTCAAAGAGAATTACAAACGTTTTTTTTCGTACTTTTTTTGTACCCATAGAGTACTTAACGGTGTGATTTTTGATTCCTTGTACAAGGCCATTCTGGCCTCCGTTTTGCTTGCCGTTTGCGCCGGCGTGCCTTATTTATCGTTCTGGTCGATATCAAGTCAGTACTTCAAAGAGAATTACAAACGTTTTTTTTTTCATACTTTTTTTTGTACCCATGGAGTACTTAACGGTGTGATTTTTGATACCTTGTACAAGGCCATTATGTCCTCCGTTTTGCTTGCCGTTTGCGCCGGCATGCCTTATTTATCGTTCGGTCGATATCACATCGTACTTCAAAGAGAATTACAAACGTTTTTTTTCGTACTTTTTTTCGTACCCATAGAGTACTTAGCGTGTGATTTTTGATTCCTTGTACAAGGCCATTTCGGCCTCCGTTTTGCTTGCCGTTTGCGCCGACATGCCTTATTTATCATTCGATCGATATCACATCGGTACATCAAAGAGAATTACAAATGTTTTTTTTCGTACTTTTTTTGTACACATGAGCACTTCACGGTGTGATTTTTGATTCCTTGTACAAGGCCATTCTAGCCTCCATTTTGCTTGCCATTTGCGCCGGCGTGCCTTATTTATCGTTCTGGTCGATATCACATCAGTACTTCAAAGAGAATTACCAACGTTTTTTTCGTACTTTTTTTCGTACCCATGGAGTACTTAACGGTGTGATTTTTAATACCTTGTACAAGGCCATTCTGTCCTCCGTTTTGCTTGCCGTTTGCGCCGGCGTGCCTTATTTATCGTTCTGGTCGATATCACATCGTACTTCAAAGGGAATTACAAACGTTTTTTCGTACTTTTTTTCGTACCCATAGAGTACTTAAGCGTGTGATTTTTGATTCCTTGTACAAGGCCATTCGGCCTCCGTTTTGCTTGCCGTTTGCGCCGGCGTGCCTTATTTATCGTTCTGGTCGATATCACATCAGTACTTCAAAGAAAATTACAAACGTTTTTTTTCTTACTCTTTTTCGTACCCATGGAGTACTTAACTGTGTGATTTTTGATTCCTTGTACAAGGCCATTCTGGGCTCTGTTTTGCTTTCCGTTTGCGCCGGCGTGCCTTATTTATCATTCTCGTCGATATCACATCAGTACTTCCAAGAGAATTACAAACGTTTTTTTTCGTACACTTTTTTGTACCCATAGAGTACATAACGGTGTGATTTTTGATTCCTTGTACAAGGCCATTCTGGCCTCCGTTTTGCTTGCCGTTTGCGCCGGCGTGCCTTATTTATCGTTCTGGTCGATAACACATCAGTACTTCAATGAGAAGTACAAACATTTTTTATGTACTTTGTTTTGTACCCACAGAGTACTTAACGGTGTGATTTTTGATTCCTTGTACAAGGCCATTCTGACCTCCGATTTGCTTGCCGTTTCCACCGGCATACCTTATTTATCGTTCTGGTCGATACCACATCAGTACTTCAAAGAGAATTACAAACGTTTTTTTCGTACTTTTTTTCATACCCATAGAGTACTTAACTGTGTGATTTTTGATTCCTTGTACAAGGCCATTCTGGCCTCCGTTTTGCTTACCGCTCGCGCCGGCGTGCCTTATTTATCGTTCTGGTCGATTTCACATCAGTACTTCAAAGAGAATTACAAACGTTTTTTTTCGTACTTTTTTCATACACATATAGTACTTAACTGTGTGATTTTGATTCCTTGTACAAGGCCATTCTGGCCTCCGTTTTGCTTGCCGTTTGCGCCGGCGTGCCTTATTTATCGTTCTGGTCGATATCACATCAGTACTTCAAAGAAAATTACAAACATTTTTTTCGTACTATTTTTCTTACCTATAGAGTACTTAACTGTGTGATTTTTGATTCCTTGTACAAGGCCATTCTGGCCTCCGTTTTGCTTGCCGTTAGAGCCTGCGTGCCTTATTTATCGTTCTGGTCGATATCACATCCGTACTTCAAAGAGAATTACGAACGTTTTTTTTCGTACTCTTTTTTGTACCCATAGAGTACTTAAAGGTGTGATTTTTGATTCCATGTACAAGGCCATTCTGGCCTCTGTTTTGCTTGCCGTTGGCGCCGGCGTGCCTTATTTATCGTTCTGGTCGATAGCACATCAGTACTTCAATGAGAAGTACAAACATTTTTTACGTACTTTGTTTTGTACCCATAGAGTACGTAACGGTGTGATTTTTGATTCCTTGTACAAGGCCATTCTGACCGCCGTTTAGCTTGCCGTTTGCGCCGGCGTACCTTATTTATCGTTCTGGTCGATATCACATCAGTATTTCAAAGAGAATTACAAACGTTTTTTTTTCGTACTTTTTTTCGTACCCATAGAGTACTTAACTGTGTGATTTTTGATTCGCTTGTACAAGGCCATTCGGGCCTCCGTTTTGCTTGCCGTTTGCGCCGGCGTGCCTTATTTATCGTTCTGGTCGATATCACATCAGTACTTCAAAGAGAATTACAAACGTTTTTTTTTCATACTTTTTTTCGTACCCATAGAGTACTTAACTGTGTGATTTTTGATTCCTTGTACAAGGCCATTTTGGCCTCCGTTTTGCTTGCCGTTTGCGCCGGCGTGCCTTATTTATCGTTCTGGTCGATATCACATCAGTACTTCAAAGAGAATTACAAACATTTTTTTTCGTACTCTTTTTTGTACCCATAGAGTACTTAACGGTGTGATTTTTGATTCCTTGTACAAGGCCATTCTGGCCTCCGTTTTGCTTGCCGTTTGCGCCGGCGTGCCTTATTTATCGTTCGGTCGATACCACATCGTACTTCAAAGAGAATTACAAACATTTTTTTTTGTACTTTTTTTCGTACCCATAGAGTACTTAACTGTGTGATTTTTGATTCGCTTGTACAAGGCCATTCGGGCCTCCGTTTTGCTTGCCGTTTGCGCCGGCGTGCCTTATTTATCGTTCTGGTCGATAACACATCAGTACTTCAATGAGAAGTACAAACATTTTTTATGTACTTTGTTTTGTACCCACAGAGTACTTAATGGTGTGATTTTTGATTCCTTGTACAAGGCCATTCTGACCTCCGTTTTGCTTGCCGTTTCCGCCGGCATACCTTATTTATCGTTCTGGTCGATACCACATCAGTACTTCAAAGAGAATTACAAACGTTTTTTTCGTACTTTTTTTCGTACCCATAGTGTACTTAACTGTGTGATTTTTGATTCCTTGTACAAGGCCATTCTGGCCTCCATTTTGCTTACCGCTTGCGCCGGCATGCCTTATTGATATGAATACTAAGGATCTAGATTTAAGTATTCTTGCTAATAGAGCTAGTAACACGTTTTTATTGAAAGAAAACTAGAAGGAAAATCGAAAATACTTACTAGATTAGGATAATAAGAACGAAAATGAAGATCAAAGATAAGAGCAGGCTTAGATCCACCCTCGGAATCGCACTTCGGGTTTCTCCAAGTTTTGAGAATGTCGCACAAAGGTTGCTCACACCTTTGATATATTCTCGAGTTAACCCTTCACCCGTCGCAAGGAAAAGTTTTAACTATGTTTGTTTCAATCACTAAAACTTTAAAGATATATAATATCACTCAAAATATTGTGTAGTTGATACATGGTAAGTACATGCCTTATATAGAACTCAAAAAGTGAAACTACTCCCAAACTAGGAATGTGGGACAAAACAACTTATAGTTTGTAGTTTGGAAGCTTGGATTAGACTCAAATCGATATGGGATAATAAGCCACGTCCAAGGCATGTCTTGGACAAGTCTTGGACATGTCTTGGGTGCAAAACTTGATATGGTCTATTTTTAGTAAGGAAAGTTTCCAAAACTTAAGGTAAAAAAGGAATCGGGTTTTTGTAGGTCCGAAAAGGTAGGTAAATGTGGTTTGGGACCTAGGATACCCTTAAAGTGTAGGGAACATCGGGATAGAATTGTCGGTTCCCAAAATAGTAAGCCGAAGGTCGGGTTTGGCAAAAGCGCCATTTTGGGAAGGGTTATGCAAAATTGGTCAAAACTCCCAAAATACCCCTACCCCTTATTACATATAAATAATAATAAAATAGACAAGTTTTCCTCTCCCACTCGATTATAAGATAATGAAAGAACTAATTTCTTCAACGCATCTTCTAGTCTTCACTTCCGAGCCCTCGTCATTGGTGCATCTTGAATCTCCAACGCATCTTCAACATCACCAACGACGTTATCATCTTCCTCACTCTCTTGGTATGCATCACTCCCTCCCGGTTGAAAAGGATCTGTCCTCAGATCTGAATGAGCCTTGAAAGGAGTCAAATCAGCTACGTTGAAAGTCGATGAAATATCCCATTCCAGAGGGATATCAAGCTCGTATGCATTATTGTTGATGCGCTTTAACACCTTGAATGGTCCATCACCACGGGCATTCAGCTTTGTCTTGCGCAAATGTGGAAATCTATCCTTCCGAAGATGTAGCCAAACCAAGTCACCCGGTTCAAAGATCAACTCTTTTCAACCTTTATTCGCTTGCTTCGCATAACTCTCCGTAGCCTTTTCAACATTCAGCCGTGCCTTTTCATGAAGAGTCTTTACCAACTTAGCTTTAGCTTCCCCATCCATACTCACGTGCTCACCTGGAGGCAAAGGAACAAAATCAAATGGTGTAGAAGGTAAAAATCCATAAACGAGTTCAAATGGAGCAAATTGAGTAGTTGAATGTTTAGCTCGATTATATGCAAACTCAACGTAAGGCAAACTCGATTCCCAATTCTTTAAATTTCGTTGCACAACTGTTCTGAGTAACTGACCCAACACACGATTCATGACTTCGGTTTGACCATCTGTTTGTGGGTGGAACGAAGTGGAAAAGAGTAAATGTGTGCCTAGACGCAACCACAAAACGCGCCAAAAGTGACTTACAAACTTAGTATCACGGTCACTTACAATGGTTCTAGGAATCCCATGCAATCGCACTATCTCCTTGAAAAACAAATCAGCCACATAAGATGAATCATTAGTCTTAGAACACGGAATAAAATGAGCAATTTTAGAACATCTATCGACCACCACAAACACGGAGTCTTTCCCACTCTTAGACCTAGGTAAGCCTAACACAAAATCCATCGAAATATCAGTCCAAGGAGTGGTAGGATATAAAGGTGTATACAAACCATGTGGTTTTAAAGTCGATTTAGCATGCTTACATGTGAGGCAAGAATCACAAAATCTAGTGACATCAGCCCGCATCTTAGGCCAAAAGAAATGAGTTCGTAACATCTCCAATGTCTTATCAATGCCAAAGTGACCCATTAAACCACCCCCATGTGATTCTCTCAACAACAACTCACGTATAGATGTCCTAGGAATGCATAACTTATCGCCTTTGAACAAAAATCCATCATGTATATAAAAGTCAGGGATAGTGGATGACGGACACTTGCGAAAAACCTCTCCAAAATCAACATCATCATGATATAAATCCTTTAAACTCTCAAACCCAAACATTCTAGTTTGCAAAGACGTGATTAAAAAATGTCTACGTGACAAAGCATCGGCCACAACATTATCTTGTCCTTTTTTAAACTTAATCACATATGAAAAGGACTCGATAAACTCGATGTAACGAATATGGCGCTTACTTAACTTACCTTGACCCTTAAGGTATTTTAAAGACTCGTGGTCCGTGTGAATAATGAACTCTCGAGGGCGTAGGTAATGTTGCCACGTTTGTAGACAACGAATTAAAGCATACAACTCTTTATCATACGTGGAGTAATTTAATTGCGCACCCTTAAGTTTTTCAGAAAAATAGGGAATGGTACGTTTTTCTTGTAGTAACACGCCCCCAATACCCACACCCGAAGCATCGCACTCTAATTCGAAGACTTTATCGAAATCAGGTAAAGCAAGAATAGGTGCAGAAATAAGTTTAAACTTAAGGGTTTCAAAAGACTCCCTTTGTCGTGCTCCCCAAGTGAATGGCGCATTCTTTTTTATTAGTTCCGTCAACGATGCAGCAATGGAGCTGAAATCCTTTACGAAACGTCGGTAAAACCCCGCCAAGCCTAGAAAGCTTCGTACATCAGCCACCGTTTTCAGTTGAGGCCATTCTTTAATTGCCCGAACTTTTTCTTGGTCCACCTCCATGCCATCTGCACTTACAACAAAACCAAGAAACACGACTCTATCCAAACAAAAATCACACTTCTTTAAGTTCGCATACAACTTAGCACGACGTAGTGTCTCGAGTACAGCTCTCAAATGATCCACGTGAATATCAAGATTTTTGCTATAAATCAAAATATCATCGAAATAAACCACCACGAAATGACCTATAAACTCACGGAGTACTTCGTTCATTAAGCGCATAAACGTGGACGGTGCATTCGTAAGTCCAAACGGCATAACTAACCACTCGTAAAGCCCAAACTTAGTCTTAAAAGCGGTTTTCCACTCATCTCCCTCACGTATACGGACTTGATGATACCCACTCCGTAAATCGATTTTAGTAAAGACTTTACTACCATCTAACTCATCGAGCATATCGTCTAAACGCGGAATAGGGTAACGGTACTTAACAGTTATGTTATTTATCGCTCGGCAATCCATACACATACGCCACTCGCCACTCTTTTTAGGAACGACTATCACGGGAACGGCACACGGACTTAAGGACTCTCGAATTTGTCCTTTATTCAACAAAGTTCCGCAACTTGCTTTTGGATCTCTTTAGTTTCCTCGGGATTTGCACGATTGCACGGCTGTTTGGAAGTGTTGCCCCCGGATCAATTTGATGTTCAATACCACGTAGTGGTGGTAAACCACTTGGTTCCTCATCCAGAAAAACATCCGCATAATCCTGCAATAAAGAACAAACAACACTCGGAAGGGAAGGGGTTAAGTCGTCAAAAGAAACCAAGCACTTAAAACTTAGGACGACTTCCTTAAAATAAACAAGAAAAATGCAATTTCCACTATTCAATGTGGTAGTAACCAGGTTCGGTTTCGAGAGGAAACTGTGCTTCACTCCCTTGACATCTTCCTTTTCAACTTTTCTTTTACCCTCGTGATTTCGGGATCCCACTCCCTTACCAAGCTGCACCATCCGAGTATCTCCCTCAAAAGTAACGCCCTCCCTTGCCATTTTGCAATTTTCAACATTACTTCCCTCAATACGTGATAAAACTCCCTCTTGTTTTTTTATCTCCACATTAACACCATGATTTTCAACTAAGGCACCCTCATTTTTTTGCTCACGTGACTTTGCAGCATTAAGAGTAGTAGACATGCGTACCAACTCCGAGTGAACTTGTGTGGGTGTCATCGGATGTAAAGTGATCGTGTGACCTCGTAAAGTAACAGACCAAGTGTTTAGGCGACCGTTATACATGGCTGTTCTATCAAATTGCCACGGCCTACCTAACAACAAATGAGTGACACTAAGTGGTACAACATCACATAAAACCTCGTCAACTAATTTTCCGACTTGGAACTTAACATAAGCTTGGTGCGACACACGAAGATCACTCTCGTCATTCATCCATTGCAAGTATAAGGATGTGCATGTGGTAAAAGCTGAAAATTAAAATCCTTAATCAAAATATTGTGTAGTTTATACATGGTAAGTACATGCCTTATATAGAACTCAAAAAGTGAAACTACTCCCAAACTAGGAATGTGGGACAAAACAACTTATAGTTTGTAGTTTGGAAGCTTGGATTAGACTCAAATCGATGTGGGATAATAAGCCACGTCCAAGGCATGTCTTGGACATGTCTTGGACAAGTCTTGGACATGTATTGGGTGCAAAACTAGACATGGTCTATTTTTAGTAAGGAAAGTTTCCAAAACTTAAGGTAAAAAAGGTATCGGGTTTTTGTAGGTCCCAAAAGGTAGGTAAATGTGGTTTAGGACCTAGGATACCCTTAAAGTGTAGGGAACATCGGGATAGAATCTGTCGGTTCCCAAAATAGTAAGCCGAAGGTTGGGTTTGGCAAAACTGACATTTTGGGAAGGGTTATGCAAAATTGGCCAGAACTCCCCAAAATACCCCTACCCCTTATTACATATAAATAATAATAAAATAGACAAGTTTTCCTCTCCCACTCGATTATAAGATAATGAAAGAACTAATTTCTTCAACACATCTTCTAGTCTTCGCTTCCGAGCCCTCGTCATTGGTCCATCTTGAATCTACAACGCATCTTCAACATCACCAACGACGTTATCATCTTCCTCACTCTCTTGGTACACATCACTTATTTATCGTTCTGGTCGATTTCACATCAGTACTTCAAAGAGAATTACAAACGTTTTTTTTCGAACTTTTTTTCGTACCCATAGAGTACTTAACTGTGTGATTTTTGATTCCCTGTACAAGGCCATTCTGACCTCCGTTTTGCTTGCCGTTTGCACCGGCGTACCTTATTTATCGTTCTGATCGATACCACATCAGTACATCAAAGAGAATTACAAACGGTTTTTTTGGTACTTTTTTTCGTACCCATAGAGTACTTAACTGTGTGATTTTTGATTCCTTGTACAAGGCCATTTTGGCCTCCGTTTTTCTTGTCGTTTGCGCCGGCGTGCCTTATTTATCGTTCTGGTCAATATCACATCAGTACTTCAAAGAGAATTACAAATGTTTTTTTTCGTACTTTTTTTCGTACCCATAGAGTACTTAACTTGTGTGATTTTTGATTCCTTGTACAAGGCCATTTTGGCCTCCGTTTTGCTTGCCGTTTGCGCCGGCGTGCCTTATTTATCGTTCTAGTCAATATCACATCAGTACTTCAAAGAGAATTACAAATGTTTTTTTTCGTACTTTTTTTCGTACCCATTGAGTACTTAACTGTGTGATTTTTTATTCCTTTTACAAGGTCATTCTGGCCTCCGTTTTGCTTGCCGTTTGCGCCGGCGTGCCTTATTTATCGTTCTGGTCGATATCACATCGTACTTCAAAGAGAATTACAAACGTTTTTTTCGTACTTTTTTTCATACCCATAGAGTACTTAAGCGTGTGATTTTTGATTCCTTGTACAAGGCCATTCTGGCCTCCGTTTTGCTTGCCGCTTGCGCCGGCGTGCCTTATTTATCGTTCTGGTCGATATCACATCAATACTTCAAAGAGAATTACAAACGTTTTTTTTCATACTTTTTTTCGTACCCATAAAGTACTTAACTGTGTGATTTTTGATTCCTTGTACAAGGATATTCTGGCCTCCGCTTTGCTTGCCGTTTGCGCCGGCATGCCTTATTTATCGTTCGGGTCGATATCACATCTGTACTTCAAAGAGAATTACAAATGTTTTTTTCGTACCCATAGAATACTTAACTGTGTGATTTTTGATTCCTTGTACAAGGCCATTATGGCCACCGTTTTGCTTGCCGTTTGCGCCGGCGTGCCTTATTTATCATTCTGGTCGATATCACATCAGTACTTCAAAGAGAATTACAAACGTTTTTTTTTCATACTCTTTTTTGTACCCATAGAGTACTTGACGGTGTGATTTTTGATTCTTTGTACAAGGCCATTCTGGCCTCCGTTTCGCTTGCCGTTTCCGCCGGCGTGCCTTATATATCGTTCTGGTCGATAACACATCAGTACTTCAATGAGAATTTCAAAGTATTTTTTTCATACTTTGTTTCGTACCCAAAGAGTACTTAACTGTATGATTTTGATTCATTGTACAAGGTCATTCTGACCTCCGTTTTGCTTGCCGTTTGCGCCGGCGTGCCTTATTTATCGTTCTGGTCGATACCACATCAGTACTTCAAAGAGAATTACAAACGATTAGTTTCGTACTTTGTTTTGTACCAATAGAGTACTTAAGCGTGTGATTTTTGATTCCTTGTACAAGGCCATTCGGCCTCCGTTTCGCTTGCCGTTTGCGCCGGCGTGCCTTATTTATCGTTCGGTCGATATCACATCGGTACTTCAAAGAGAATTACAAACGTTTTTTGTCGTACTTTTTTTTTCGTACCATAGAGTACTTAAGCGTGTGATTTTTGATTCCTTGTACAAGGCCATTCGACCTCCGTTTTGCTTGCCGTTTGCGCCGGCGTGCCTTATTTATCGTTCGGTCGATATCACATCAATACTTCAAAGAGAATTATAACGTTTTTTTTCGTACTTTTTTTCGTACCCATAGAGTACTTAAGCGTGTGATTTTTGATTCCTTGTACAAGGCCATTCTGGACTCCGTTTTGCTTGCCTTTTGCGCCGGCGGGCCTTATTTATCATTCAGGTCGATAGCACATCAATACTTCAAATAGAATTACAAACGTTTTTTTTTTCGTACTTTTTTTCGTTCCCATAGAGTACTTAAGCGTGTGATTTTTGATTCCTTGTACAAGGCCATTCGGCCTCCGTTTTGCTTGCCGTTTGCGCCGGTGTGCCTTATTTATCGTTCTGGTCGATATCACATCAGTACTTCAAAGAGAATTACAACGTTTTTTTTCGTACTCTTTTTTGTACCAATAGAGTACTTAACGGTCTGATTTTTCATTCCTTGTACAATGCCATTCTGGCCTCTGTTTTTCTTGCCGTTTGCGCCGGCGTGCCTTATTTATCGTTCTGGTCGATAACACATCAGTACTTCAATGAGAAGTACAAACGTTTTTTACGTACTTTGTTTTGTACCCATAGAGTACTTAACGGTGTGATTTTTGATTCCTTGTACAAGGCCATTCTGACCTCCGTTTTGCTTGCCGTTTGTGCCGGCGTACCTTATTTATCGTTCGGTCGATACCACATCGTACTTCGGGGAGAATTACAAACATTTTTTTTCGTACTTTTTTCCGTACCCATAGAGTACTTAGCGTGTTATTTTTGAGTCCTTGTACAACGTCATTATGGCCTCCGTTTTGCTTGCCGTTTGCGCCGGCGTACCTTATTTTTCGTTCGGTCGATATCACATCAGTACTTCAAAGAGAATTACAAACGTTTTTTTCATACTTTTTTTCGTACCCATAGAGTACTTAACTGTGTGATTTTTGATTCCTTGTACAAGGCCTTTCTGGCCTCCGTTTTGCTTGCCGTTTGTGCCGGCGTGCCTTATTTATCATTCTGGTCGATATCACATCAGTATTTCAAAGAGAATTACAAACATTTTTTTTCATACTTTTTTTCGTACCCATAGAGTACTTAATTGTTTGATTTTTGATTCCTTGTACAAGGCCATTCTGGCCTCCGTTTTGCTTGCCGTTTGTTCCGGAGTGCCTTATTTATCGTTCTGGTCGATATCACATCAGTACTTCAAAGAGAATTACAAACGTTTTTTTTCGTACTCTTTTTTGTACCCATAGAGTACTTAACGGTGTGATTTTTGATTACTTGTACAAGGCCATTCTGGCCTCCGTTTTGCTTGCCGTTTCCGCCGGCGTGCCTTATTTATCGTTCTGGTCGATAATACATCAGTACTTCAATGAGAAGTACAAACGTTTTTTACGTACTTTGTTTTGTACCCATAGTGTACTTAACGGTGTGATTTTTGATTCCTTGTACAAGGCCAACATCACATAAAACCTCGTCAACTAATTTTCCGACTTGGAACTTAACATAATCTTGGTGCGACACACGAAGATCACTCTCGTCATTCATCCATTTCAAGTTATATGGATGTGCATGTGGTAAAAGCTGAAAATTAAAATCCTTAATCAAAATATTATGTAGTTTATACATGGTAAGTACATGCCTTATATAGAACTCAAGAAGTGAAACTACTCCCAAACTAGGAATGTGGGACAAAACAACTTATAGTTTGTAGTTTGGAAGCTTGGATTAGACTCAAATCGATGTGGGATAATAAGCCACGTCCAAGGCTTGTCTTGGACAAGTCTTGGACATGTATTGGGTGCAAAACTAGACATGGTCTATTTTTAGTAAGGAAAGTTTCCAAAACTTAAGGTAAAAAATGTATCGGGTTTTTGTAGGTCCGAAAAGGTAGGTAAATGTGGTTTAGGACCTAGGATACCCTTAAAGTGTAGGGAACATCGGGATAGAATCTGTCGGTTGCCAAAATAGTAAGCCGAAGGTCGGGTTTGGCAAAACTGCCATTTTGGGAAGGGTTATGCAAAATTGGCCAGAACTCCCCAAAATACCCCTACCCCTTATTACATATAAATAATAATAAAATAGACAAGTTTTCCTCTCCCACTCGATTATAAGATAATTAAAGAACTAATTTCTTCAACGCATCTTCTAGTCTTCGCTTCCGAGCCCTCGTCATTGGTCCATCTTGAATCTCCAACGCATCTTCAACATCACCAACGACGTTATCATCTTCCTCACTCTCTTGATACGCCTCACTTATTTATCGTTCTGGTCGATTTCACATCAGTACTTCAAAGAGAATTATAAACATTTTTTTTCGTACTTTTTTTTCGTACCCATAGAGTACTTAACTGAGTTATTTTTGATTCCTTGTACAAAGCCATTCTGACCTCCGTCTTGCTTTCCGTTTGCACCGGCGTACCTTATTTATCGTTCTGATCGATACCAAATCGTACTTCAAAGAGAATTACAAACGGTTTTTTTCGTACTTTTTTTCGTACCCATAGAGTACTTAACTGTGTGATTTTTGATTCCTTGTACAAGGCCATTTTGGCCTCCGTTTTGCATGCCGTTTGCGCCGGCGTGCCTTATTTATCGTTCTGGTCAATATCACATCAGTACTTCAAAGAGAATTACAAAAGTTTTTTTTCGTACTGTTTTTCGTACCCATAGAGTACTTAACTGTGTGATTTTTGATTCCTTGTACAAGGCCTTTCTGGCCTCGGTTTTGATTGCCGTTTGCGCCGGCGTGCCTTATTTATCGTTCTGGTCGACACCACATCAGTACTTCAAGGAGAATTACAAACATTTTTTTTCCTTCTTTTTTTTCGTACCCATAGAGTACTTAACTGTGTGATTTTTTATTCTTTTTACAAGGTCATTCTGGCCTCCGTTTTGCTTTCCGTTTGCGCCGGCATGCCTTATTTATCGTTCTGGTCGATATCACAGCAGTACTTCAAAGAGAATTACAAACGTTTTTTTCGTACTTTTTTTCGTACCCATAGAGTACTTAACTGTGTGATTTTTGATTCCTTGTACAAGGCCTTTCTGGCCTCCGTTTTGCTTGCCGTTTGCGCCGGCGTGCCATATTTATCGTTCTGGTCGATATCACACCAGTACTTTAAAGAGAATTACAAACGTTTTTTTCGTACTTTTTTTGTACCCATAGAGTACTTAACTGTGTGATTTTTGATTCCTTGTACAAGGCTATTCTGGCCTCCGCTTTGCTTGCCGTTTGCGCCGGCATGCCTTATTTATCGTTCTGGTCGATATCACATATGTACTTCAAAGAGAATTACAAACGTTTTTTTTTCGTACCCATAGAGTACTTAACTGTGTGATTTTTGATTCCTTGTACAAGGCCATTACGGCCTCCGTTTTGCTTGCCGTTTGCGCCGGCGTGCCTTATTTATCGTTCTGGTCGATATCACATCAGTACTTCAAAGAGAATTACAAACGGTTTTTTTTCGTACTCTTTTTTGTACCCATAGAGTACTTGACGGTGTGATTTTTGATTCCATGTACAAGGCCATTCTGGCCTCCGTTTTGCTTGCCGTTTGCGCCGGCGTGCCTTATATATCGTTCTGGTCGATAACACATCAGTAATTCAATGAGAAGTACAAACATTTTTTACGTACTTTGTTTTGTACCCATAGAGTACTTAACGGTGTAATTTTTGATTCCTTGTACAAGGCCATTCTGACCTCCGTTTTGCTTGCCATTTGCGCCGGCGTACCTTATTTATCGTTCTGGTCGATACCACATCAGTACTTCAAAGAGAATTACAAACGTTTTTTTTCGTACTTTTTTTCGTACCCATAGAGTACTTAACTGTGTAATTTTTGATTCCTTGTACAAGGCCATTCTGGCCTCCGTTTTGCTTGCCGTTTGCGCCGGCGTGCCTTATTTATCGTTCGGTCGATATCACATCGGTACTTCAAAGAGAATTACAAACGTTTTTTTTTTTTTTTCGTACCATAGAGTACTTAAGCGTGTGACTTTTGATTCCTTGTACAAGGCCATTCGGCCTCCGTTTTGCTTGCCGTTTGCGCCGGCGTGCCTTATTTATCGTTCGGTCGATATCACATCGGTACTTCAAAGAGAATTATAAACGTTTTTTTTCGTACTTTTTTTCGTACCCATAGAGTACTTAAGCGTGTGATTTTTGATTCCTTGTACAAGGCCATTCGAGCCTCCGTTTTGCTTGCCGTTTGCGCCGGCGTGCCTTATTTATCGTTCTGGTTGATAGCACATCAATACTTCAAAGGGAATTACAAACGTTTTTTTCGTACATTTTTTCGTACCCATAGAGTACTTAACTGTGTGATTTTTGATTCCTTGTACAAGGCCATTCTGGCCTCCGTTTTGCTTGCCGTTTGCGCCGGCGTGCCTTATTTATCTTTCTGGTCGATAGCACATCAGTACTTCAAAGAGAATTACAAACGTTTTTTTTCGTACTTTTTTTCGTACCCATAGAGTACTTAATTGTGTGATTTTTGATTCCTTGTACAAGGCCATTCTGGCCTCCGTTTTGCTTGCCGTTTGTGCCGGAGTGCCTTATTTATCGTTCTGGTCGATATCACATCAGTACTTCAAAGAGAATTACAAACGTTTTTTTTTCGTACTCTTTTTTGTACCCATAGTGTACTTAACGGTGTGATTTTTGATTACTTGTACAAGGCCATTCTGACCTCCGTTTTTCTTGCCGTTTGCGCCGGCATACCTAATTTATCGTTCTGTTCGATACCACATCAGTACTTCAAAGAGAATTACAAATATTTTTTTTCGTACTTTTTTTCGTACCCATAGAGTACTTAACTGTGTGATTTTTTATTCCTTGTACAAGGCTATTCTGGCCTCCGTTTTGCTTGCCGTTTGCGCCGGTGTGCCTTATTTATCGTTCTGGTCGATATGACATCAGCACATCCAAGAGAATAACAAACATTTTTTTCGTACTTTTTTTCGTACCCATTGAGTACTTAACAGTGTGATTTTTGATTCCTTGTACAAGGCCATTCTGGCCTCCGTTTTGCTTGCCGTTTGCGCCGGCGTGCCTTATTTATCGTTCTGGTCGATATCACATCAGTACTTCAAAGAGAATTACAAACGTTTTTTTTCATACTCTTTTTTGTACCCATAGAGTACTTAACGGTGTGATTTTTGATTCCTTGTACAAGGCCATTCTGACCTCCGTTTAGCTTGCCGTTTCCTCCGGCGTGCCTTATTTATCGTTCTGGTCGATATCACATCAATACTTCAATTAGAAGTACAAACGTTTTTTACATACTTTGTTTTGTACACATAGAGTACTTAACGGTGTGATTTTTGATTCCTTGTGCAAGGCCATTCTGACCTCCGTTTTCCTTGCTGTTTGCGCCGGCATACCATATTTATCATTCTGGTCGATACCACATCAGTACTTCAAAGAGAATTACAAATGTTTTTTTTCGTACTTTTTTTCGTACCCATAGAGTACTTAACAGTGTGATTTTTGATTCCTTGTACATGGCCATTATGGCCTCCGTTTTGCTTGCCGTTTGTGCCGGAGTGCCTTATTTATCGTTCTGGTCGATATCACATCAGTACTTCAAAGAGAATTACAAACGTTTTTTTTCGTACTCTTTTTTGTACCCATAGAGTACTTAACGGTGTGATTTTTGATTACTTGTACAAGGCCATTCTGGCCTCCGTTTTGCTTGCCGTTTGCGCCGGCGTGCCTTATTTATTGTTCTGGTCGATAACACATCAGTACTTCAATGAGAAGTACAAACGTTTTTTACGTACTTTTTTTTGTACCCATAGAGTACTTAACGGTGTGATTTTTGATTCCTTGTACAAGGCCATTCTGACCTCCGTTTTGCTTGCCGTTTGCACCGGCGTACCTTATTTCTCGTTCTGGTCGATACCACATCTGTACTTCAAAGAGAATTAAAAACGTTTTTTTTCGTACTTTTTTTTCGTACCCATAGAGTACTTAACTGTGTGATTTTTGATTCCTTGTACAAGGCCATTCGGCCTCCGTTTTGCTTGCCGTTTGCACCGGCGTGCCTTATTTATCGTTCTGGTCGATATCACATCAGTACTTCAAAGAGAATTACAAACGTTTTTTTCGTACTTTTTTTTGTTCCCATAGATTACTTAACTGTGTGATTTTTGATTCCGTGTACAAGACCATTCTGGCCTCCGTTTTGCTTGCCGTTTGCGGCGGCGTGCCTTATTTATCGTTCTGGTCGATATCACATCAGTACATCAAAGAGAATTATAAACGTTTTTTTTCGTACTTTTTTTCGTTCCCATAGAGTACTTAACTGTGTGATTTTTGATTCCTTGTAAAAGGCCATTCTGGCCTCCGTTTTGCTTGCCGTTTACGCCGGCGTGCCTTATTTATCGTTCTGGTCAATAGCACATCAGTACTTCAAAGAGAATTACAAATGCTTTTTTTCGTACTTTTTTTCGTACCCATAGAGTACTTAATTGTGTGATTTTTGATTCCTTGTACAGGGCCATTCTGGCCTCCGTTTTGCTTGCCGTTTACGCTGACGTGCCTTATTTATCGTTCTGGTCGATATCACATCAGTACTTCAAAGAGAATTACAAATGTTTTTTTCGTACTCTTTTTTGTACCCATAGAGTACTTAACGGTGTGATTTTTGATTCCTTGTACAAGGCCATTCTGGCCTCCGTTTTGCTTGCCGTTTGCGCCGGCATGCCTTATTTATCGTTCTGGTCGATAACACATCAGTACTTCAATGGGAAGTACAAACGTTTTTTACGTACATTGTTTTGTACCCATAAAGTACTTAACGGTGTGATTTTTGATTCCTTGTACAAGGCCATTCTGACCTCCGTTTTGCTTGCTGTTTGCACCGGCGTACCTTATTTATCGTTCTGGTCGATACCACATCAGTACTTCAAGGAGAATTACAAACGTTTTTTTCGTAAATTTTTCCGTACCCATAGAGTACTTAACTGTGTTATTTTTGATTCCTTGTACAAGGTCATTATGGCCTCCGTTTTGCTTGACGTTTGCGCCGGCGTACCTTATTTATCGTTCTGGTCGATATCACATAAGTACTTCAAAGAGAATTACAAACATTTTTTTTCGTACTTTTTTTCGTACCCATAGAGTGTGATTTTTGATTCCTTGTACAAGGCCATTCTGACCTCCGTTTTGCTTTCCGTTTGCGCCGGCATACCTTATTTATTGTTCTGGTCGATACCACATCAGTACTTCAAAGAGAATTACAAATATTTTTTTCGTACTTTTTTTCGTACCCATAGAGTACTTAACTGTGTGATTTTTTATTCCTTGTACAAGGCCATTCTGGCCTCCGTTTTGCTTGCCGCTTGCGCCGGCGTGCCTTATTTATCGTTCTGGTCGATATCACATCAATACTTCAAAGAGAATTACAAACGTTTTTTTTCATACTTTTTTTCGTACCCATAAAGTACTTAACTGTGTGATTTTTGATTCCTTGTACAAGGATATTCTGGCCTCCGCTTTGCTTGCCGTTTGCGCCGGCATGCCTTATTTATCGTTCGGGTCGATATCACATCTGTACTTCAAAGAGAATTACAAATGTTTTTTTCGTACCCATAGAATACTTAACTGTGTGATTTTTGATTCCTTGTACAAGGCCATTATGGCCACCGTTTTGCTTGCCGTTTGCGCCGGCGTGCCTTATTTATCGTTCTGGTCGATATCACATCAGTACTTCAAAGAGAATTACAAACGTTTTTTTTTTCGTACTCTTTTTTGTACCCATAGAGTACTTGACGGTGTGATTTTTCTGGCCTCCGTTTCGCTTGCCGTTTCCGCCGGCGTGCCTTATATATCGTTCTGGTCGATAACACATCAGTACTTCAATGAGAATTTCAAAGTATTTTTTTCATACTTTGTTTCGTACCCAAAGAGTACTTAACTGTATGATTTTGATTCCTTGTACAAGGTCATTCTGACATCCGTTTTGCTTGCCGTTTGCGCCGGCGTGCCTTATTTATCGTTCTGGTCGATACCACATCAGTACTTCAAAGAGAATTACAAACGATTAGTTTCGTACTTTGTTTTGTAACAATAGAGTACTTAACTGTGTGATTTTTGATTCCTTGTACAAGGCCATTCCGGCCTCCGTTCTGCTTGCCGTTTGCGCCGGCGTGCCTTATTTATCGTTCTGGTCGATATCACATCAGTACTTCAAAGAGAATTACAAACATTTTTTGTCGTACTTTTTTTTTCGTACCATAGAGTACTTAACTGTGTGATTTTTGATTCCTTGTACAAGGCCATTCTGACCTCCGTTTTGCTTGCCGTTTGCGCCGGCGTGCCTTATTTATCGTTCTGGTCGATATCACATCAATACTTCAAAGAGAATTATAGACGTTTTTTTTCGTACTTTTTTTCGTACCCATAGAGTTCTTAACTGTGTGATTTTTGATTCCTTGTACAAGGCCATTCTGGCCTCCGTTTGCTTGCCGTTTGCGCCGGCGTGCCTTATTTATCATTCTGGTCGATAGCACATCAATACTTCAAATAGAATTACAAACGTTTTTTTTTCGTACTTTTTTTCGTACCCATAGAGTACTTAACTGTGTGATTTTTGATTCCTTGTACAAGGCCATTCTGGCCTCCGTTTTGCTTGCCGTTTGCGCCGGTGTGCCTTATTTATCGTTCTGGTCGATATCACATCAGTACTTCAAAGAGAATTACAAACGTTTTTTTCGTACTCTTTTTTTGTACCAATAGAGTACTTAACGGTCTGATTTTTCATTCCTTGTACAATGCCATTCTGGCCTCTGTTTTTCTTGCCGTTTGCGCCGGCGTGCCTTATTTATCGTTCTGGTCGATAACACATCAGTACTTCAATGAGAAGTACAAACGTTTTTTACGTACTTTGTTTTGTACCCATAGAGTACTTAACGGTGTGATTTTTGATTCCTTGTACAAGGCCATTCTGACCTCCGTTTTGCTTGCCGTTTGTGCCGGCGTACCTTATTTATCGTTCTGGTCGATACCACATCAGTACTTCAGGGAGAATTACAAACATTTTTTCGTACTTTTTTCCGTACCCATAGAGTACTTAACTGTGTTATTTTTGAGTCCTTGTACAACGTCATTATGGCCTCCGTTTTGCTTGCCGTTTGCGCCGGCGTACCTTATTTTTCGTTCTGGTCGATATCACATCAGTACTTCAAAGAGAATTACAAACGTTTTTTTCATACTTTTTTTCGTACCCATAGAGTACTTAACTGTGTGATTTTTGATTCCTTGTACAAGGCCTTTCTGGCCTCCGTTTTGCTTGCCGTTTGTGCCGGCGTGCCTTATTTATCATTCTGGTCGATATCACATCAGTATTTCAAAGAGAATTACAAACTATTTTTTTTCATACTTTTTTTCGTACCCATAGAGTACTTAATTGTGTGATTTTTGATTCCTTGTACAAGGCCATTCTGGCCTCCGTTTTGCTTGCCGTTTGTTCCGGAGTGCCTTATTTATCGTTCTGGTCGATATCACATCAGTACTTCAAAGAGAATTACAAACGTTTTTTTTCGTACTCTTTTTTGTACCCATAGAGTACTTAACGGTGTGATTTTTGATTACTTGTACAAGGCCATTCTGGCCTCCGTTTTGCTTGCCGTTTCCGCCGGCGTGCCTTATTTATCGTTCTGGTCGATAACACATCAGTACTTCAATGAGAAGTACAAACGTTTTTTACGTACTTTGTTTCGTACCCATAGTGTACTTAACGGTGTGATTTTTGATTCCTTGTACAAGGCCAACATCACATAAAACCTAGTCAACTAATTTTCCGACTTGGAACATAACATAAGCTTGGTGCGACACACGAAGATCACTCTCGTCATTCATCCATTTCAAGTTATAAGGATGTGCATGTGGTAAAAGCTGAAAATTAAAATCCTTAATCAAAATATTATGTAGTTTATACATGGTAAGTACATGCCTTATATAGAACTCAAAAAGTGAACTACTCCCAAACTAGGAATGTGGGACAAAACAACTTATAGTTTGTAGTTTGGAAGCTTGGATTAGACTCAAATCGATGTGGGATAATAAGCCACGTCCAAGGCTTGTCTTGGACAAGTCTTGGACATGTATTGGGTGCAAAACTAGACATGGTCTATTTTTAGTAAGGAAAGTTTCCAAAACTTAAGGTAAAAAAGGTATCGGGTTTTTGTAGGTCCGAAAAGGTAGGTAAATGTGGTTTAGGACCTAGGATACCCTTAAAGTGTAGGGAACATCGGGATAGAATCTGTCGGTTCCCAAAATAGTAAGCCGAAGGTCGGGTTTGGCAAAACTGCCATTTTGGGAAGGGTTATGCAAAATTGGCCAGAACTCCCCAAAATACCCCTACCCCTTATTACATATAAATAATAATAAAATAGACAAGTTTTCCTCTCCCACTCGATTATAAGATAATTAAAGAACTAATTTCTTCAACGCATCTTCTAGTCTTCGCTTCCGAGCCCTCGTCATTGGTCCATCTTGAATCTCCAACGCATCTTCAACATCACCAACGACGTTATCATCTTCCTCACTCTCTTGATACGCCTCACTTATTTATCGTTCTGGTCGATTTCACATCAGTACTTCAAAGAGAATTACAAACATTTTTTTTCGTACTTTTTTTTCGTACCCATAGAGTACTTAACTGAGTTATTTTTGATTCCTTGTACAAAGCCATTCTGACCTCCGTCTTGCTTTCCGTTTGCACCGGCGTACCTTATTTATCGTTCTGATCGATACCAAATCGTACTTCAAAGAGAATTACAAACGGTTTTTTTTTCGTACTTTTTTTCGTACCCATAGAGTACTTAACTGTGTGATTTTTGATTCCTTGTACAAGGCCATTTTTGCCTCCGTTTTGCATGCCGTTTGCGCCGGCGTGCCTTATTTATCGTTCTGGTCAATATCACATCAGTACTTCAAAGAGAATTACAAAAGTTTTTTTTCGTACTGTTTTTCGTACCCATAGAGTACTTAAGCGTGTGATTTTTGATTCCTTGTACAAGGCCTTTCTGGCCTCGGTTTTGATTGCCGTTTGCGCCGGCGTGCCTTAGTTATCGTTCGGTCGACACCACATCGGTACTTCAAGGAGAATTACAACATTTTTTTTTTTCCTTCTTTTTTTCGTACCCATAGAGTACTTAATCGTGTGATTTTTTATTCTTTTTACAAGGTCATTCTGGCCTCCGTTTTGCTTTCCGTTTGCGCCGGCATGCCTTATTTATCGTTCTGGTCGATATCACAGCAGTACTTCAAAGAGAATTACAAACGTTTTTTTCGTACCCATAGAGTACTTAACTGTGTGATTTTTGATTCCTTGTACAAGGCCTTTCTGGCCTCCGTTTTGCTTGCCGTTTGCGCCGGCGTGCCATATTTATCGTTCTGGTCGATATCACACCAGTACTTTAAAGAGAATTACAAACGTTTTTTTCGTACTTTTTTTGTACCCATAGAGTACTTAACTGTGTGATTTTTGATTCCTTGTACAAGGCTATTCTGGCCTCCGCTTTGCTTGCCGTTTGCGCCGGCATGCCTTATTTATCGTTCTGGTCGATATCACATATGTACTTCAAAGAGAATTACAAACGTTTTTTTCGTACCCATAGAGTACTTAACTGTGTGATTTTTGATTCCTTGTACAAGGCCATTATGGCCTCCGTTTTGCTTGCCGTTTGCGCCGGCGTGCCTTATTTATCGTTCTGGTCGATATCACATCAGTACTTCAAAGAGAATTACAAACGGTTTTTTTTTCGTACTCTTTTTTGTACCCATAGAGTACTTGACGGTGTGATTTTTGATTCCATGTACAAGGCCATTCTGGCCTCCGTTTTGCTTGCCGTTTGCGCCGGCGTGCCTTATATATCGTTCTGGTCGATAACACATCAGTAATTCAATGAGAAGTACAAACATTTTTTACGTACTTTGTTTTGTACCCATAGAGTACTTAACGGTGTAATTTTTGATTCCTTGTACAAGGCCATTCTGACCTCCGTTTTGCTTGCCATTTGCGCCGGCGTACCTTATTTATCGTTCTGGTCGATACCACATCAGTACTTCAAAGAGAATTACAAACGTTTTTTTTCGTACTTTTTTTCGTACCCATAGAGTACTTAAGCGTGTAATTTTTGATTCCTTGTACAAGGCCATTCGGCCTCCGTTTTGCTTGCCGTTTGCGCCGGCGTGCCTTATTTATCGTTCGGTCGATATCACATCGTACTTCAAAGAGAATTACAAACGTTTTTTTTCGTACCATAGAGTACTTAAGCGTGTGACTTTTGATTCCTTGTACAAGGCCATCGGCCTCCGTTTTGCTTGCCGTTTGCGCCGGCGTGCCTTATTTATCGTTCGGTCGATATCACATCGGTACTTCAAAGAGAATTATAAACGTTTTTTTTTCGTACTTTTTTTCGTACCCATAGAGTACTTAAGCTTAATTGTGTGATTTTTGATTCCTTGTACAAGGCCATTCAGGCCTCCGTTTTGCTTGCCGTTTGCGCCGGCGTGCCTTATTTATCGTTCTGGTTGATAACACATCAATACTTCAAAGGGAATTACAAACGTTTTTTTCGTACCTTTTTTCGTACCCATAGAGTACTTAACTGTGTGATTTTTGATTCCTTGTACAAGGCCATTCTGGCCTCCGTTTTGCTTGCCGTTTGCGCCGGCGTGCCTTATTTATCTTTCTGGTCGATAGCACATCAGTACTTCAAAGAGAATTACAAACGTTTTTTTTCGTACTTTTTTTCGTACCCATAGAGTACTTAATTGTGTGATTTTTGATTCCTTGTACAAGGCCATTTTGGCCTCCGTTTTGCTTGCCGTTTGTGCCGGAGTGCCTTATTTATCGTTCTGGTCGATATCACATCAGTACTTCAAAGAGAATTACAAACGTTTTTTTTCGTACTCTTTTTTGTACCCATAGAGTACTTAACGGTGTGATTTTTGATTACTTGTACAAGGCCATTCTGACCTCCGTTTTTCTTGCCGTTTGCGCCGGCATACCTAATTTATCGTTCTGGTCGATACCACATCAGTACTTCAAAGAGAATTACAAATGTTTTTTTTCGTACTTTTTTTCGTACCCATAGAGTACTTAACTGTGTGATTTTTTATTCCTTGTACAAGGCTATTCTGGCCTCCGTTTTGCTTGCCGTTTGCGCCGGTGTGCCTTATTTATCGTTCTGGTCGATATGACATCAGCACATCCAAGAGAATAACAAACATTTTTTTCGTACTTTTTTTCGTACCCATTGAGTACTTAACAGTGTGATTTTTGATTCCTTGTACAAGGCCATTCTGGCCTCCGTTTTGCTTGCCGTTTGCGCCGGCGTGCCTTATTTATCGTTCTGGTCGATATCACATCAGTACTTCAAAGAGAATTACAAACGTTTTTTTTCATACTCTTTTTGGTACCCATAGAGTACTTAACGGTGTGATTTTTGATTCCTTGTACAAGGCCATTCTGGCCTCCGTTTAGCTTGCCGTTTCCTCCGGCGTGCCTTATTTATCGTTCTGGTCGATATCACATCAATACTTCAATTAGAAGTACAAACGTTTTTTACATACTTTGTTTTGTACACATAGAGTACTTAATGGTGTGATTTTTGATTCCTTGTGCAAGGCCATTCTGACCTCCGTTTTCCTTGCTGTTTGCGCCGGCATACCATATTTATCGTTCTGGTCGATACCACATCAGTACTTCAAAGAGAATTACAAATGTTTTTTTCGTACTTTTTTTCGTACCCATAGAGTACTTAACAGTGTGATTTTTGATTCCTTGGACATGGCCATTATGGCCTCCGTTTTGCTTGCCGTTTGTGCCGGAGTGCCTTATTTATCGTTCTGGTCGATATCACATCAGTACTTCAAAGAGAATTACAAACGTTTTTTTTTCGTACTCTTTTTTGTACCCATAGAGTACTTAACGGTGTGATTTTTGATTACTTGTACAAGACCATTCTGGCCTCCGTTTTGCTTGCCGTTTGCGCCGGCGTGCCTTATTTATTGTTCTGGTCGATAACACATCGGTACTTCAATGAGAAGTACAAACGTTTTTTACGTACATTTTTTTGTACCCATAGAGTACTTAACGGTGTGATTTTTGATTCCTTGTACAAGGCCATTCTGACCTCCGTTTTGCTTGCCGTTTGCGCCGGCGTTCCTTATTTCTCGTTCTAGTCGATACCACATCTGTACTTCAAAGAGAATTAAAAACGTTTTTTTTCGTACTTTTTTTTCGTACCCATAGAGTACTTAACTGTGTGATTTTTGATTCCTTGTACAAGGCCATTCTGGCCTCCGTTTTGCTTGCCGTTTGCACCGGCGTGCCTTATTTATCGTTCGGTCGATATCACATCGTACTTCAAAGAGAATTACAAACGTTTTTTTCGTACTTTTTTTTGTACCCATAGATTACTTAAGCGTGTGATTTTTGATTCCTTGTACAAGACCATTCTGGCCTCCGTTTTGCTTGCCGTTTGCGCCGGCGTGCCTTATTTATCGTTCGGTCGATATCACATCAGTACATCAAAGAGAATTATAAACGTTTTTTTTCGTACTTTTTTTCGTTCCCATAGAGTACTTAAGCGTGTGATTTTTGATTCCTTGTACAAGGCCATTCGCCTCCGTTTTGCTTGCCGTTTGCGCCGGCGTGCCTTATTTATCGTTCGGTCGATAGCACATCGTACTTCAAAGAGAATTACAAATGCTTTTTTTCGTACTTTTTTTCGTACCCATAGAGTACTTAACTGTGTGATTTTTGATTCCTTGTACAGGGCCATTCTGGCCTCCGTTTTGCTTGCCGTTTACGCTGACGTGCCTTATTTATCGTTCTGGTCGATATCACATCAGTACTTCAAAGAGAATTACAAATGTTTTTTTCGTACTCTTTTTTGTACCCATAGAGTACTTAACGGTGTGATTTTTGGTTCCTTGTACAAGGCCATTCTGGCCTCCGTTTTGCTTGCCGTTTGCGCTGACATGCCTTATTTATCGTTCTGGTCGATAACACATCAGTACTTCAATGGGAAGTACAAACGTTTTTTACGTACATTGTTTTGTACCCATAAAGTACTTAACGGTGTGATTTTTGATTCCTTGTACAAGGCCATTCTGACCTCCGTTTTGCTTGCTGTTTGCGCCGGCGTACCTTATTTATCGTTCTGGTCGATACCACATCAGTACTTCAAGGAGAATTACAAACGTTTTTTTTTCGTAAATTTTTCCGTACCCATAGAGTACTTAACTGTGTTATTTTTGATTCCTTGTACAAGGTCATTATGGCCTCCGTTTTGCTTGACGTTTGCGCCGGCGTACCTTATTTATCGTTCTGGTCGATATCACATAAGTACTTCAAAGAGAATTACAAACATTTTTTTTCGTACTTTTTTTCGTACCCATAGAGTGTGATTTTTGATTCCTTGTACAAGGCCATTCTGACCTCCGTTTTGCTTTCCGTTTGCGCCGGCATACCTTATTTATTGTTCTGGTCGATACCACATCAGTACTTCAAAGAGAATTACAAATATTTTTTTCGTACTTTTTTTCGTACCCATAGAGTACTTAACTGTGTGATTTTTTATTCCTTGTACAAGGCCTTTCTGGCCTCCGTTTTGCATGCCGTTTGCGCCGGCGTGCCTTATTTATCGTTATGGTCGATATCACATTAGTACTTCAAAGAGAATTTCAAACGTTTTTTTTCGTACTTTTTTTTCGTACCCATAGAGTACTTAACTGTGTGATTTTTGATTCCTTGTACAAGGCCATTCTGGCCTCCGTTTTGCTTGCCGTTTGCGCCGGCATGCCTTATTTATCGTTCTGGTCGATATCACATCAGTACTTCAAACAGAATTACAAACGTTTTTTTTCGTACTCTTTTTTGTACCCATAGAGTACTTAACGGTGTGATTTTTGATTCCTTGTACAAGGACATTATGGCCTCCGTTTAGCTTGCCGTTTGCGCCGGCGTGCCTTATTTTTCATTCTGGTCGATAACACATCAGTACTTCAATGAGAAGTACAAACGTTTTTTACGTACTTTGTTTTGTACCCATAGAGTACTTAACGGTGTGATTTTTGATTCCTTGTACAAGGCCATTCTAACCTCCGTTTTGCTTGCCGTTTGCGCCGGCGTACCTTATTTATCGTTCTGGTCGATACCACATCAGTACTTCAAGGAGAATTACAAACGTTTTTTTGTACCCATAGAGTACTTAACGGTGTGATTTTTGATTCCTTGTACAAGGACATTCTGGGCTCCGTTTTGCTTGCCGTTTGCGCCGGCGTGCCTTATTTATCGTTCTGGTCGATAACACATCAGTACTTCAATGAGAAGTACAAACATTTTTTACGCACTTTGTTTGGTACCCATAGAGTACTTAACGGTGTGATTTTTGATTCCGTGTATAGGGCCATTCTGACCTCCGTTTTGCTTGCCGTTTGCAGCCGGCGTACCTTATTTATCGTTCTGGTCGATACCACATCAGTACTTCAAAGAGAATTACAAACGTTTTTTTTGTACTTTTTTTCGTACCCATAGTGTACTTAACTGTGTGATTTTTGATTCCTTGTACAAGGCCATTCTGGCCTCCGTTTTGCTTGCCGTTTGCGCCGGCATGCCTTATTTATCGTTCTGGTCGATATCAAATCAGTACTTCAAAGAGAATTATAAACGTTTTTTTTTTACTTTTTTTCGTACCCATAGAGTACTTAACTGTGTGATTTTTTATTCCTTGTACAAGGCCAATCTGGCCTCCGTTTTGCTTGCCGTTTGCGCCGGCGTGCCTTATTTATCGTTATGGTCGATATCACATTAGTACTTCAAAGAGAATTTCAAACGTTTTTTTCGTACCCATAGAGTACTTAACTGTGTGATTTTTGATTCCTTGTACAAGGCCATTCTGGCCTCCGTTTTGCTTGCCGTTTGCGCCGGCAAGCCTTATTTATCGTTCTGATCGATATCACATCAGTACTTCAAACAGAATTACAAATGTTTTTTTTCGTACTCTTTTTTGTTCCCATAGAGTACTTAACGGTGTGATTTTTGATTCCTTGTACAAGGACTTTATGGCCTCCGATTAGCTTGCCGTTGGCGCCGGCGTGCCTTATTTTTCGTTCTGGTCGATAACACATCAGTACTTCAATGAGAAGTACAAACGTTTTTTACGTACATTGTTTTGTACCCATAAAGTACTTAACGGTGTGAATTTTGATTCCTTGTACAAGGCCATTCTAACCTCCGTTTTGCTTGCCGTTTGCGCCGGCGTACCTTATTTATCGTTCTGGTCAATACCACATCAGTACTTCAAGGAGAATTACAAACGTTTTTTTTTCGTAATTTTTTCCTTACCCATAGAGTACTTAACTGTGTTATTTTTGATTCCTTGTACAAGGTCATTATTGCCTCCGCCACCACCACTCTGTAATTCCCAGAAGCCGTAACCAAGGTATGTAAATTCTCCCCAATCTCATTCTGTGAGGCCGATAATTCTCCCCATAAATACTAAAGCAGATAATGTAAGAAGCATGAATATAAATTGAAAGATTAATAATTAACACACAAACGACCTATCAAAGAAGCTAGAAGACCAAAAGTTGTTATTAAAATTGTTAATAAAGTCAAAGATTAATAATGAACCCACAAACCTATCGATTTGTTAAAAAGCACCGATTTTGACGAAATAACAATGAGGAGATAAACCCAATTTAATCATATTCTTCAAAGTCGTTCTTCGGAAAGTGTAGAGAAGCTATTTGTTGAACCAAACGATTGAATGGATCCAAGCGCCGATGGATATTTAGCAAAAATTTGGCATTTGTCTTTCAACTGCGAGGAGTAGATCGTGGAAGGTGGTTTTTCTCCTATTGTCAGGGGAGTGTGGATATCGTCGACGAAATTGGGAGTGATTTTTTTCTGAGAAATCGTGACGGAAGTAACAGAGCCAAAACGTGGGTGGTTTTTTTTTTCTTTCTTCGTCTTATTGAAAGAACGTGGGTGGATTAACGTGGTTTTTCTTTTTCATTTTTTTTTTTTTTCCCTGTTGTTTGTTTCTTTTTGTCAATAGGCTAAAACGGGTCGGAGACGGGTCATTTCCGGGTCAATTGAAAAAACGGGTCCAATTGGCAGTTTTTTCCTTGAAAATATATTATAAGATATATGCACTTCATACGGAACAATTGGGAAAGGAAAAATTTTGTAACTAGAGAATATCCACATTTCTGATATTTTTTTTATATTAAAACAGTTGCTTTATAATAATACATACATATCATCCATTTTGTGCTTTTGAAGTATTAAGATAGTGTTTCCTAGGAAAAAAAAAATATTGAGATAGTGTGTTTGGGAGTTACCGTCAAAGACAGAGTGCAGATAAATTATTTGAATGTGGATTTATGGACAATATTCACCACGGCCTAAATAGGTGTAGCGAAGAAAAGGTGAGTTCAATTTTATTTTCTATAAAAGTAAATTGTGTTTTTTTAAGTATTTTCAAAGTATTTTAATTTAATATATTATTGATATAGATAAATAATATATAACTTGTTAAAAATGTTTTTATTAACTTTCTCGACTTAATGATAATAACATGATAAAACAAATCTTGTACAAATGACATTGCATGTCCCACCTCGGTGGCATGGTACCGTACTTCCCGCTTCGCGCGGCATGGTATATTGTACTTGTACATTTCCCGCTTCGCGCGGCATGGTATATTGTACTTGTACATTTCCCGCTTCGGCGGCATGGCTAGTTCCTTCTTCGGAGGCATGGTTCTCGTTCTCGTTCTCGTTCTCGCTAGATGGCCCCGCTGAGGATTTCGCAGTCGGGTTAGCTGTGCATTGGGCCTGTGACCGCGGTTGTGGGGTCCGAGGCAAGTGGACTCTCCGGAAGCCCCAGGAGATTGGGTGTCGGAAGGACGGACTTCACTATAAAAATTACTTGTTGTGGATATAAGGTGGTGAAATGGGAGTCATAAGGTAGAGACAATCGTATTAGCTATATCGATGTCTAGTAAGGGAACTTGATGAATTGACGGATCTCGAATGAGCTTGCTCGACTTGAACTTGATATATAAATTTTAAACAAGTATATTATTACATAAATACTCGAACAAGATTTTTAGAAAATTTATATATTGCTACAACATTTTTTTTTAAAATATATATATAACACTCTCGCACATGCTCATACCAGCGTTTCTGCTGACGACTCGTTTTCTTTGTTTCTTGTGTGTTTGTTTTGTTTTGTTTTGTTTTCTTCTATAAATAAAATCAGGTAATGGTTCGAAGAAGATGTAATGAGGATGAAAGCGATGACATGAACCAGGATTTAGAACATTCTATATAAATTATGTTAATTACAATTGTAGTATTTCATTTGTTGTAATTTTATAATTGAAACAATAAATGTGAATATTTGTAAATATAATTGTAGTTTTATTGATATATTTTTAGAATTAAAGTCTAGTTAATGAAGTCGCGGCGAGAGCTTCGCAGCCCCTCCTAGAATGACCCAAGTGGACCTAGGGGTCGGGAGTAGGGTATTACAGGTGGTATCAGAGCCAGGTTGGCCGATAACCCCCACACCCTAGGATCGTAACCTAACTCTAATTTCTAGGAATAATGTCAATAGAATATATACGGTGTCAAGTGTCAATTTTAAGTCTTATCAATTAGATCTTGGTTAGGACACAAGAACCATAAAACTTGGTATTTAGTATCCTTTAAATTTTACATTTTATTGAATGCATCAAAGCATGTTTTAAAATATAGATGCTTGTGGTTGTCTAAGTAAATTTTTTTTTTAATAATAAATATATATAAACTTTTTGCTAATATGGTTTCATGTGTTTAAAGTAAAACTCTTTTAATGAATATGTGATTAAGATTTTTTCTTTTTACAATTTGCATAGTAACATTTCTTTCACTATACGTGTAAATTTTATTTGTTACATTATTAAACCTTTTTCAATGAATTACAAAATTATTTTTAAACTTTTGAAGTATATGATATTCTATGCTATAGTTTTAATTTCAATATTATAACTTAGTTTGAGATACATGAAGGTGGCCGGGCTCATAAACCCACATGTCCCCGGACCGCAAGAAGGTAAGTAGAGGGAAGTTCGAGGACGAACTTCTTTTTAAGGGGGGGGGAGAATTGTAACGCCCAAATTTTCGAGTTCTGTACACTCGTAGTCATATATAAAATTTTCCCAATTCTGGTTATTATATTCACTTAATCATGTTAAACTATACATTTATATGTGTGTAAGTTTAACGTCTATGTAGCCATTTCATTTATTTATTATACATAATTTTTAGAATATATATATATTTTCAATTGTTAATTAATGCCTTAAAACATAAGTGTATAATGATCGTGATATTATTTCATACAAAAAGTAACTCAATATGACTGTTATGAAAAATAAATGACAAGGTTTTTTTTTTTTTTTTTTTATTTTTATTTTTATTTTTATCTCCAACAATAAATTTTCATTTTCAACCAAAAAAAAAAGGCAAAATTTTGCCACTGGAAAGTAAAACAATGGTGTTTTACTTTTACCCAAAGGAATGCTTCTTTAAATCAAAACCAACAAAAAATTAAATCAAAACCAACAAATTCAGTGTATAAATAAAGACTCATATGTAGGGAGAAACTTCAGCAGCCACTTCCAGTTTCCAAGGATTGATTAAAAGAACAAAGCCATCTTCTAGCCTCGTTTTGAGAACTTGAACGCCGGAAGCTTCTCAAACACCTAACCAACTGATCCCTCGAATTATTCCGGTCCACGGACCCAGGACCGTCCCTGAGTTTCTTAAGGCCCTAAGCCAATTTATGAAGATGGGCGCCGAAAGAGAAAACAAATGGTGTTAGTGGATATTATATATGTTTAGTATAATAGACTCGTTCAACCAAAAAAAATTGTAGGCCCTAAATTTAATAATTTGTCGGAGGGCCCTAGGCCGTGGCCTTGTTGGCCTATGCCCAGGGACGGGTCTGCACGGACCTAGAAACCAATGAAGGGCTAGTACTGTCTGAAGTCTCCATGCACATACGAGGGCTAAACGACGGGAACTTCTGACAGCTAAGTGACCGGAAAGAAGAGGCACGTGGTGAGACACGTGTAGAATGGATGGAGGCAGGTTTACACAACGGGGTTTTGATGGGAGCTAGTTCCGGGCCATCAATGGAACACGAACAAAACGGAAGGGATAAGCTCGTTCTCCCCATTTCTTTCGCTTTTGGCCTCGTTCCTTCAAGCTTGACGAATGAAACTATTCCGTGTCGGCATAGAGGGCAAGGAATCGAGCCAGGGGGTCCGTGTGCTGCGGTGGACGTGTGACTAGTCGAACATAAGTATAATGCACAGCGAGTAATTTGAGATAATAATTTACTGCAAGTGATTCTTTCGGTAAATGTAAGATTACCAAATTGTTCTACAGAAGACAACTCCTATTGCTTAAGTTTTATTATTGATTATATTTACATCATCTCTAATTTGAACGATTAATTTTGTCTTTGTCAAATAGTCGGTAATAGAATACGAATTATATATTCTCCATATATGAGGTATAAATGTTTTCTTTCAGTAATTCTAATATTGTCATTGAGAGGAAATAGGACTTATGTGACCGTTTATTTATTAATTTATCATGTAACATATTTATTGCATTTAAACGTTAAGTTACTAGTGTAGTCTTTATTTACTTAGTATCAGTTATACACTTTTCACATTGCATTAATATGTTTTTTTTAATGGCTTGAGTAATGTTTCATTAATATGACTTATTACACAATATGAAAAGAGAGAATACTGTGTATATATATATATATATGCACTTCATACGGAACAATTGGGAAAGGAAAAATTTTGTAACTAGAGAATATCCACATTTCTGATATTTTTTTTATATTAAAACAGTTGCTTTATAATAATACATACATATCATCCATTTTGTGCTTTTGAAGTATTAAGATGGTGTTTCCTAGGAAAAAAAAAAATATTGAGATAGTGTGTTTGGGAGTTACCGTCAAAGACAGAGTGCAGATAAATTATTTGAATGTGGATTTATGGACAATATTCACCACGGCCTAAATAGGTGTAGCGAAGAAAAGGTGAGTTCAATTTTATTTTCTATAAAAGTAAATTGTGTTTTTTTTTAAGTATTTTCAAAGTATTTTAATTTAATATATTATTGATATAGATAAATAGTATATAACTTGTTAAAAATGTTTTTATTAACTTTCTCGACTTAATGATAATAACATGATAAAACAAATCTTGTACAAATGACATTGCATGTCCCACCTCGGTGGCATGGTACCGTACTTCCCGCTTCGCGCGGCATGGTATATTGTACTTGTACATTTCCCGCTTCGGCGGCATGGCTAGTTCCCTCTTCGGAGGCATGGTTCTCGTTCTCGTTCTCGTTCTCGCTAGATGGGCCCGCTGAGGATTTCGCAGTCGGGTTAGCTGTGCATTGGGCCTGTGACCGCGGTTGTGGGGTCCGAGGCAAGTGGACTCTCCGGAAGCCCCAGGAGATTGGGTGTCGGAAAGACGGACTTCACTATAAAAATTACTTGTTGTGGATATAAGGTGGTGAAATGGGAGTCATAAGGTAGAGACAATCGCATTAGCTATATCGATGTCTAGTAAGGGAACTTGATGAATTGACGGATCTCGAATGAGCTTGCTCGACTTGAACTTGATATATAAATTTTAAACAAGTATATTATTACATAAATACTCGAACAAGATTTTTAGAAAATTTATATATTGCTACAACATTTTTAAAAAATATATATATATAACACTCTCGCACATGCTCATACCAGCGTTTTTGCCGACGACTCGTTTTCTTTGTTTCTTGTGTGTTTGTTTTGTTTTGTTTTGTTTTCTTCTATAAATAAAATCAGGTAATGGTTCGAAGAAGATGTAATGAGGATGAAAGCGATGACATGAACCAGGATTTAGAACATTCTATATAAATTATGTTAATTACAATTGTAGTATTTCATTTGTTGTAATTTTATAATTGAAACAATAAATGTGAATATTTGTAAATATAATTGTAGTTTTATTGAAATATTTTTAGAATTAAAGTCTAGTTAATGAAGTCGCGGCGATAGCTTCGCAGCCCCTCCTAGAATGACCCCAGTGGACCTAGGGGTCGGGAGTAGGGTATTACATTAACAGTGTGATTTTTGATTCCTTGTACAAGGCCATTCTGGCCTCCGTTTTGCTTGCCGTTTGCGCCGGCGTGCCTTATTTATCGTTCTGGTCGATATCACATCAGTACTTCAAAGAGAATTACAAACGTTTTTTTTCATACTCTTTTTTGTACCCATAGAGTACTTAACGGTGTGATTTTTGATTCCTTGTACAAGGCCATTCTGGCCTCCATTTAGCTTGCCGTTTCCGCCGGCGTGCCTTATTTATCGTTCTGGTCGATATCACATCAATACTTCAATTAGAAGTACAAACGTTTTTTACATACTTTGTTTTGTACACATAGAGTACTTAACGGTGTGATTTTTGATTCCTTGTGCAAGGCCATTCTGACCTCCGTTTTCCTTGCTGTTTGTGCCGGCATACCATATTTATCGTTCTGGTCGATACCACATCAGTACTTCAAAGAGAATTACAAATGTTTTTTTTCGTACTTTTTTTCGTACCCACAGAGTACTTAACAGTGTGATTTTTTATTCCTTGTACATGGCCATTATGGCCTCCGTTTCGCTTGCCGTTTGTGCCGGAGTGCCTTATTTATCGTTCTGGTCGATATCACATCAGTACTTCAAAGAGAATTACAAACGTTTTTTTTCGTACTCTTTTTTGTACCCATAGAGTACTTAACGGTGTGATTTTTGATTACTTGTACAAGGCCATTCTGACCTCCGTTTTTCTTGCCGTTTGCGCCGGCATACCTAATTTATCGTTCTGGTCGATACCACATCAGTACTTCAAAGAGAATTACAAATGTTTTTTTTCGTACCCATAGAGTACTTAACTGTGTGATTTTTTATTCCTTGTACAAGGCTATTCTGGCCTCCGTTTTGCTTGCCGTTTGCGCCGGCGTGCATTATTTATCGTTCTGGTCGATATGACATCAGCACATCCAAGAGAATAACAAACATTTTTTTCGTACTTTTTTTCGTACCCATTGAGTACTTAACAGTGTGATTTTTGATTCCTTGTACAAGGCCATTCTGGCCTCCGTTTTGCTTGCCGTTTGCGCCGGCGTGCCTTATTTATCGTTCTGGTCGATATCACATCAGTACTTCAAAGAGAATTACAAACGTTTTTTTTCATACTCTTTTTTGTACCCATAGAGTACTTAACGGTGTGATTTTTGATTCCTTGTACAGGGCCATTCTGCCCTCCGTTTAGCTTGCCGTTTCCGCCGGCGTGCCTTATTTATCGTTCTGGTCGATATCACATCAATACTTCAATTAGAAGTACAAACGTTTTTTACATACTTTGTTTTGTACACATAGAGTACTTAACGGTGTGATTTTTGATTCCTTGTGCAAGGCCATTCTGACCTCTGTTTTCCTTGCTGTTTGTGCCGGCATACCATATTTATCGTTCTGGTCGATACCACATCAGTACTTCAAAGAGAATTACAAATGTTTTTTTTCGTACTTTTTTTCGTACCCATAGAGTACTTAACAGTGTGATTTTTGATTCCTTGTACATGACCATTATGGCCTCCGTTTTGCTTGCCGTTTGTGCCGGAGTGCCTTACTTATCGTTCTGGTCGATATCACATCAGTACTTCAAAGAGAATTACAAACGTTTTTTTTCGTACTCTTTTTTGTACCCATAGAGTACTTAACGGTGTGATTTTTGATTACTTGTACAAGGCCATTCTGGCCTACGTTTTGCTTGCCGTTTGCGCCGGCGTGCCTTATTTATCGTTCTGGTCGATAACACATCAGTACTTCAATGATAAGTACAAACGTTTTTTACGTACTTTTTTTTGTACCCATAGAGTACTTAATGGTGTGATTTTTGATTCCTTTTACAAGGCCATTCTGACCTCCGTTTTGCTTGCCGTTTGCGCCGGCGTACCATATTTCTCGTTCTGGTCGATACCACATCTGTACTTCAAAGAGAATTACAAACGTTTTTTTTCGTACTTTTTTTTCGTACCCATAGAGTACTTAACTGTGTGATTTTTGATTCCTTGTACAAGGCCATTTTGGCCTCCGTTTTGCTTGCCGTTTGCACCGGCGTGCCTTATTTATCGTTCTGGTCGATATCACATCAGTACTTCAAAGAGAATTACAAACGTTTTTTCGTACTTTTTTTCGTACCCATAGAGTACTTAACAGTGTGATTTTTGATTCCTTGTACAAGACCATTCGGCCTCCGTTTTGCTTGCCGTTTGCGCCGGCGTGCCTTATTTATCGTTCTGGTCGATATCACATCAGTACATCAAAGAGAATTATAAACGTTTTTTTTCGTACTTTTTTTTCGTACCCATAGAGTATTTAACTGTGTGATTTATTATTCCTTGTACAAGGCCATTCTGGCCTCCGTTTTGCTTGCCGTTTGCGCCGGCGTGCCTTATTTATCGTTCGGTCGATAGCACATCAGTACTTCAAAGAGAATTACAAACATTTTTTTTCGAATTTTTTTTCGTACCCATAGAGTACTTAACTGTGTGATTTTTGATTCCTTGTACAAGGCCATTCTGGCCTCCGTTTTGCTTGCCGTTTACGCCGGCGTGCCTTATTTATCGTTCTGGTCGATATCACATCAGTACTTCAAAGAGAATTACAAATGTTTTTTTTCGTACTCTTTTTTGTACCCATAGAGTACTTAACGGTGTGATTTTTGATTCCTTGTACAAGGCCATTCTGGCCTCCGTTTTGCTTGCCGTTTGCGCCGGCATGCCTTATTTATCGTTCTCGTCGATAACACATCAGTACTTCAATGAGAAGTACAAATGTTTTTTACGTACATTGTTTTGTACCCATAAAGTACTTAACGGTGTGATTTTTGATTCCTTGTACAAGGCCATTCTGACCTCCGTTTTGCTTGCTGTTTGCGCCGGCGTACCTTATTTATCGTTCTGGTCGATACCACATCAGTACTTCAAGGAGAATTACAAACGTTTTTTTTCGTAATTTTTTCCGTACCCATAGAGTACTTAACTGTGTTATTTTTGATTCCTTGTACAAGGTCATTATGGCCTCCGTTTTGCTTGACGTTTGCGCCGGCGTACCTTATTTATCGTTCTGGTCGATATCACATCAGTACTTCAAAGAGAATTACAAACATTTTTTTTCGTACCCATAGAGTGTGATTTTTGATTCCTTGTACAAGGCCATTCGGACCTCCGTTTTGCTTTCCGTTTGCGCCGGCATACCTTATTTATTGTTCTGGTCGATACCACATCAGTACTTCAGAGAATTACAAATGTTTTTTTCATACTTTTTTTCGTACCCATAGAGTACTTAACTGTGTGATTTTTTATTCCTTGTACAAGGCCTTTCTGGCCTCCGTTTTGCATGCCGTTTGCGCCGGCGTGCCTTATTTATCGTTATGGTCGATATCACATTAGTACTTCAAAGAGAATTTCAAACGTTTTTTTTCATACTTTTTTTTCGTACCCATAGAGTACTTAACTGTGTGATTTTTGATTCCTTGTACAAGGCCATTCTGGCCTCCATTTTGCTTGCCGTTTGCGCCGGCATGCCTTATTTATCGTTCTGGTCGATATCACATCAGTACTTCAAAGAGAATTACAAACGTTTTTTTTCGTACTCTTTTTTGTACCCATAGAGTACTTAACGGTGTGATTTTTGATTCCTTGTACAAGGCCATTATGGCCTCCGTTTAGCTTGCCGTTTGCGCCGGCGTGCCTTATTTTTCATTCTGGTCGATAACATATCAGTACTTCAATGAGAAGTAGAAACGTTTTTTACGTACTTTGTTTTGTACCCATAGAGTACTTAACGGTGTGATTTTTGATTCCTTGTACAAGGCCATTCTAACCTCCGTTTTGCTTGCCGTTTGCGCCGGCGTACCTTATTTATAGTTCTGGTCGATACCACATCAGAACTTCAAAGAGAATTACAAACGTTTTTTTTGTACCCATAGAGTACTTAACGGTGTGATTTTTGATTCCTTGTACAAGGACATTCTGGGCTCCGTTTTGCTTGCCGTTTGCGCCGGCGTGCCTTATTTATCGTTCTGGTCGATAACACATCAGTACTTCAAGGAGAAGTACAAACGTTTTTTATGTACATTGTTTTGTACCCATAAAGTACTTAACGGTGTGATTTTTGATTCCTTGTACAAGGCCATTCTGACCTCCGTTTTGCTTGCCGTTTGCGCCGGCGTACCTTATTTATCGTTCTGGTCGATACCACATCAGTACTTCAAGGAGAATTACAAACGTTTTTTTTCGTAATTTTTTCTGTACCCATAGAGTACTTAACTGTGTTATTTTTGATTCCTTGTACAAGGTCATTATGGCCTCCGTTTTGTTGACGTTTGCGCCGGCGTACCTTATTTATCGTTCGGTCGATATCACATCAGTACTTCAAAGAGAATTACAAACATTTTTTTTTCGTACTTTTTTTCGTACCCATAGAGTGTGATTTTTGATTCCTTGTACAAGGCCATTCTGACCTCCGTTTTGCTTTCCGTTTGCGCCGGCATACCTTATTTATTGTTCTGGTCGATACCACATCAGTACTTCAAAGAGAATTACAAATGTTTTTTTCGTACTTTTTTTCGTACCCATAGAGTACTTAACTGTGTGATTTTTTATTCCTTGTACAAGGCCTTTCTGGCCTCCGTTTTGCATGCCGTTTGCGCCGGCGTGCCTTATTTATCGTTATGGTCGATATCACATTATTACTTCAAAGAGAATTTCAAACGTTTTTTTTCGTACTTTTTTTTCGTACCCATAGAGTACTTAACTGTGTGATTTTTGATTCCTGGTACAAGGCCATTCTGGCCTCCGTTTTGCTTGCCGTTTGCGCCGGCATGCCTTATTTATCGTTCTGGTCGATATCACATCAGTACTTCAAACAGAATTACAAACATTTTTTTTCGTACTCTTTTTTGTACCCATAGAGTACTTAACGGTGTGATTTTTGATTCCTTGTACAAGGCCATTATGGCCTCCGTTTAGCTTGCCGTTTGCGCCGGCGTGCCTTATTTTTCATTCTGGTCGATAACACATCACTACTTCAATGAGAAGTACAAACGTTTTTTACGTACTTTGTTTTGTACCCATAGAGTACTTAACGGTGTGATTTTTGATTCCTTGTACAAGGCCATTCTAACCTCCGTTTTGCTTGCCGTTTGCGCCGGCGTACCTTATTTATCGTTCTGGTCGATACCACATCAGTACTTCAAAGAGAATTACAAACGTTTTTTTTTGTACCCATAGAGTACTTAACGGTGTGATTTTTGATTCCTTGTACAAGGACATTCTGGGCTCCGTTTTGCTTGCCGTTTGCGCCGGCGTGCCTTATTTATCGTTCTGGTCGATAACACATCAGTACTTCAATGAGAAGTACAAACATTTTTTACGCACTTTGTTTTGTACCCATAGAGTACTTAACGGTGTGATTTTTGATTCCTTGTATAAGGCCATTCTGACCTCCGTTTTGCTTGCCGTTTGCGCCGGCGTACCTTATTTATCGTTCTGGTCGATACCACATCAGTACTTCAAAGAGAATTACAAACATTTTTTTTTGTACTTTTTTTCGTACCCATAGAGTACTTAATTGTGTGATTTTTGATTCCTTGTACAAGGCCATTCTGGCCTCCGTTTTGCTTGCCGTTTGCGCCGGCGTGCCTTATTTATCGTTCGGTCGATATCACATCGTACTTCAAAGAGAATTACAAACGTTTTTTTTTCGTACTCTTTTTTCGTACCCATAGAGTACTTAAGCGTGTGATTTTTGATTCCTTGTACAAGGCCATTCGGCCTCCGTTTTGCTTGCCGTTTGCGCCGGCGTGCCTTATTTATCGTTCTGGTCAATAGCACATCAGTACTTCAAAGAGAATTACAAACGTTTTTTTTCGTACTTTTTTCGTACCTGTTCGGTAAAAACGAGTTTTACAATTTATAACCGAAACACCCCAAGTATAAGGATCGTAGTATAGGATGTTAACGGGTCGTCCTAAGGGAGTGGAATGTTTATCGGATTCAAATATAAATCTATATCAATTATGTCACAATTATCTATCTAAACTAAAGCTGGAACTAACTAAAACCTAAACCTAAGAATTAAAACTAAAACAGGAATAAAAAAACAAGCAGAAAATAATAAAACAGAAAAACGGACGAACGTTCACTTTGATGAACGAGCGTCTGGAAACTAAATCTAATGGACGGGCGTCTGCTATTGCGGACGAGCGTCTAACTACGAAACGAGAAAAGTGCAGGAAAACAGCAGGAAACTAGGGTTTATAAAACTAGAACTTAAACTAAACTTAATCTAAACGATTTGATTAATAAACAATTAAAGGAAAACACAGCAAGGCGACTAGGTTCCACCCATCAACCAACAATCCCAACTAGATGGTGATTAAAAAGACATAGTTTTTAGTAGTGATTTATTCACGAATTCAATTAAATTTCTTCAACCAAATTCTAGGGTTTCGTTTATCTTTTCAAACAAACTAAACATGCAATCAAAACTCAATCACAAGATTATCTCTAATACTCTTACTCAATCAACTATGCATAATCTCTTATAACACAATTAATCGCATCACTTGAACGAAATAAGACTTAAACCAATATATTTTCATACATAGATCCAAGCATATAGATATAGATAAATCGTTTCATCGAATCGTTAATTCCAACAAAACATGATCAATACAAAACAACATCCAAAGTGATGAAAAACTATAAATTAAACTCACTAACATAAAGCATCGAACTCTCTAGTTGGTTTGTGTTGATGATAGGCTTCCTCCGTCGACTCACTGCAAGGCTTTTAGCCAACAATCATGTTGAAGATGATTGTTGGGTTGGAGAAGTTCATCTCTGTGGAATTAGGGTTCGGCCGCAGCTTTTGGTGTAAAATTGCGATCTCAATTATGTGGTATGAATTAGGGTTGGGGCTGCCGCTTTATTTATAGGAATTTGAGTCGGTTATGACTAAGTCGGCAACGGACGCTCGTCTGAATAACCGGACGCCCGTCCAGAATGCCTGGACGCTGAGTAAACGCTCGTTCATCCTCCGTCTGAACTCTCTGAATGTAAAATACGATTCTGGACGCTGCATGGACGCCAGTTCACTTCTGGACGCTCGTTCAAGATCAGTAGACGCCCGTTTGAGCTGGCGAGGATCGGATCTCTTCATCTTTATCCAATTTCTTCAAGCCAATTCCAACTCTATCTCTTATAATTCGACTTGAGCTTCATTTATCCTCATTATATGCACGAAAATTAACTCCTACATGATAAATAAACAACGCAAAACTGTAATAAGATCCAAATAATAATAATTCCATTAAATTAACACTTAAAATCATCAATTTTGCATACAACCCTCTTAAAATCATCTTTATTAAATATTTACACTTAAACCCTTAATTCTCATGCAAATTACGCAAATGTGGGGAAAATAATAATGAAATAAACCCTTAATAATCATATAAATATGGCCTTAACAACTCCCCCACACTTAACTTTTTGTACGTCCTCGGACAAAACAATCAAAACTATAGCTCAGCTTTATAAATAATCCACATAGATCTCTAACTCACGTAACAAAAGATACAACAACTATAGCAAATGATACCAACACAGAGATAGATTCGGTGTAAGTGTGACAAGCCGTTCTCAATCTAACAAGCCTTTCAAAGAAATATCCTCTCAAAAATTCCAATGACTATCCTAGGTACAAACAGTAATAGCTCCACTCAAAGCCTTCCCACGCACTCAGTAGGATAATCCCTACAACATATCATGCGGTTCTACTGGGTATAAGATCCATGATAACAAAGACTTCACTTTTATTTTTACTCATCAGTTCCAAAATTTTCAAATTTGACGCATATCAGAATGAGCTTTTACCCATCATAGTAGAATAGGATGTTTCGTGATAACACCCTACCTTACTCAAATCATAAGGTAGCTTCTCCTGACTGTCGTGAGCTTTTGGTCATCATAGTGGTATAGGACATACGAGGTATACCCTACCGCACTCAAATCATAAACCAGCTTCCGACAAACGTATTTATTAATAATTGCTCACTCACTTTATTTATTCACTTTTCAAAGTCATAAGTTACATCTCACTTATCACATTCAAACTTTATGATATTCACAGTACACGGTCTAACTTAGGTGTAACTATACTGACCTTCCTAAGATAAATCACTAAAACAATGGAAGGATATAGTTCAAAAGTCATGCTTCAAAATCAAAGGCTTCCGTGAGTGAAAAACGAAACTATCTCCATAAAAGTAAAACATGCTATAATTATCTCACTAAGTCACATACTATCATCGTTAGAAAACTACAACTAGCAAGCATCTAGTTCCAATTATATGCTCGAGACTCACAAAAAATTTAAATTTAGTGGAAAATTTAACATTCACTCATATTTCAAAGGATATAGCATAAAAACATACCCAAACACCCCCCCACACTTAAATCACATTATGTCCTCAGAATGTGCAGAATAAAAGAAAAAGAAAACTTAGCTGGTTTCAACAGTGGTTGTCGGATGAAAGTTGGCAGAGGTCAGGCCGGAGCATGAGTATACCGCAACAACTCGAATAGACAACACTGGACATAAAAGCTTGTGAACCTGCTCAAAAGTATCTGCCACACTCGACATACCATATAATCTCGGGGTACACGGGGTATATGAGCAACACATAACACAAAACACTCACAATGAACGTAGGAGGAATAACCATCAACACAAAAGCAACTAAAGTATTATTTCTAAAACAATAAAACAAAACCACCTAAGAAAAGGAAACGAACAAAGAAAACTAGGTTGCCTCCTAGGAGCGCTCTTTTAATGTCAATAGCTTGACACAGATTCCAAAAGATCAACCCGGATCGGGCCACTTTGGTTTGACTACCGCCACCTCAGTATCAGAATCAGGAGCACTGGGGCGGAAATGATTTTCACCACAACAACAAGTCAAGTGCGCAATAAGATCATTAAACTTTTCTCTCCAAACTACACTGACTCTCTTCTTCTTGTTCTTGCGCACGATAGGCATAGACATAGTGGTATGATCAGAAGTCTCAACAGAAGGTACCTTACGGGTGGATATAGGAACGTCATCATCATCTGACTCAAAGAAATAAGATGGAATCTCCTCACAAATCGGGACGTACGTACTCTCATCTCTTCTTTGGAAATAAAGAATCTCGGGCTTTTCCTTTGGTTGCCCAAAATATTTCTTAAGTCTATGACCATTCACTTTGAAAGCTTGATTACCATACCCGTTCAAAGTAATTACTCCACTTGGATTAACCTCGAGAATCTCAAAGGGACCGGACCATCTAGACTTTAGCTTACCGGGAAACAAATGAAGTACGGTATTATAGAGTAAAGCCATTTCACCAACTTTGAATTCTCGGTCCTTGATCTTAGCGTCATGGAGTATCTTAGTTCTCTCCTTGCTAAGCTTAGCATTCTCGTACGCTACCGAGTCCGAATTCGTCGAGCTCGTTCAAGTTTGTAACAACCTTTTCTCCCCACAGAGTTGGCTATCAAAATTTAAGAATTTAATTGCCCAGAAAGCTCTGTGTTCAAGTTCGACAGGTAAATGACAAGCTTTGCCATAAACCATTTGGAAGGGTGACGTGCCCATCGGGGTCTTGAATGCAGTACGATAAGCCCACAATGCGTCATCCAGCTTAAGACTCCAATTAGATCTATTATTGTTCACGGTCTTCTCCAAAATTCTTTTCAAGCTTTGGTTGCTTACCTCGACTTGGCCCACTGGTCTGGGGATGATATGGTGTACCAACTTTGTGTTTGACACCATACTTCTCAAGGATCTTGTCAAGCGGCGCATTGCAAAAGTGAGTACCTTCATCACTAATGAGTGCTCTCGGACAGCCGAATCTGGTAAAGATATTCTTTTGCAAGAATTTCTTCACAACTTTGTGATCATTAGTTTGAGTAGCTATGGCTTCAACCCACTTGGAAACATAGTCGACACAGACGAGGATATATTTATTACCGCACGAAGATGGAAAGGGTCCCATAAAATCTATGCCCCAAACGTCGAAAACTTCGCATTCAAGAATGGGCTTAAGTGGCATTTCCATCCTACTACTCTGCCGTCCAGTTCTCTGGCACCTATCACAACCTTTACAAAAGGCTTCGCATCTTTAAACGAGTCGGCCGGTAGAATCCGGCTTGAAGGATCTTTGCAACCGTCTTTGGTGTTCCATAATGACCTCCGGTAGGACCGCTATGGCATTGTTCTAGGATATCCCACCGATCATGCTCGGGAACACACCGTCGAAGCAACCCGTCTTTACCGACTACGAACAAATAAGGATCTTCCCATACGAGATATTTAAGATCGAAAAGAACTTTTTCTTCTCGATACGTCATATCCTCTAAATGACCACTCGCTAAATAGTTGACGTAGTCGGCATACCACGGCCTAACCGTTTCAAGCTTCATCAATTGCTCGGTCGGAAAATCAATGCCTATATCATTGTGATTTTTACGCACCCTCATTTACTAAGCGAGATAAATGATCGGCCACAATATTCTCACTACCTTTCTTATCTTTAATCACAAGGTCAAACTCTTGTAAAATTAAAATCCATCGAAGTAACCTTGGTTTTGCATACGCTTTGTCCATAAGGTAGCGCAAGGCTGCATGGTCGGTCCAAACAACAACTTGAGACCCTAGAAGATAACTTCTAAACTTGTCAATGGCAAAAACAACAGCTAAGAATTCCTTCTCAGTTGTGGTATAATTGCATTGAGCCGGGTTCAAGGTGCGGCTCGCATAATAAATGGGCCCGAACCTTTTATCAACTCTTTGACCTAAAAGCTGCGCCTACGGCGTAATTAGAGGCATCGCACATCAACTCGAAAGGCTTGGTCCAGTCAGGTGCAACTAAAATAGGGGCACTGATAAGCTTGTCTTTCAGACAATTGAAAGCTTCTTTGCACTTTGCATCGAACAAGAAATCTACATCATCTTTCAAAAGATTTGATAAAGGCTTGGCAATAGTAGAAAAGTCTCGAATAAACCGCTTTGTAGAAGCCAACGTGTCCAAGAAAACCTCGTACCTCTTTCTTGTCTTAGGGTACGTCATCCTTTCGATGGCTTCGACCTTAGCCTTATCAACTTGAATACCAGCATTGGACACCTTATGTCCCAAAACGATTCCTTCGTCTACTAGAAAATGGCATTTTTCCCAGTTAAGCACCAGATTTTTCTCAACACACCGTTGGAGTACCATATCTAGATTCTTTAAGATTTCATCAAAGCTATCGCCGTAGACTGAGAAGTCATCCATGAAGACTTCCATGCATTTCTCAACAAGTCCATCAAAAATGGCCAACATACACCGTTGAAAAGTCGCGGGTGCATTGCATAGACCGAATGGCATTCTACGAAAAGCAAAAGTACCAGATGGACATGTAAACGTGGTCTTTTCTTGGTCATTGGGGTCGATGGCTATCTGGAAGTAACCAGAGTATCCATCGAGAAAACAATAATACTTGTGACCACTCAGTCTTTCAATTAGTTGGTCAATGAAGGGTAAGGGGAAGTGATCTTTTGCAGTGACTTCATTCAGTCTACGATAGTCGATACAGACTCTGTAGCCAGTCACGAGACGTAAGGCAACTTCCTCCCCTTTTTCATTCTTTTCGACTGTGATTCCGCCCTTCTTTGGCACAACTTGAGTAGGGCTGACCCACTCGCTATCGGCGATTGCATAGATGATGCCCATGTCAAGCCACTTTATCACTTCTTTCTTGACAACCTCTTGCATATGCGGATTCAGCCTTCGGCGAGGTTGTCTACCTTTTTAGCTCCTTCCTCCGTTCGGATTTTATGCATGCATATGTCTGGGCTGATCCCTCGGATATCACCCACTTGCCAACCGAACGCGAGGATGTTTTTCTTAAGCACTTCTATCATCGTGTGCTTCTTGCTCTTGGTCGAGTTTCGAAGAAATGATCAAAGGCAATTTATCTCCATCCTTAAGAAAGATATACTTAAGGTGTTTTGGAAGCGGTTTAAGCTCTAAATCAGTAGGTGGTTGCTCAATACTAGACTTTAACGGGCCACCTTTCTCCTTATGAGCTTGAAGTGGTTGACGGTAGAACACCTCATCTTCCCGAGGCTCAACCCCGAGAAGGTCTTGGATCAAATCATCCATCGGAATCCTCCGGTCAACACTTGCTTCCTTTTTCTTGTGATCGATCATTTTTCTTAACTCTTCATCTTTAAGCTCTTCGCCGGCTCTTCCCAATCATCTACTTCCCAATGAGTAGCTTCTCTCCAAAACTCTACCTCGTCCCAACTACCCATCGAGCTTCTTCTTCACCGGGGATGAAGTCTTCACGACTCGGCTCTTTGAAATCATCGTTTGTTCTTTGGGCATCTCCATGCTCCTAACTCAATAACGGGCCCGGTATGAGCGAGTGAAGATGACTCGTCAATGCCTACGGCTTGAAATGAATTAGAAGGTGGTCCGCAGTCAGCCGGATCCTCAATGTCCAAGACTTCAAAAACACCTATCTCTGTCAACTCCTCTGCTTCTTCAAAGTAGGCATCTTTTTCGTCCTCATAGATAGCTTCGACAAACGATATTTCATCAATTACGGCTCTTTCAGGATGTGTCCCTCGTGTGAAGGTGACAGATGTGTCACCAACTCTAAGAGTAATCTGTCCTTTGCAGAAGTCGATGAGAGCGTTAGAAGTGTCTAAAAAGGTTCGGCCTAGAATTAGAGGCATCTCCTTATCAGGTGGATAGTCTAGAATAACCCAGTCGGTAGGGAAGACTAAATGTTCAACTTGAAGGAGAACATTAGCTACACAACCGGCTGCGGTCCGGCTAGATTTATCTACCATCCGAAGAGAAATCGGGCGTTCCCGCATCCTTTTATCTAACCCGAGCTTTTTGCATACGTTTAATGGCATCACATTAATAGAGGCCCCCGAGTCGCATAAGACGTTTTCGAATAAATGACCTTCGATCTCACGGGAGATTGAAGGTACGCAGTGGTCACCTCGCTTAACGGCAATTTTTCGTGAAACCATCGCGCAATCTTCGCGTAGCACTTCTTGACCATCCCCGAAGTTTTCTCTTACTCCCACGAGAATTCTTTAAGATACTTAGAGCATTTAGGCATTTCGGTTAATACCTCGGCTAAGGGCATACTAACTTGAGTGTCTCTAAGCATCCTCCTCACTCCGACATCTTGCTTGTCATTAGTGAGGGCTTTCTCTTTCCTTTTTGGGGGATAAGGAAGGGCTTTATCATTCTTCGTGGCCGATTCTTTATCGCCTCATCCTCCTTATCCTTCCATCTCACAAACTTTTCTTCCTTTTTCTTAGTCGGGGTACGGCCTCCGACTCTCCTTCCTTTCCTCATCATCAGAATTATTTTCGTCCTCCGAAGAATTGTCACTAAGCTCCTCATCGTTGCTTTCTTCAGCATGTGGTTTCTGATTTCCCCCTCCTGAACTCATGGCATCAGGAGGGGCTACTCGTTTCCCGACATCTTGCCGGGTCCAGCCTGTTTACCACTTCTCAATGTTACTTCATTCAACTCCTCTTCTTGTCCATACTCCCATTGTGGTGTAATGGCGGTGCAAACATTCACATCGGCTTTTGGGTTTCTCTCGGTATAACTCGGGAGTTTACCGTGAGGTCGCTTGCTTATTTGGTCCGCCATTTGACCAACTTGTCTCTCAATTGCTTTAACACTAGTAGACGAGTCTTCACCATGTCTACCCGGCTCATCGAATTTGTGTTGAGGGACACATGAGGTGGTATGATTGTTGTTCGAGTTTGATTCCAGCCACCTTGAGGCCTTTGGGAGTTACGGCGGCCTTTGATAGTTCGAGTTGAAAGAATTCGAATTTGAAGGGCCAGGTGGTAACTTGGCTTGATTGAAGTTTTGTCGTTGAAATCCCGAGTAGTTCTGATTCTGGTTAAAGTTTCGGAAGGGTTGGTTTTGATTATCCATTAAGTTTACTTCTTCCGTCATCTCAGTCCCTGCCTGTGTTTCAAGATAATTTGAATTGGAAGGCTGCATCTGAAGATTGGCCAGCTGCTTGCTTATCAATTCCATCTGAGCAACCAACAGTTGTGTATCAGGATTGCTTGCAGTACCTTCTTTCTTAACAATATTGGTCTTCTTAGGAGTCGACCACATATTGTTCTTGGCGATGGTCTCGGCCACTCGTAGGCGATCTCATCACCTCCCCTAAGAAGGATCCATGATTTGTGGAGTCAAGATAGTCTCTATTAGGTTGAGAGACTCCTCTCGTAAAATAGTTCCAACAACTCATGTCTATCATATCCGTGATTGGGGCACTTCCTCATCAATAGATTTAATCTCTCCCAAGCCTTGCCAACAGTCTCATCCTCCATCTGCTCAAACGTAGCTATTTCCCGTTTCATCTCCATAATCTTGCCTGGTGAAACCCACTTAAGAGCGAAGGCTCTTTTGACATCATTCCATGTATGGAGGGAATGATGTGCTAACGACTTAAACCATCCGCTTGCTTCACCTTTTAAAGCAAAAGGAAATAGCTTCAACTTTACGATCTCGGAATCAACACCGGGATAATGGCACTGCTTCACGATTTGTACGAATGTGGACAAGAAGTCGTGCGGGTCTTCTTGAGCGAGTGCCATGGAAAGAGCTATTTTGGACTAGTGCAACTACTCCATTTTTAAGGTCGAAATTTACTCCCCCCATATCGGGTGGACGAATAGGTCTATGTCCCTCGAGAAAATCTTGATTAAGATATGGGGTGTAGGGGTCTGGTTCAAGCGATTAAGTTTGGTTTTGGCGGAATTGTTGAAGTTGTTGATTTATGCCGACTTGCGATTCTGTTTTCTTTGCGAGCTTGCATTTGTTGAAGGAGTAAATTTAAGCGAGCTTGGGGTCGGGATTTGGAATTGGTGGATCTTGATCCGCCATTTTGTCCAAATCAGGGAGAAGCCTTCTTCTAAGGATAGATCGTTCAGGTTCAGGATCAAAGATCAGAAGTCCCTTCTTACTTCTCGTTTGCATAAACCAGAAGAAAGGAGAAGGAAGAAATCAACCCTTTGGGGTTGATTAGAACAGGTTTAGAAAAGATTAGATGGTTTAGAGGGAGAAAAGAAAAGAAAAGAAAAGAGAAGAAGGAAAAGAAGTGATGATTGAACGGGATCGGGCGGCGTCCGGTGTTAGTGGACGTTCGTTCGAAGCGAACGCTCGTTCAGTTGAATGAACGTTCGTTCAGAGGACAGAATTGAGGTGGACGGGCGTTCAAGTTGTTGAACGCTCGTTCAGATACGAAAACCTAAAAACTAAGGTTACCAGAAATTAAAAACGAGATAAAAAATAAAAGCAGAAAAGACTTATGGAAATAAAATCAAACAAATCTATAATTACGGAAACAGATCTAAGCTATAAAAAAAAAGTAAGGAAAATAATTGAAAGAAAATCAAATAAAATAAAACAGTAATAAATGTAATCCTAAAATTAAACGAAACTGGAAAAGAAACCTACCTACGAAAAGTTTAAAAACAAGAAAAACACTAAGACGGTAAAAAAAAACGTGTTGAAATCTTCTAGGGCCAAAATGGAGGGGAAAACAGTGGATTCTGACCTCGAAAACGCACTGAACGGCCTATGACCGTTCACCACGTCGTCGGCGTCGGAACGAGCTTTCCGAATTGGGGTCCTGCGTTCCAAACGGACACTCGAGCCGAAAGTTACGGCCAAAATACTACTGCGTGCTAAAAACGATCCCTTTTGACTCAGAAAATTGTCCTAAATAGAATCCGACAACCGTTACCGACTCCCCGGCAACGGCGCCAAAAACTTGTTCGGTAAAAACGAGTTTTACAATTTATAACCGAAACACCCCAAGTATAAGGATCGTAGTATAGGATGTTAACGGGTCGTCTAAGGGAGTGGAATGTTTATCGGATTCAAATATAAATCTATATCAATTATGTCACAATTATCTATCTAAACTAAAGCTGAACTAACTAAAACCTAAACCTAAGAATTAAAACTAAAACAGGAATAAAAAAACAAGCAGAAAATAATAAAACAGAAAAACGGACGAACGTTCACTTTGATGAACGAGCGTCTGGAAACTAAATCTAATGGACGGGCGTCTGCTATTGCGGACGAGCGTCTAACTACGAACTGAAACAGAAAAGTGCAGGAAAACAGCAGGAAACTAGGGTTTATAAAACTAGAACTTAAACTAAACTTAATCTAAACGATTTGATTAATAAACAATTAAAGGAAAACACAGCAAGGCGACTAGGTTCCACCCATCAACCAACAATCCCAACTAGATGGTGATTAAAAAGACATAGTTTTTAGTAGTGATTTATTCACGAATTCAATTAAATTTCTTCAACCAAATTCTAGGGTTTCGTTTATCTTTTCAAACAAACTAAACATGCAATCAAAACTCAATCACAAGATTATCTCTAATACTCTTACTCAATCAACTATGCATAATCTCTTATAACACAATTAATCGCATCACTTGAACGAAATAAGACTTAAACCAATATATTTTCATACATAGATCCAAGCATATAGATATAGATAAATCGTTTCATCGAATCGTTAATTCCAACAAAACATGATCAATACAAAACAACATCCAAAGTGATGAAAAACTATAAATTAAACTCACTAACATAAAGCATCGAACTCTCTAGTTGGTTTGTGTTGATGATAGGCTTCCTCCGTCGACTCACTGCAAGGCTTTTAGCCAACAATCATGTTGAAGATGATTGTTGGGTTGGAGAAGTTCATCTCTGTGGAATTAGGGTTCTGGCCGCAGCTTTTTGGTGTAAAATTGCGATCTCAATTATGTGGTATGAATTAGGGTTGGGGCTGCCGCTTTATTTATAGGAATTTGAGTCGGTTATGACTAAGTCGGCAACGGACGCTCGTCTGAATAACCGGACGCCCGTCCAGAATGCCTGGACGCTGAGTAAACGCTCGTTCATCCTCCGTCTGAACTCTCTGAATGTAAAATACGATTCTGGACGCTGCATGGACGCCAGTTCACTTCTGGACGCTCGTTCAAGATCAGTAGACGCCCGTTTGAACTGCTGAGGATCGGATCTCTTCATCTTTATCCAATTTCTTCAAGCCAATTCCAACTCTATCTCTTATAATTCGACTTGAGCTTCATTTATCCTCATTATATGCACGAAAATTAACTCCTACATGATAAATAAACAACGCAAAACTGTAATAAGATCCAAATAATAATAATTCCATTAAATTAACACTTAAAATCATCAATTTTGCATACAACCCTCTTAAAATCATCTTTATTAAATATTTACACTTAAACCCTTAATTCTCATGCAAATTACGCAAATGTGGGGAAAATAATAATGAAATAAACCCTTAATAATCATATAAATATGGCCTTAACAGTACCCATAGAGTACTTAACTGTGTGATTTTTGATTCCTTGTACAAGGCTATTCTGGCCTCCGTTTTGCTTGCCGTTTGCGCCGGTGTGCCTTATTTATCGTTCTGGACGATATCACATCAGTACTTCAAAGAGAATTACAAACGTTTTTTTCATACTTTTTTTCGTACCCATAGAGTACTTAACGGTGTGATTTTTGATTCCTTGTACAAGGCCATTCGGCCTCCGTTTTGCTTGCCGTTTACGCCGGCGTGCCTTATTTATCGTTCGGGTCGATATCACTTCAGTACTTCAAAGAGAATTACAAACGTTTTTTTTCGTACTCTTTTTTGTACCCATAGAGTACTTAAATGTGTGATTTTTGATTCCTTGCACATGGCCATTCTGGCCTCCGTTTTGCTTGCCGTTTGCGCCGACGTGCCTTATTTATCGTTCTGGTCGATAACACATCAGTACTTCAATGAGAAGTACAAACGTTTTTGACGTACTTTGTTTTGTACCCAAGAGTACTTAACGGTATGATTATTGATTCCTTGTACAAGGCCATTCTGACCTCCGTTTTGCTTGCCGTTTGCGCCGGCGTACCTTATTTATCGTTCTGGTCGATACCACATCAGTACTTCAAAGAGAATTACAAACATTTTTTTTTGTACCCATAGAGTACTTAACGGTGTGATTTTTGATTCCTTGTACAAGGCCATTCTGGCCTCCGTTTTGCTTGCCGTTTGCGCCGGCGTGCCTTATTTATCGTTCGGTCGATACACATCATCGTACTTCAATGAGAAGTACAAATATTTTTTACGTACTTTGTTTTGTATCCATAGAGTACTTAACGGTGTGATTTTTGATTCCTTGTACAAGGCCATTCTGGCCTCCGTTTTGCTTGCCGTTTGCGCCGGCGTGCCTTATTTATCGTTCTGGTCGATAACACATCAGTACTTCAATGAGAAGTACAAACGTTTTTTACGTACTTTGTTTTGTACCCACAGAGTACTTAACGGTGTGATTATTAATTCCTTGTACAAGGCCATTCTGACCTCCGTTTCGCTTGCCGTTTGCGCCGGCGTACCTTATTTATCGTTCAGGTCGATACCACATCAGTACTTCAAAGATAATTACAAACATTTTTTTTTGTACCCATAGAGTACTTAACGGTGTGATTTTTGATTCCTTGTACAAGGCCATTCTGGCCTCCGTTTTGCTTGCCGTTTGCGCCGGCGTGCCTTATTTATCGTTCTGGTCGATAACACATCAGTACTTCAATGAGAAGTACAAATATTTTTTACGTACTTTGTTTTGTATCCATAGAGTACTTAACGGTGTGATTTTTGATTCCTTGTACAAGGCCATTCTGACCTCCGTTTTGCTTGCCGTTTGCGCCGGCGTACCTTATTTATCGTTCTGGTCGATACCACATCAGTACTTCAAAGAGAATTACAAACATTTTTTTTCGTACTTTTTTTCGTACCCATAGAGTACCTAACTGTGTGATTTTTGATTCCTTGTACAAGGCCGTTCTGGCCTCCGTTTTGCTTGCCGTTTGCGCCGGCGTGCTTTATTTATCGTTCGGTCGATATCACATCGGTACTTCAAATAGAATTACAAACGTTTTTTTTCATACTTTTTTTCGTACCCATAGAGTACTTAAGCGTGTGATTTTTGATTCCTTGTACAAGGCCATTCGGCCTCCGTTTTGCTTGCCGTTTGCGCCGGCGTGCCTTATTTATCGTTCGGTCGATATCAAATCGTTCTTCAAAGAGAATTATAAACGTTTTTTTTCGTACTTTTTTTCGTACCCATAGAGTACTTAAGCGTGTGATTTTTTATTCCTTGTACAAGGCCAATCCGGCCTCCGTTTTGCTTGCCGTTTGCGCCGGCGTGCCATATTTATCGTTCTGGTCGATATCACATTAGTACTTCATAGAGAATTACAAACGTTTTTTTTTATTCACAAACATTTTTTTTTTCGTACTCTTTTTTGTACCCATAGAGTACATAACGGTGTGATTTTTGATTCCTTGTACAAGGCCATTCTGGCCTCCGTTTTGCTTGCCGTTTGCGCCGGCGTGCCTTATTTATCGTTCTGGTCGATAACACATCAGTACTTCAATGAGAAGTACAAACGTTTTTTACGTACTTTGTTTTGTACCCATAGAGTACTTAACGGTGTGATTTTTCATTCCATGTACAAGGCCATTCTGACCTCTGTTTTGCTTGCCGTTTGCGCCGGCGTACCTTATTTATCGTTCTGGTCGATACCACATGAGTACGTCAAGGAGAATTACAAACGTTTTTTTCGTACCCATAGAGTACTTAACTGTGTGATTTTTGATTCCTTGTATAAGGTCATTCTGACCTCCGTTTTGCTTGCCGTTTGCGCCGCCGTGCCTTATTTATCGTTCTGGTCGATAACACATCCGTACTTCAATAAGAAGTACAAACGTTTTTACGTACTTTGTTTTGTACCCATAGAGTACTTAACGGCGTGATTTTTGAATCCTTGTACAAGGCCATTCTGACCTCCATTTTGCTTGCCGTTTGCGCCGGCGTACCTTATTTATCGTTCTGGTCGATACCACATTAGTACTTCAAAGAGAATTACAAACGTTTTTTTTTGTACCCATAGAGTACTTAATGGTGTGATTTTTAATTCCTTGTACAAGGCCATTCTGGCCTCCGTTTTGCTTGCCGTTTGCGCCGGCGTGCCTTATTTATCGTTCTGGTCGATAACACATCAGCACTTCAATGAGAAGTACAATCATTTTTTACGTACTTTGTTTTGTACCCATAGAGTTTTTAACGGTGTGATTTTTGATTCCTTGTACAAGGCCATTCTGACCTCCGTTTTGCTTGCCGTTTGCGCCGGAGTACCTTATTTATCGTTCTGGTCGATACCACATCAGTACTTCAAAGAGAATTACAAACGTTTTTTCGTACTTTTTTTCGTACCCATAGAGTACTTAACGGTGTGATTTTTGATTCCTTGTACAAGGCCGTTTTGCCCTCCGTTTTGCTTGCCGTTTGCGCCGGTGTGCCTTATTTATCGTTCTGGTCGATATCACATCAGTACTACAAAGAGAATTACAAACGTTTTTTTCGTACCCATAGAGTACTTAACTGTTTGATTTTTGATTCCTTGTACAAGGCCATTCTGGCCTACGTTTTGCTTGCCGTTTGCGCCGGCGCGCCTCATTTATCGTTCTGGTCGATATCAAATCAGTACTTCAAAGAGAATTAGAAACGTTTTTTTTCGTACCCATAGAGTACTTAAGCGTGTGATTTTTGATTCCTTGTACAAGGCCATTCGGCCTCCGTTTTGCTTGCCGTTTGCGCCGGCGTGCCTTATTTATCGTTCGGTCGATATCACATCAGTACTTCAAAGAGAATTACAAACGTTTTTTTCGTACTCTTTTTTGTACCCATAGAGTACTTAACAGTGTGATTTTTGATACCTTATACAAGGCCATTCTGGCCTCCGTTTTGCTTGCCGTTTGCGCCGGCGTGCCTTATTTATCGTTCTGGTCGATAACACATCAGTACTTCAATGAGAAGTACAAACATTTTTACGTACTTTGTTTTGTACCCATAGAATACTTAACGGTGTGATTTTTGATTCCATGTACAAGGCCATTCTGACCTCCGTTTTGCTTGCCGTTTGCGCCGGCGTACCTTATTTATCGTTATGGTCGATACCACATCAGTACTTCAAGGAGAATTACAAACATTTATTTCGTACTTTTTTTCGTACCCATAGAGTACTTAACTGTGTGATTTTTGATTCCTTGTACAACGTCATTCTGGCCTCCGTTTTGCTTGCCGTTTGCGCCGGCGTGCCTTATTTATCGTTCGGTCGATATCACATCGGTACTTCAAAGAGAATTACAAACATTTTTTTTCATACTTTTTTTCCGTACCCATAGAGTACTTAACTCGTGTGATTTTTGATTCCTTGTACAAGGCCTTTCGCTTCCGTTTTGCTTGCCGTTTGCACCGGCGTGCCATATTTATCGTTCTGGTCGATATCACATCAGTACTTCAAAGAGAATTACAAACGTTTTTTTTCGTACTTTTTTTCGTACCCATAGAGTACTTAAATGTGTGATTTTTGATTCCTTGTACAAGGCCATTCTGGCCTCCGTTTTGCTTGCCGTTTGCGCCGGCGTGCCTTATTTATCGTTCGGTCGATATCACATCGTACTTCAAAGAGAATTACAAACGTTTTTTTCGTACTTTTTTTCGTACCCATAGAGTACTTAAGCGTGTGATTTTTGATTCCTTGTACAAGGCCATTCGGCCTCCGTTTTGCTTGCCGTTTACGACGGCGTGCCTTATTTATCGTTCTGGTCGATATCACATCAGTACTTCAAAGAGAATTACAAACGTTTTTTTCGTACTCTTTTTTGTACCCATAGAGTACTTAACAGTGTGATTTTTGATTCCTTGTACAAGGCCATTCTGGCCTCCGTTTTGCTTGCCGTTTGCGCCGGCGTGCCTTATTTATCGTTCTGGTCGATAACACATCAGTACTTCAATGAGAAGTACAAACGTTTTTGACGTACTTTGTTTTGTACCCACAGAGTACTTAACGGTGTGATTATTGATTCCTTGTACAAGGCCATTCTGACCTCCGTTTCGCTTGCCGTTTGCGCCGGCGTACCTTATTTATCGTTCAGGTCGATACCACATCAGTACTTCAAAGATAATTACAAAAGTTTTTTTTTGTACCCATAGAGTACTTAACGGTGTGATTTTTGATTCCTTGTACAAGGCCATTCTGGCCTCCGTTTTGCTTGCCGTTTGAGCCGGCGTGCCTTATTTATCGTTCTGGTCGATAACACATCAGTACTTCAATGAGAAGTACAAATATTTTTTACGTACTTTGTTTTGTATCCATAGAGTACTTAACGGTGTGATTTTTGATTCCTTGTACAAGGCCATTTCGACCTCCGTTTTGCTTGCCGTTTGCGCCGGCGTACCTTATTTATCGTTCGGTCGATACCACATCAGTACTTCAAAGAGAATTACAAACATTTTTTTTCGTACTTTTTTTCGTACCCATAGAGTACCTAACTGTGTGATTTTTGATTCCTTGTACAAGGCCGTTCGGCCTCCGTTTTGCTTGCCGTTTGCGCCGGCGTGCTTTATTTATCGTTCGGTCGATATCACATCAGTACTTCAAATAGAATTACAAACGTTTTTTTTTCATACTTTTTTTCGTACCCATAGAGTACTTAAGCGTGTGATTTTTGATTCCTTGTACAAGGCCATTCGGCCTCCGTTTTGCTTGCCGTTTGCGCCGGCGTGCCTTATTTATCGTTCGGTCGATATCAAATCAGTTCTTCAAAGAGAATTATAAACGTTTTTTTTCGTACTTTTTTTCGTACCCATAGAGTACTTAACTGTGTGATTTTTTATTCCTTGTACAAGGCCAATCTGGCCTCCGTTTTGCTTGCCGTTTGCGCCGGCGTGCCATATTTATCGTTCTGGTCGATATCACATTAGTACTTCATAGAGAATTACAAACGTTTTTTTTTTATTCACAAACATTTTTTTTTCGTACTCTTTTTTGTACCCATAGAGTACATAACGGTGTGATTTTTGATTCCTTGTACAAGGCCATTCGGCCTCCGTTTTGCTTGCCGTTTGCGCCGGCGTGCCTTATTTATCGTTCTGGTCGATAACACATTAGTACTTCAATGAGAAGTACAAACGTTTTTTACGTACTTTGTTTTGTACCCATAGAGTACTTAACGGTGTGATTTTTCATTCCATGTACAAGGCCATTCTGACCTCTGTTTTGCTTGCCGTTTGCGCCGGCGTACCTTATTTATCGTTCTGGTCGATACCACATGAGTACGTCAAGGAGAATTACAAACGTTTTTTTCGTACCCATAGAGTACTTAACTGTGTGATTTTTGATTCCTTGTATAAGGTCATTCTGACCTCCGTTTTGCTTGCCGTTTGCGCCGCCGTGCCTTATTTATCGTTCTGGTCGATAACACATCCGTACTTCAATAAGAAGTACAAACGTTTTTACGTACTTTGTTTTGTACCCATAGAGTACTTAACGGCGTGATTTTTGAATCCTTGTACAAGGCCATTCTGACCTCCATTTTGCTTGCCGTTTGCGCCGGCGTACCTTATTTATCGTTCTGGTCGATACCACATTAGTACTTCAAAGAGAATTACAAACGTTTTTTTTTGTACCCATAGAGTACTTAATGGTGTGATTTTTAATTCCTTGTACAAGGCCATTCTGGCCTCCGTTTTGCTTGCCGTTTGCGCCGGCGTGCCTTATTTATCGTTCTGGTCGATAACACATCAGCACTTCAATGAGAAGTACAATCATTTTTTACGTACTTTGTTTTGTACCCATAGTGTTTTTAACGGTGTGATTTTTGATTCCTTGTACAAGGCCATTCTGACCTCCGTTTTGCTTGCCGTTTGCGCCGGAGTACCTTATTTATCGTTCTGGTCGATACCACATCAGTACTTCAAAGAGAATTACAAACGTTTTTTCGTACTTTTTTTCGTACCCATAGAGTACTTAACGGTGTGATTTTTGATTCCTTGTACAAGGCCGTTTTGGCCTCCGTTTTGCTTGCCGTTTGTGCCGGTGTGCCTTATTTATCGTTCTGGTCGATATCACATCAGTACTTCAAAGAGAATTACAAACGTTTTTTTCGTACCCATAGAGTACTTAACTGTTTGATTTTTGATTCCTTGTACAAGGCCATTCTGGCCTACGTTTTGCTTGCCGTTTGCGCCGGCGCGCCTCATTTATCGTTCTGGTCGATATCAAATCAGTACTTCAAAGAGAATTAGAAACGTTTTTTTTCGTACCCATAGAGTACTTAAGCGTGTGATTTTTGATTCCTTGTACAAGGCCATTCGGCCTCCGTTTTGCTTGCCGTTTGCGCCGGCGTGCCTTATTTATCGTTCTGGTCGATATCACATCAGTACTTCAAAGAGAATTACAAACGTTTTTTTCGTACTCTTTTTTGTACCCATAGAGTACTTAACGGTGTGATTTTTGATTCCTTATACAAGGCCATTCTGGCCTCCGTTTTGCTTGCCGTTTGCGCCGGCGTGCCTTATTTATCGTTCTGGTCGATAACACATCAGTACTTCAATGAGAAGTACAAACATTTTTACGTACTTTGTTTTGTACCCATAGAGTACTTAACGGTGTGATTTTTGATTCCTTGTACAAGGCCATTCTGACCTCCGTTTTGCTTGCCGTTTGCGCCGGCGTACCTTATTTATCGTTATGGTCGATACCACATCAGTACTTCAAGGAGAATTACAAACATTTATTTCGTACTTTTTTTCGTACCCATAGAGTACTTAACTGTGTGATTTTTGATTCCTTGTACAACGTCATTCTGGCCTCCGTTTTGCTTGCCGTTTGCGCCGGCGTGCCTTATTTATCGTTCTGGTCGATATCACATCAGTACTTCAAAGAGAATTACAAACATTTTTTTTCATACTTTTTTCCGTACCCATAGAGTACTTAACTGTGTGATTTTTGATTCCTTGTACAAGGCCTTTCTGGCTTCCGTTTTGCTTGCCGTTTGCACCGGCGTGCCATATTTATCGTTCTGGTCGATATCACATCAGTACTTCAAAGAGAATTACAAACGTTTTTTTTCGTACTTTTTTTCGTACCCATAGAGTACTTAATTGGGTGACTTTTGATTCCTTGTACAAGGCCATTCTTGCCTCCGTTTTGTTTGCCGTTTGTGCCGGAGTGCCTTATTTATCGTTCTGGTCGATATCACATCAGTACTTCAAAGAGAAATTACAAACGTTTTTTTCGTACTCTTTTTTGTACCCTTAGAGTACTTAACGGTGTGATTTTTGATTCCTTGTACAAGGCCATTCTGGCCTCCGTTTTGCTTGCCGTTTGCGCCGGCGTGCCTTATTTATCGTTCTGGTCGATAACACATCAGTACTTCAATGAGAAGTACAAATGTTTTATACGTACTTTGTTTTGTACCCATAGAGTACTTAACGGTGTGATTTTTGATTCCTTGTACAAGGCCATTCTGACCTCCGTTTTGCTTGCCGTTTGCGCCGGCATACCCTATTTATCGTTCTGGTCGATACCACATCAGTACTTCAAAGAGAATTACAAACGTTTTTTTCATACCCATAGAGTACTTAACTGTGTGATTTTTGATTCCTTGTACAAGGCTATTCTGGCCTCCGTTTTGCTTGACGTTTGCGCCGGCGTGCCTTATTTATCGTTCTGGTCGATATCACATCAGTACTTCAAAGAGAATTACAAAAGTTTTTTTTTGTACCCATAGAGTACTTAACGGTGTGATTTTTGATTCCTTGTACAAGGCCATTCTGGCCTCCGTTTTGCTTGCCGTTTGCGCCGGCGTGCCTTATTTATCGTTCTGGTCGATATCACATCAGTACTTCAAAGAGAATTACAAACATTTTTTTCGTACATTTTTTCATACCCATAGAGTACTTAACAGTGTGATTTTTGATTCCTTGTACTAGGCCATTATGGCCTCCGTTTTGCTTGCCGTTTGCGCCGGCGTGCCTTATTTATCATTCTGGTCGATATCACATTAGTACTTCAAAGATAATTACAAACGTTTTTTTTTGTAATTTTTTTCGTACCCATAGAGTACTTAACTGTGTGATTTCTGATTCCTTGTACAAGGCCATTCTGGCCTCCGTTTTGCTTGCCGTTTGCGCCGGCGTGCCTTATTTATCGTTCTGGTCGATATCAAATCAGTACTTCAAAGAGAATTACAAATGTTTTTTCGTAATCTTTTTTGTACCCATAGAGTACTTAACGGTGTGCCTTATTTATCGTTCTGGTCGATATCAAATCAGTACTCAACACAACCACAACCTGTGTGGAAGCACCTTGGAATAACAAGCTCCGCGACACAATCACAACCTGTGTGAAGGCACCTTGGAATAAAACCTCAACACTTAGAAAACCTGTTTCTAAGCACCTTGGTATATGGATAACCACAAGGATTGCTCAAGTCCTTGATAATCCGAATTTTGAATTCCCTTTCTAGAGAAACTCACACAACACTTTTCCAAGTGAAGAATAAAATATAATTTGATTAATGATTCAAAAAGCTTAATTACAAGTTACAAGTAGTAGGCTATTTATAGGCTACAAGAATACATTTTAGGATGCAAGATACATGCTAGAAAAACACTTAAAATTCTAGATACATTCACTTTAAAATTCTTCCATGCAAGCCTTGTTCTAGGTTCATTGAATCTAGATTCAATGTATCTTGATTAATGCTTGCAAGTTTCCAAGTATTCTTTGTGCATGAACTTGATTCTTCCAAATATTGTCTTCTTGACTTCTTTGAATGTAAAATGGCGCCACTAGAACTTGTAAATCAGCAACTTACTTGTGATTTATTTACCTAATATGACATAATATAATATATAGTAATATATTTATAATACTTATAGTAAGTGCCATCTTTTGGACATTATTCCGAGCTTTTGCAAGCATAGACATCAGACTTGATAACATCACAATCTTCATCTTGGATTTGAACTTTTGAAATCTTTGATTGATGCATTATATCTTGGTATATCCCAGGCTTGACTTTTGATCTTCCAAATGCTTGCAAGAATGTGGCGCTATCTTTATCCATAATTGTCAGCATCAGCCAGCTTATTTAAGTAATATTACTGAATGAAATATATTATAAGGTACCATAATAAGTAAGATATTATTCTGGACTTTAGTTATTCCATAACCTTTCATAATGGCGCCCAAAAACCCTTAAATTTCAGCCAAGTAGCTGTTATTTTTGCGTTGGAGTTAAACTTCAGGACCAACCCAAAATACTAGTGAATCTGGAGTAGAATTTGGACTCAGATTCATATCAGACCCTTCCGGTTGCGAAGGATTCATCCTCGAATCAAAAGAATGTCGTATAGTTCAGAATCATTTACCAACCTTGAACAATTTGCAAAAATCAGAAATGATATACCGGGATCAAATAGCATGCAATTACGCAACTTCGAATTAATGGCACGTTGATTTTGTGATCCTTGCTTGATGAAAGGAACATTAAAATCATATCTTGGATTGATATAAATACCGACGACACTCGGAATTGCAGCAACATAGTCAAGGTATTGCGATGTGGAATAGTCATCAACATGCACAACAAAAGGATCATTAAAGATGTGTTCCGGTTTTCCACCATTCTCAATATGAAATATAGTATCCAATGGCAATATATGGGCTGGAGTGGAAGTATCCAACAGCCCGGTGTCCTCCTTATGTGGACGATCATTGTGTACCTGCAAGGAATATTCAATAAAGCCTGGACATGAATTTAGTGACATATATTCTTCATTTGTTTCGACCAAAATCGACTCATTGTGTTCTTCCTCAATAATAGATGCTACAGACAACTCCATTATTGCATCAGCAATTTGAGGACCATTTGTATCGCTTTCCAACTTATCACCATGAGCATGCAACTCCTCACGCTCAACATTACTCTCAACGTAACCTTCAAAGTTTGTTTTATCCATATGCATGATCTCGTCCACAACAATTGCTTCATCATAGTTAAGTATTTCCTCCACGCTTTCGGTTTCATCATTTGTTATCTCCTTCTCACAAGGACTAACAACTTGATGTGATCCAGTCCAAGCAAGTTGAAGACCAGCCCATAAAATGCACTATCTATATTATTGGGCTTGATTTAATTTATTACTGTTTTTTATGATGTTTTTAGTAGTAAAAGGCCAAAAGCCCATTAGGGTAGTTGCCTATATGATAGTATATTGGGTTAAGTATTTGTTTTTAGCAAATAAAAGCCATTTGGGCTTCAAATAGTCAAGTTAGGCCCGCTAGAAAATAAAGTGGCGAAAATTACTAAGTAATTTGTCCCACATTGCTTAGGAAGTTATTTGTCTATATTTTGTAGCCTATATAAAGGCATTCTACTTGTAATTTTAAGAACAACATTATTATTGAAATTCAGTTAAACTTTTGCTTAAGTCGAGTCGACTTAGTTATTCACTTGCGAGTGAGTTTTCTCTTTGTCGTAGAGAAGACACCCCTTTCAAGAACGAATCAGCGTCGCGAGCGAGACGTTGTTTATTCTTGGCCTCAGTCCTAGGTCGGAGACTCTAGGTCTAGGTTTCCTTTGCTCGTCATTGATCCTTTAGTCAATTCATGGGATCGTATCGCGTCAGTTGGTAGCGAGCTCAGCGACTAAGGTATCAAATATCCCCGTTTATTTTCCTTGTTTAATTTTCGTTTCTTATTAAAAAAAAAAAAATCGTTTTTTTTTTTCATTATTTTCGTCCCCCTACCCAAAAACACCCATAAATCTTCAAATCTTCCTCCATCCTACCCGGAAAACTTGAAGATCTTCAAATCTTCAAACCTTCATCCTAAGAACCCTAATTTGTTTCCAAACCCGTTTTTGTAGTAGGCCGTTCCCTAACCAAAAGACCTCTCAATATTCTGAAATTTTTACCACATCTCCAACACATCTCGTTCTAAAAGTTGCCTCTTTACAACCAATTCAAATTCAACGCGTATCTAGCCTAAAAGAACCGATTAATCCAAAACAATCTGTCCAGAAAAACAAAAGCCGTAAATCATCGTTTGAATTCGATTTCTGCGGTCTAGACGATTCCAAATTACCTGAAAATTGGTGAACTTATAGAAAATTTGCGGATCTACAACTTTTATCTTTTGAGTGTTCCCAGATTCATCTTTGTTTCACCACAATCGGCACCAAACTTTACTGCTATAAATCTGGAAATTTGTGACAGATTGCACCTGTTGCCGAATAACGATTGTTTGGGCGACCTATATAACTCCAAAAAAATCTGAAATTTTGATATTCAATAGGAAATCATCTTTTCTACAACTTTCATATTTTGAGGTTTCCCAGATTCGACATAGGTTGATCTCAATCTGCATGACAAATCACTGTTTAAATTCTTAATATTCTGACCGCATCATATTTAGGGTTTGCTCATTGTTGTGATTCGTTTCATTGTTGCCCTAATTCAGGTTGTTTAGTTATAACCAATTCGGCATAGTTATTAAAAATAAAAAAAACTTTCGACCAAAACAAAAAAAACAGCCTCTATCACACCTAGGGTGTGACACTTGCTGATTTTCGACACAAAAAAAACCTTTTTCTTTCCTATTTTTCACCTCTTTGCTTCTCATCCTTCATACTCACATTTTAGCAACTTCTCACGCCTTATTACTCTCATTTTCCTACCTTCACCATATTTCGCCTGAACCCTAGTGTTTAAGTCTAGGTTGTTGGTTCTTGAATTTCTACTCGTGTTGCTCGTTATGCTGATTTTTTTGCAAGGGTATTCCTACGACTAAGAGAGCGAGGGTGCGTGCAAACACGAGAGTTGTGAGGTACAAATGGCATTGCCACCATTTCGTGGTACACGTGATGGCAATGCATATTTTGAGTGGGAAGCTAAGTTGGTGCGGATTTTCGCATGCCATACATATTCGGACAAGAAGAAGTGTGATCTTGCACAACGGGGTTTCACTGGAAATGCTGTGACATGGTGGAAAGAATTAAATTTTTTGAGGCGTATGCATTGGGATCCAGAGGTTAGTACTTGGACTGAAATGAAAAGAGAAATGAAGCAACGTTTTGTGCCCCGTCGTTTCTTGAAAGAGGTTGAAGCGTCCAAAAATGTGGAAAATGAGTTCGTTGATCGAAATGAAACTCACAAAGTGTTAGAAGAGATGGGTGGGTCTCTTGAGAAGTTGATGCGAAAACTAAAGGAATGCGATGAGCGTTCGGTGCAGCAGATGAGGGAATGTGAACTGTTTTTGGAGCATTTGCTGGCTGATGAGGGCAAACGGAAGGCTAAACGTAAGAAAGCCCAAGCATTAGTTGCAGATAAAACCGAAGAGGGTGTTAGTACTAGTGAGGCGGAGTTGAAAAATAAGGAGGGTGTACATGTGGCAGAAGTAGTTGAGAGTGATGAGGTATTGGTTGTGCACGAGGTGGTGCACTTGGATGCGATAATCGTTGATGGTTATGTTGTGGGTGATACTGAGCGGGAAGAGTTGGATGATTCTTGTGTTGTGTTGGAGAACGAGGCAAAAGGCCCTCAAGTTGTTGATGCTCAAATGGAATTGTCTAAAGCGTCTATTGGGGAGATAAGCGAAGATTCTATGTTATTAACTTCTACCTCCAGCCTTGTTGAATCTTCTTTGCAGGTACATGATGATCATCCACATGAGGTGGACACCGGGCTGTTGGAAATATCCAATGCTTCCCCTATATTGCCTTTGGTTTCTCGTGACCTAGATCATATTGATGGCAAGACAGTGCATATTTTCATTGACCCATTTGATGCTCATGGTGCTGTCCATCCTAATCTGAATGGCTATGATTATATTGCTACCTTTCACAGCTTCATCGTCAATATCTAGCCACGGGTTTGTTCTTTTGTTCAAATGGTGAAGTTTGGCTCTTCTTGTCAATGGTCAATTGGTTTGCAGTCATGTATCAACTTTGTATTTGACCCCGGCATTTTATTGCGGCTTTTTGTGGTTTGTTCGAGTTTTGTGTGTGTTGATGAGTTGTACGACATCCTTCTGATTCGAGGACGAATCCTTTCGAACAGGGAGGGAATGATGTGATCCAGTCCAAGCAAGTTGAAGACCAGCCCATAAAATGCATTGTCTATATTATTGGGCTTGATTTAATTTATTACTGTTTTTTATGATGTTTTTAGTAGTAAAAGGCCAAAAGCCCATTAGGGGAGTTGCCTATATGATAGTATATTGGGTTAATTATTTGTTTTTAGCAAATAAAAGCCATTTGGGCTTCAAATAGTCAAGTTAGGCCCGCTAGAAAATAAAGTGGCGAAATTACTAAGTAATTTGTCCCACATTGCTTAGGAAGTTATTTGTCTATTATTTTGTAGCCTATATAAAGGCATTCTACTTGTAATTTTAAGAACAACATTATTATTGAAATTCAGTTTAACTTTTGCTTAAGTCGAGTCGACTTAGTTATTCACTTGCGAGTGAGTTTTCTCTTTGTCGTAGAGAAGACATCCCTTTCAAGAACGAATCAGCGTCGCGAGCGAGACGTTGTTTATTCTTGGCCTCAGTCCTAGGTCGGAGACGCTAGGTCAAGGTTTCCTTAGCTCGTCATTGATCCTTTAGTCAATTCCTAGGATCGTATCGCGTCACAACTTCTTTGATTTTCTCTTCAGCCAACTCTCGTGCTTTCTTCCTTTCAGCCCTCCATTTTGCATCATCCGCCCAAAGATTTGCCCAAAATAATTCATTTTCCTTCTTCCATTTATCAAGCAACTCTTGCCACCCGTGGTCCAAATGATGTTGAACCTTCCCTTTGATCCTTTGTATATCTTCATTATTTCCAGCCATTCTTTTTTTTTCAAAGGTTTTTTTTTTGAGAAAATTTAAAGGGATATAATACCGTCAATCCGCCTTGGATGTGATCCTAGTCCAAGCAAGTTGAAGACCAGCCCATAAAATGCATTTCCTATATTATTGGGCTTGAAGAGCATGAAGATGGACTTGGATGATGTGGAGCAAAGTCTTGTATTTATTTATTTTGTCGAGAAGACTGTCCATTTACTTATCGCGCCATTTATTAGGTTGTTTTGGGCTTGTTTTATTATTTTTATGTTGGATTTTAGTTAATAATTATCTTGTGGGCTTAGAAGACACAAGAGACACTAGAAAGCCCACAAGTTGGGGCGCCTATTTTATTTACCTAGGATAGTTAGGATTTTATTTATTTTCCTTCTCCCACATTGCTTAGGAGATGGAAAGGTCTTTTATTTGTAGCCTATATATAGGCATGCTAGTATCATAATAAGGGGGAACAACATTATTATTGAAATTCAGTTGAAACTTTTGCTTAAGTCGAGTCGGCTTAGTCAATCACTTGCGAGTGAGTTTTCTCTTTGTCGTAGAGAAGACACCCCTTTCAAGAACGAATCAGCGTCGCGAGCGAGACGTTGTTTATTCTTGGCCTCAGTCCTAGGTCGGAGACGCTAGGTCTAGGTTTCCTTAGCTCATCATTGGTCCTTTAGTCAATTCCTGGGATCGTATCGCATCAGTTGGTATCAGCGACTAAGGTATCAAGTATCCCTGTTTATTTTCCTTGTTTAATTTTCGTTTCTTATTCCCAAAAAAAAAATCGTTTTTTTTTTTTCATTATTTTCGTCCCCCTCCCCAAAAGCACCCATAAATATTCAAATCTTCATCCATCCTACCCGGAAAACTTGAAGATCTTCAAATCTTCAAACCTTCATCCTAAGAACCCTAATTTGTTTCCAAACCCGTTTTTGTAGTAGGCTGTTCCCTAACCAAAAGACCTCTAAAAATTCTGAAATTTTTACCACATATCCAACACATCTCGTTCTAAAAGTTTCCTCTTTACAACCAATCCAAATTCAACGCGTATCTGGCCTAAAAGAACCGATTAATCCAAAACAATCTGTCCAGAAACACAAAAGCAGTAAATCATCGTTTGAATTCGATTTCTGTGGTCTAGACGATTCCAAATTACCTGAAAATTGGTGACCTTATAGAAAATTTGCGGATCTACAACTTTTATCCTTTGAGTGTTCCCAGATTCATCTTTGTTTCACCACAATCGGCACCAAACTTTACTGCTATAAATCTGGAAATTTGTGACAGATTGCACCTGTTGCCGAATAACGATTGTTTGGGCGACCTATATAACTCCAAAAAATCTGAAATTTTGATATTCTATAGGAAATCATCTTTTCTACAACTTTCATATTTTGAGGTTTTCCAGATTCGACATGGGTTGATCACAATCTGCATGAAAAGTCACTGTTTAAATTCTGAATATTCTGACCGCATCATATTTAGGGTTTGCTCATTGTTGTGATTCGTTTCATGGTTGCCCTAATTCTTATTATTCAGAAGGAATTCGGCCAATAATCAAAAAAAAAAAAAAAGGTCAAAACAGTCAAGAAAAAAAGGAGTCAAAAACAGCCTCTATCACACCCAGGGTGTGACACTTGCTGATTTTCGACAAAAAAAAAAAAAAAATCTTTTTCTGTTCTATTTTTCACCTCTTTGCTTCTCATCCTTCAGACTCACATTTTAGCAACTTCTCACACCTTGTAACTCTCATTTCCATACCTTAACCATATTTCGACTGAACCCTAGTGTTTAAGTCTAGGTTGTTGGTTCTTGAATTTCTACTCGTGTTGCTCGTTATCGATTTGTTTGCAAGGGTATTCCTACGACTAAGAGAGCGAGGGTGAGTGCAAACACGAGATTTGTGAGGTACAAATGGCATTGCCACCATTTCGTGGTACACGTGATGGCGATGCATATTTTGAGTGGGAAGCTAAGTTGGAGCAGATTTTTGCATGCCATACATATTTGGACAAGAAGAAGTGTGATCTTGCACAACGTGGTTTCACCGGAAATCTTTGTGACATGGTGGAAAGAATTAAATTTTTTGAGGCGTATGCATGGGGATCCAGAGGTTAGTACTTGGACTGAAATGAAAAGAGAAATGAAGCAACGTTTTGTGCCCCGTCATTACTTGAATGAGGTTGAAGCGTCCAAAAATGTGGAAAATGAGTTAGTTGATCGAAATGAAACTCACAAAGTGTTAGAAGAGATGGGTAGGAATCTTGAGAAGTTGATGCGACAACTAGAGGAATGCGGTGAGCGTTCGGCGCAGCAGCTACGGGAAAGTGAACTGTATTGGGAGAATTTTCTGGCGAATGAGGCCAAACGGCAGGCTAAACGTAAGAAAGAAAAAACATTAGTTGCAGAGAAAACCGTAGAGGTTGTTAGTTCTAGTGAGGCGGAGTTGAAGAAGGAGGAGGGTGCGCTTGTGGCAGAAGTGGTTACCGGTGATGCGACATTAGTTGTGGACGAGATAGTTCACATTGATGAGCCATTTATTGTCGGTCAAATTGAGAGTAATGTTGAGAGTGATGAGGTATTGGTTGTGCGGTGGTGCACTTGGATGCGATAGTCGTTGATTGAGGTTGAGGAAATTGTGGCGAAGTTGTTGAGGTGGTTTGTCCTACTTTACCGACCACGTGTTCGAGTTCTATTTTGTCTTCTGTGCAGGTACATGAGGATCATCCACACGAGGTGGAAACCGGGCTGTTGAATATGTCCAGTGCAGCCCCTATATTTCCTTTGGTTTCTCGTAATCTAGATTATAATGATGGCAAGCCGAAGCATATTTTCATTGACCCATTTGTTGCACATGATGCGAGTTGCTATGATTATCTTGCTACTTTTCCTAGCTTCATCGTCAATATCCGGCCACGGGTTTGTTCTTTTGTTCAAATGGTGAAGTTTGGCTCTTCTTGTCAATGGTCAATTGGTTTGCAGTCGTGTATCAACTTTGTATTTGACCCCGGCATTTCATTGCGGCTTTTTGTGGTTTGTTCGAGTTTTGTGTGTGTTGATGAGTTGTACGACATCCTTCTGATTCGAGGACGAATCCTTTCGAACAGGGAGGGAATGATGTGATCCAGTCCAAGCAAGTTGAAGACCAGCCCATAAAATGCATTTCCTATATTATTGGGCTTGAAGAGCATGAAGATGGACTTGGATGATGTGGAGCAAAGTCTTGTATTTATTTATTTTGTCGAGAAGTCTGTCCATTTACTTATGCGCCATTTATTAGGTTGTTTTGGGCTTGTTTTATTATTTTTATGTTGGATTTTAGTTAATAATTATCTTGTGGGCTTAGAAGACACAAGAGACACTAGAAAGCCCACAAGTTGGGGCGCCTATTTTATTTACCTAGGATAGTTAGGATTTTATTTATTTTCCTTCTCCCACATTGCTTAGGAGATGGAAAGGTCTTTTATTTGTAGCCTATATATAGGCAATGCTAGTATCATAATAAGGGGGAACAACATTATTATTGAAATTCGGTTAAAACTTTTGCTTAAGTCGAGTCGGCTTAGTCAATCACTTGCGAGTGAGTTTTCTCTTTGTCGTAGAGAAGACACCCCTTTCAAGAACGAATCGGCGTCACGAGCGAGACGTTGTTTATTCATTGGCCTTAGTCCTAGGTCGGAGACGTTTGCTTGCCGGCGGCCTTATTTATCGTTCGGTCGATATCACATCGGTACTTCAAAGATAATTACAAACATTTTTTTTCATACTTTTTTCGTACCCATAGAGTACTTAACGTGTGTGTGATTTTTGATTCCTTGTACAAGGTCATTCGGCCTCCGTTTTGCTTGCCGTTTGCGCCGGCGTGCCTTATTTATCGTTCGGTCGATATCACATCGGTACTTCAAAGAGAATTACAAAACTTTTTTTTCGTACTTTTTTTGTACCCATAGAAGTACTTAACGGTGTGATTTTTGATTCCTTGTACAAGGCCATTTCGGCCTCCGTTTTGCTTGCCGTTTGCGCCGGCGTGCCTTATTTATCGTTCGGTCGATATCACATCAGTACTTCAAAGAGAATTACAAACGTTTTTTTTTTTTTTTCGTACCCATAGAGTACTTAATTGTGTGATTTTTGATTCCTTGTACAAGGCCATTCTTGCCTCCGTTTTGCTTGCCGTTTGCGCCGGAGTGCCTTATTTATCGTTCTGGTCGATATCACATCAGTACTTCAAAGAGAATTACAAACGTTTTTTTTCGTACTCTTTTTTGTACCCATAGAGTACTTAACGGTGTGATTTTTGATTCCTTGTACAAGGCCATTCTGGCCTCCGTTTTGCTTGCCGTTTGCGCCGGCGTGCCTTATTTATCGTTCTGGTCGATATCACATCAGTACTTCAAAGAGAATTACAAACGATTTTTTTCGTACACTTTTTTGTACCCATAAAGTACTTAAGGGTGTGATTTTTGATTCCTTGTACAAGGCCATTCTGGCCTCCGTTTTGCTTGCCGTTTGCGCCGGTGTGCCTTATTTATCCTTCTGGTCGATATCACATCAGTACTTCAAAGAGAATTACAAACGTTTTTTTCGTACACTTTTTTTGTACCCATAGAGTACTTAACGGTGTGATTTTTGATTCCTTGTACAAGGCCATTCTGGCCTCCGTTTTGCTTCCGTTTGCGCCGGCGTGCCTTATTTATCGTTCGGTCGATATCACATCAAGTACATCAAAGAGAATTACAAACAATTTTTTTTCTTTTTTCGTACCCATAGAGTACTTAATGGTGTGATTTTTGATTCCTTGTACAAGGCCATTCTTGCCTCCGTTTTGCTTGCCGTTTGCGCCGGCGTGCCTTATTTATCGTTCGGTCGATATCACATCGTACTTCAAAGAGAATTACAAACGTTTTTTTTTCGTACTCTTTTTTGTACCCATAGAGTACTTAACGGTGTGATTTTTGATTCCTTGTACAAGGCCATTCTGGCCTCCGTTTTGCTTGCCGTTTGTTCCGGCGTGCCTTATTTATCGTTCGGTCGATATCACACATCGGTACTTCAAAGAGAATTACAAACGACTTTTTTTTTTACGTACTTTTTTTGTACCCATAGAGTACTTAACGGTGTGATTTTTGATTCCTTGTACAAGGCCATTCGACCTCCGTTTTGCTTGCCGTTTGCGCCGGCGTGCCTTATTTATCGTTCGGTCGATATCACATCGTACTTCAAAGAGAATTACAAACGTTTTTTTTTCGTACTTTTTTTCGTACCCATATAGTACTTAATGCGTGTGATTTTTGATTCCTTGTACAAGCCATTCGGCCTCCGTTTTGCTTGCCGTTTGTGCCGGCGTGCCTTATTTATCGTTCGGTCGATATCACATCGGTACTTCAAAGAGAATTACAAACGTTTTTTTTTTTTTTTTTTTGTACCCATAGATTACTTAACGGTGTGATTTTTGATTCCTTGTACAAGGCCATTCGGCCTCCGTTTTGCTTGCCGTTTGCGCCGGCGTGCCTTATTTATCGTTCGGTCGATATCACATCAGTACTTCAAAGAGAATTACAAACATTTTTTTGTCCTTTTTTTGTACCCATAGAGTACTGAACGGTGTGATTTTTGATTCCTTGTACAAGGCCATTCGGCCTCCGTTTTGCTTGCCGTTTGCGCCGGCGTGCCTTATTTATCGTTCTGGTCGATATCACATCAGTACTTCAAAGAGAATTACAAACATTTTTTTTCGTACTTTTTTTTGTACCCATAGAGTACTTAACGGTGTGATTTTTGATTCCTTGTACAAGGCCATTTCGCCTCCGTTTTGCTTGCCGTTTGCGCCGGCGTGCCTTATTTATCGTTCGGTCGATATCACATCGGTACTTCAAAGAGAATTACAAACGTTTTTTTTTTTTTTTTGTACCCATAGAGTACTTAACGGTGTGATTTTTTGATTCCTTGTACAAGGCCATTCGGCCTCCGTTTTGCTTGCCGTTTGCGCCGGCGTGCCTTATTTATCGTTCGGTCGATATCACATCGTACTTCAAAGAGAATTACAAACATTTTTTTTTTTTTCGTACTTTTTTTCGTACCCATAGAGTACTTAACGGTGTGATTTTTGATTCCTTGTACAAGGCCATTCGGCCTCCGTTTTGCTTGCCGTTTGCGCCGGCGTGCCTTATTTATCGTTTCGGTCGATATCACATCGGTACTTCAAAGAGAATTACAAACGTTTTTTTTCGTACTTTTTTCGTACCCATAGAGTACTTAACGCGTGTGATTTTTGATTCCTTGTACAAGGCCATTCGGCCTCCGTTTTGCTTGCCGTTTGCGCCGGCGTGCCTTATTTATCGTTCGGTCGATATCACATCGTACTTCAAAGAGAATTACAAACATTTTTTTTCGTACTCTTTTTTGTACCCATAGAGTACTTAACGGTGTGATTTTTGATTCCGTGTACAAGGCCATTTTGGCCTCCGTTTTGCTTGCCGTTTGCGCCGGCGTGCCTTATTTATCGTTCTGGTCGATATCACATCGTACTTCAAAGAGAATTACAAACGTTTTTTTTTCGTACTTTTTTTGTACCCATAGAGTACTTAACGGTGTGATTTTTGATTCCTTGTACAAGGCCATTCGGCCTCCGTTTTGCTTGCCGTTTGCGCCGGCGTGCCTTATTTATCGTTCGGTCGATATCACATCGTACTTCAAAGAGAATTACAAACGTTTTTTTCGTACCTTTTTTCGTACCCATAGAGTACTTAGTACTTAACTGTGTGATTTTTGATTCCTTGTACAAGGCCATTCGGCCTCCGTTTTGCTTGCCGTTTGCGCCGGCGTGCCTTATTTATCGTTCGGTCGATATCACATCGGTACTTCAAAGAGAATTACAAGCCTTTTTTTTCGTATTTTTTTCGTACCCATAGAGTACTTAACGATGTGATTTTTGATTCCTTGTACAAGGCCATTCTGGCCTCCGTTTTGCTTGCCGTTTGCGCCGGCGTGCCTTATTTATCGTTCTAGTCGATATCACATCAGTACTTCAAAGAGAATTACAAACGTTTTTTTTCGTACTCTTTTTTGTACCCATAGAGTACTTAACGGTGTGATTTTTGATTCCTTGTACAAGGCCATTATGGCCTCCGTTTTGCTTGCCGTTTGCGCCGGCGTGCCTTATTTATCGTTCTGGTCGATATCACATCAGTACTTCAAAGAGAATTACAAACGTTTTTTTCGTACTTTTTTTGTACCCATAGAGTACTTAACGGTGTGATTTTTGATTCTTGTACAAGGCCATTCGACCTCCGTTTTGCTTGCCGTTTGCGCCGGCGTGCCTTATTTATCGTTCTGGTCGATATCACATCAGTACTTCAAAGAGAATTACAAACGTTTTTTTTCATACTTTTTTTCGTACCCATAGAGTACTTAACGGTGTGATTTTTGATTCCTTGTACAAGGCCATTCGGCCTCCGTTTTGCTTGCCGATGTAAACCGAATCTCGTAGGATCGTTGATTAAAGCACAACAAACGATTCGGCTTTGAAAAGTATATTTTTATGGTTTTTTTGAATATATATAACGAAAATAACAAAAGGATATGTAAATACTCCATCTCGAATATTTACTACGGTGATCCCATCTCGGGAACACCAACCAATTACCCCGTCTCGGGATAATCGAAAGAAGTCCAATCTACGAAAACTTCTTGAAAGAAACCCAATCTCTCGAAAGTTTCTTATGATGAAAATTCAATCTCTCGAATTTCAACCAAAATTGTTTTTTTGATTCAATAATAAGCTACCTATTCAAATACAAGGAAATGCCTTATATAGGCTACAGACTCCAAGTCCAATTGCCATTTTAGCAATGTGGGACAAAATAACAATAATTAAAAATAATAATAAATATAAAAGACAATTAACCAATGTGGGATAATAAAAGACTAATTAAAAGACTAAATAAAAGACTCAATCTTCCTCTTGAATTGGGCTACATCACTTTCCGTTTGCGCCGGCGTGCCTTATTTATCGCCGGCGTGTCTTATTTATATTCGGTCGATACAACAAGTACTTCAAAGAGAATTACAAACGTTTTTTTTTCGTACTTTTTTTCGTACCCATAGAGTACTTAAGCGTGTGATTTTTGATTCCTTGTACAAGGCCATTCGGCCTCCGTTTTGCTTGCCGTTTGCGCCGGCGTGCCTTATTTATCGTTCGGTCGATATCACATCGGTACTTCAAAGAGAATTACAAACGTTTTTTTTCGTACTTTTTTTGTACCCATAGAGTACTTAACGGTGTGATTTTTGATTCCTTGTACAAGGCCATTCGGCCTCCGTTTTGCTTGCCGTTTGCGCCGGCGTGCCTTATTTATCGTTCGGTCGATATCACATCGGTACTTCAAAGAGAATTACAAACGTTTTTTTTCGTACTTTTTTTGTACCCATAGAGTACTTAACGGTGTGATTTTTGATTCCTTGTACAAGGCCATTCGACCTCCGTTTTGCTTGCCGTTTGCGCCGGCGTGCCTTATTTATCGTTCGGTCGATATCACATTAGTACTTCAAAGAGAATTACAAACGTTTTTTTTCGTACTTTTTTTCGTACCCATAGAGTACTTAACGTGTGATTTTTGATTCCTTGTACAAGGCCATTCGGCCTCCGTTTTGCTTGCCGTTTGCGCCGGCGTGCCTTATTTATCGTTCGGTCGATATCACATCGTACTTCAAAGAGAATTACAAACGTTTTTTTTTTCGTACTTTTTTTCGTACCCATAGAGTACTTAACCGTGTGATTTTTGATTCCTTGTACAAGGCCATTCGGCCTCCGTTTTGCTTGCCGTTTGCACCGGCGTGCCTTATTTATCGTTCTGGTCGATATCACATCAGTACTTCAAAGAGAATTACAAACGTTTTTTTCGTACTATTTTTTATACCCTTAGAGTACTTAACGGTGTGATTTTTGATTCCTTGTACAAGGCCATTCTGGCCTCCGTTTTGCTTGCCGTTTGCGCCGGCGTGCCTTATTTATCGTTCGGTCGATAACACATCGGTACTTCAAAGAGAAGTACAAACGTTTTTTGTACTTTGTTTTGTACCCATAGAGTACTTAACGGTTGTGATTTTTGATTCCTTGTACAAGGCCATTCGACCTCCGTTTTGCTTGCCGTTTGCGCCGGCGTGCCTTATTTATCGTTCGGTCGATACCACATCGTACTTCAAAGAGAATTACAAACGTTTTTTTTTTACTTTTTTTCGTACCCATAGAGTACTTAAGCGTGTGATTTTTGATTCCTTGTACAAGGCCATTCGGCCTCCGTTTTGCTTGCCGTTTGCGCCGGCGTGCCTTATTTATCGTTCTCGTCGATATCACATCGTACTTCAAAGAGAATTACAAACGTTTTTTTTTCGTACTTTTTTTCGTACCCATAGAGTACTTAAGCGTGTGATTTTTGATTCCTTGTACAAGGCCATTCGGCCTCCGTTTTGCTTGCCGTTTGCGCCGGCGTGCCTTATTTATCGTTCGGTCGATATCACATCGTACTTCAAAGAGAATTACAAACGTTTTTTTTCGTACTTTTTTTCGTACCTATAGAGTACTTAAGCGTGTGATTTTTGATTCCTTGTACAAGGCCATTCGGCCTCCGTTTTGCTTGCCGTTTGCGCCGGCGTGCCTTATTTATCGTTCGGTCGATATCACATCGGTACTTCAAAGAGAATTACAAACGTTTTTTTCGTACTTTTTTTGTACCCATAGAGTACTTAACGGTGTGATTTTTGATTCCTTGTACAAGGCCATTCGGCCTCCGTTTTGCTTGCCGTTTGCGCCGGCGTGCCTTATTTATCGTTCGGTCGATATCACATCGTACTTCAAAGAGAATTACAAACGTTTTTTTTCGTACTCTTTTTCGTACCCATAGAGTACTTAACGGTGTGATTTTTGATTCCTTGTACAAGGCCATTCGGCCTCCGTTTTGCTTGCCGTTTGCGCCGGCGTGCCTTATTTATCGTTCGGTCGATATCACATCGTACTTCAAAGAGAATTACAAACATTTTTTTTCGTACTTTTTTTGTACCCATAGAGTACTTACGGTGTGATTTTTGATTCCTTGTACAAGGCCATTCGGCCTCCGTTTTGCTTGCCGTTTGCGCCGGCGTGCCTTATTTATCGTTTCGGTCGATATCACATCGGTACTTCAAAGAGAATTACAAAGTTTTTTTTCGTACTCTTTTTTGTACCCATAGAGTACTTAACGGTGTGATTTTTGATTCCTTGTACAAGGCCATTCTGGCCTCCGTTTTGCTTGCCGTTTGCGCCGGCGTGCCTTATTTATCGTTCTGGTCGATAACACATCAGTACTTCAAAGAGAATTACAAACGTTTTTTTTGCATACTTTGTTTTGTACCCATAGAGTACTTAACGGTGTGATTTTTGATTCCTTGTACAAGGCCATTCTGATTTCCGTTTTGCTTGCCGTTTGCGCCGGCATGCCTTATTTATCGTTCGGGTCGATATCACATCAGTACTTCAAAGAGAATTACAAACGTTTTTTTTCGTACTTTTTTTCGTACCCATAGAGTACTTAACTCGTGTGATTTTTGATTCCTTGTACAAGGCCATTCGGCCTCCGTTTTGCTTTCCGTTTGCGCCGGCGTGCCTTATTTATCGTTCGGTCGATATCACATCGTACTTCAAAGAGAATTACAAACGTTTTTTTTCGTACTTTTTTTTCGTACCGATAGAGTACTTAAGCGTGTGATTTTTGATTCCTTGTACAAGGCCATTCTGGCCTCCGTTTTGCTAGCCGTTTGCGCCGGCATGCCTTATTTATCGTTCTGGTCGATTTCTCATCAGTACTTCAAATAGAATTACAAACGTTTTTTTTCGTACTCTTTTTTGTACCCATAGAGTACTTAACAGTGTGATTTTTGATTCCTTGTACAAGGCCGAGCCTCCGTTTTTCTTGCCGCTTGCGCCGGCGTGCCTTATTTATCGTTCTGGTCGATTTCACATCCGTACTTTAAAGAGAATTACAAACGTTTTTTTTCGTACTTATTTTTGTACCCATAGAGTACTTAACAGTGTGATTTTTGATTCCTTGTACAAGGCCTCCGCGCCTCCGTTTTGCTTGTCGTTTGCGCCTGAGTGCCTTATTTATCGTTCTGGTCGATATCACATCAGTACTTCAAAGAGAATTTCAAATTTTTTTTTCGTAACTTTTTTTGTACCCATAGAGTACTTAACGGTGTGAATTTTGATTCCTTGTAAAAGGCCATTCTGGCCTCCGTTTTGCTTGCCGTTTGCGCCGGCGTACCTTATTTATCGTTCTGGTCGATACCACATATGTACTTCAAAGAGAATTACAAACGTTTTTTTTCGTAATTTCTTTCGTACCCATAGAGTACTTAACTGTGTGATTTTTGATTCCTTGTACAAGGCCATTCTGGCCTCCGTTTTGCTTGCTGTTTGCGCCGGTGTGCCTTACTTATCGTTCAAGTCGATATCACATCAGTACTTCAAAGAGAATTACAAACGTTTTTTTCGTACTTTTTTCGTACCCATAGAGTACTTAACTGTGTGATTTTTTATTCCTTGTACAAGGCCATTCTGGCATCCGTTTTGCTTGCCGTTTGCGCCGGCGTACCTTATTTATCGTTTTGGTCGATATCACATCAGTACTTCAAAGAGAATTATAAATGTTTTTTTTCGTACTCTTTTTTGTACCCATAGAGTACTTAACGGTGTGATTTTTGACTCCTTGTACAAGGACATTTTGGCCTCCGTTTTGCTTGCCGTTTGCGCCGGCGTGCTTTATTTATCGTTCTGGTCGATAACACATCAGTACTTCAAAGAGAATTACAAACGTTTTTTTGTCGTACTTTGTTTTGTACCTATAGAGTACTTAACGGTGTGATTTTTGATTCTTGTACAAGGCCATTCTGACCTCCGTTTTGCTTGCCGTTTGCGCGGGCGTACCTTATTTATCATTCTGGTCCATACCACATCAGTACTTCAAAAAGAATTACAAACATTTTTTTTCCGTACTTTTTTTCGTACCCATAGAGTACTTAACTGTGTGATTTTTGATTCCTTGTACAAGGTCATTCTGGCCTCCGTTTTGCTTGCCGTTTGCGCCGGCGTGCTTTATTTATCGTTCTTGTCGATATCACATCAGTACTTCAAAGATAATTACAAACATTTTTTTTCGTACTTTTTTTCGTACCCATAGAGTACTTAAATGTGTGATTCTTTATTCCTTGTACAAGGCCATTCTGGCCTCCGTTTTGCTTTCCGTTTGCGCCGGTGTGCCTTATTCATCGTTCTGGTCGATAACACATCTGTACTTCAATGAGAATTACAAACGATTTTTTTCGTACTTTGTTTCGTACCCATAGAGTACTTAACTGTGTGTTTTTTGATTCCTTGTACAAGGCCATTCTGACCTCCGTTTTGCTTGCCGTTTGCGCCGGCGTGCCTTATTTATCGTTCTGGTCGATACCACATTAGTACTTCAAAGAGAATTACAAACATTTTTTTTCATACTTTTTTTCGTACCCATAGAGTACTTAACTGTGTGATTTTTTATTCCTTGTACAAGGCCATTATGGCCTCCGATTTATCGTTCTGGTCGAAATCACATCAATACTTCAAAGAGAATTACAAACATTTTTTTCGTACATTTTTTCGTACCCATAGAGTACTTAACTGTGTGATTTTTGATTCCTTGTACAAGGCCATTCTGGCCTCCGTTTTGCTTGCCGTTTGCTCCGGCGTGCCTTATTTATCGTTCTGGTCGATATCACATCAGTACTTCAAAGAGAATTACAAACGTTTTTTTCGTACTCTTTTTTCTACCCATAGAGTACTTAACGGTATGAATTTTGATTCCTTGTACAAGGCCGAGCCTCCGTTTTGCTTGCCGTTTACGCCTGCGTGCCTTATTTTTCGTTTTGGTTGATATCACATCAGTACTTCAAAGAGAATTACAAACGTTTTTTTCGTACTTATTTTTGTACCCATAGAGTACTTAACGGTGTGATTCTGGCCTCCGTTTTGATTGCCGTTTGCTCCGGCTTGCCTTATTTATCGTTCTGGTCGATATCACATCAGTACTTCAAAGAGAATTACTAACTTTTTTTTCATAACTTTTTTTGTACCCATAGAGTACTTAACGGTGTGAATTTTGATTCCTTGTAAAAGGTCATTCTGGCCTCTGTTTTGCTTGCCGTTTGCGCCGGCGTACCTTATTTATCGTTCTGGTCGATACCACATCAGTACTTCAAAGAGAATTACAAACATTTTTTTTCGTACTTTTTTTCGTACCCATAGAGTACTTAACTGTGTGATTTTTGATTCCTTGTACAATGCCATTCTGGCCTCCGGTTTGCTTGCCGTTTGCGCCGGCGTGCCTTATTTATCGTTCTGGTCGAGAACACATCAGTACTTCAATGTGAATTACAAACGTTTTTTTTCGTACTTTGTTTTGTACGCATCGAGTATAACGGTGTGATTTTGGATTCCTTGTACAAGGCCATTCTGACCTCCGTTTTGCTTGGTTTGCGCCGGCGTACCTTATTTTTCGTTCTGGTCGATACCACATCAGTACTTCAAAAAGAATTACAAACATTTTTTACATACTTTTTTTCGTACCCATAGCGTACTTAACTGTGTAATTTTTGATTCCTTGTACAAGGCCATTCTGGCCTCTGTTTTGCTTGCCGTTTGCGCCGGCGTGCCTTATTTATCGTTCTGGTCGATATCACATAAGTACTTCAAAGATAATTACAAACGTTTTTTTTCGTACTTTTTTTCGTACCCATAGAGTACTTAACTGTGTGATTTTTGATTCCTTGTACAAGGCCATTCTGGCCTCCGTGTTGTTGCCGTTTGCGCCGGCGTGCCTTATTTATCGTTCTGGTCGATATCACATAAGTACTTCAAAGAGAATTACAAACGTTTTTTTTCGTCCTTTTTTTTCGTACCCATAGAGTACTTAACTGTGTGATTTTTGATTCCTTGTACAAGGCCATTCTGGCCTCCGTTTTGCTTTCCGTTTGCACCGGCGTGCCTTATTTATCGTTCTGGTCGATATCACATCAGTACTTCAAAGAGAATTACAAACGTTTTTTTTCGTACTCTTTTTTGTACCCATAGAGTACTTAACGGTGTGATTTTTGACTCCTTGTACAAGGCCATTCTGGCCTCCGTTTTGCTTGCCATTTGCACCGGCGTGCCTTATTTATCGTTCTGGGCGATAACACATCAGAACTTCTAAGAGAATTACAAACGTTTTTTTCGTACTTTGTTTTGTACCTATAGAGTACTTAACGGTGTGATTTTTGATTCCTTGTACAAGGCCATTCTGACCTCCGTTTTGCTTGCCGTTTGCGCCGGCGTACCTTATTTATCGTTCTGGTCGATACCACATCAGTACTTCAAAGAGAATTACAAACATTTTTTTTCGTACTCTTTTTTGTACCCATAAAGTACTTAACTGTGTGATTTTGATTCCATGTACAATGCCATTCTGGCCTCCGTTTTGCTTGCCGTTTGAGCCGGCGTGACTTATTTATCGTTCTAGTCGATAACACATCAGTACTTCAATGAGAATTTAAAACGATTTTTTCATACTTTTTTTCATACCCATAGAGTACTTAACTGTGTGATTTTTGATTCTTTGTACAAGGCCTTTCTGGCCTCCGTTTTGCTTGCCGTTTGCGCCGGCGTGCCTTATTTATCATTCTGGTCGATATCACATCAGTACTTCAAAGAGAATTACAAACGTTTTTTTTCGTACTTTTTTTCGTACCCATAGAGTACTTAACTGTGTGATTTTTGATTCCTTGTACAAGGGCATTCTGACCTCCGTTTTGCTTTCCGTTTGCGCCGGCGTACCTTAGTTATCGTTCTGGTCGATACCACATCAGTACTTCAAAGAGAATTACAAACGTTTTTTTTCGTACTCTTTTTTGTACCCATAAAGTACTTAACTGTGTGATTTTGATTCCATGTACAATGCCATTCTGGCCTCCGTTTTGCTTGCCGTTTGAGCCGGCGTGACTTATTTATCGTTCTAGTCGATAACACATCAGTACTTCAATGAGAATTTAAAACGATTTTTTCATACTTTTTTTTCATACCCATAGAGTACTTAACTGTGTGATTTTTGATTCTTTGTACAAGGCCTTTCTGGACTCCGTTTTGCTTGCCGTTTGCGCCGGCTTGCCTTATTTATCATTCTGGTCGATATCACATCAGTACTTCAAAGAGAATTACAAACGTTTTTTTTCGTACTTTTTTTCGTACCCATAGAGTACTTAACTGTGTGATTTTTGATTCCTTGTACAAGGGCATTCTGACCTCCGTTTTGCTTTCCGTTTGCGCCGGCGTACCTTAGTTATCGTTCTGGTCGATACCACATCAGTACTTCAAAGAGAATTACAAACATTTTTTTTCGTACTCTTTTTTGTACCCATAGAGTACTTAACTGTGTGATTTTGATTCCATGTACAAGGCCATTCTGGCCTCCATTTTCCTTGCCGTTTGCGCCGGCGTGCCTTATTTATCGTACTGGTCGATAACACATCAGTACTTCAATGAGAATTTCAAACGTTTTTTTTTTCATACTTTGTTTTGTACCCATAGAGTACTTAACGGTGTGATATTTGATTCCTTGTACAAGGCCATTATAAACCTCCGATTTGCTTGCCGTTTGCGCCGGCGTTTGCGCCGGCGTGCCTTATTTATCGTTCTGGTCGATATCACATCAGTACTTCAAAGACAATTACAAACGTTTTCTTTCGTACTTTTTTTTCGTACCCATAGAGTACTTAACTGTGTGATTTTTGATTCATTGTACAAGGCCATTCTGGCCTCCGTTTTGCTTGCCGTTTTTGCCGGCGTGCCTTATTTATCATTCTGGTCGATATCACAACAGTACTTCAAAGAGAATTACAAATGTTTTTTTTCGTACTTTTTTTCGTACCCGTAGAGTACTTAACTGTGTGATTCTTTATTCCTTGTACAAGGCCATTCTGGCCTCCGTTTTGCTTGCCGTTTGCACCGGTGTGCTTTATTCATCGTTCTGGTCGATAACACATCAGTACTTCAATGAGAATTACAAACGATTGTTTTCGTACTTTGTTTCGTACCCATAGAGTACTTAACTGTGTGATTTTTGATTCCTTGTACAAGGCCATTCTGACCTCCGTTTTTCTTGCCGTTTGCGCCGGCGTGCCTTATTTATCGTTCTGGTCGATACCACATCAGTACTTCAAAGAGAATTACAAACATTGTTTTTCGTACTTTTTTTCGTACCCATAGAGTACTTAACTGTGTGATTTTGATTCCTTGTACAAGGCCATTATGGACTCCGGTTTGCTTGCCGTTTGCGCCGGCGTGCCTTATTTATCGTTCTGGTCGAGAACACATCAGTACTTCAATGTGAATTACAAACGTTTTTTTTCGTACTTTGTCTTGTACCCATAGAGTATAACGGTGTGATTTTGGATTCCTTGTACAAGGCCATTCTAACCTCCGTTTTGCTTGGTTTGCGCCGGCGTACCTTATTTTTCGTTCTGGTCGATACCACATCAGTACTTCAAAAAGAATTACAAACATTTTTTACATACTTTTTTTCGTACCCATAGCGTACTTAACTGTGTGATTTTTGATTCCTTGTACAAGGCCATTCTGGCCTCTGTTTTGCTTGCCGTTTGCGCCGGCGTGCCTTATTTATCGTTCTGGTCGATATCACATAAGTATTTCAAAGATAATTACAAACGTTTTTTTCGTACTTTTTTTCGTACCCATAGAGTACTTAACTGTGTGATTTTTGATTCCTTGTACAAGGCCATTCTGGCCTCCGTGTTGCTTGCCGTTTGCGCCGGCGTGCCTTATTTATCGTTTTAGTCGATATCACATAAGTACTTCAAAGAGAATTACAAACGTTTTTTTTCGTCCTTTTTTTCGTACCCATAGAGTACTTAACTGTGTGATTTTTGATTCCTTGTACAAGGCCATTCTGGCCTCCGTTTTGCTTTCCGTTTGCACCGGCGTGCCTTATTTATCGTTCTGGTCGATATCACATCAGTACTTCAAAGAGAATTACAAACGTTTTTTTTCGTACTCTTTTTTGTACCCATAGAGTACTTAACGGTGTGATTTTTGACTCCTTGTACAAGGCCATTCTGGCCTCCGTTTTGCTTGCCATTTGCGCCGGCGTGCCTTATTTATCGTTCTAGGCGATAACACATCAAAACTTCTAAGAGAATTACAAACGTTTTTTTCGTACTTTGTTTTGTACCCATAGAGTACTTAACGGTGTGATTTTTGATTCCTTGTACAAGGCCATTCTGACCTCCGTTTTGCTTGCCGTTTGCGCCGGCGTACCTTATTTATCGTTCTGGTCGATACCACATCAGTACTTCAAAGAGAATTACAAACATTTTTTTTCGTACTCTTTTTTGTACCCATAAAGTACTTAACTGTGTGATTTTGATTCCATGTACAAGGCCATTCTGGCCTCCGTTTTGCTTGCCGTTTGAGCCGGCGTGACTTATTTATCGTTCTGGTCGATAACACATCAGTACTTCAATGAGAATTTAAAACGATTTTTTCATACTTTTTTTCATACCCATAGAGTACTTAACTGTGTGATTTTGGATTCTTTGTACAAGGCCTTTCTGGCCTCCGTTTTGCTTGCCGTTTGCGCCGGCGTGCCTTATTTATCATTCTGGTCGATATCACATCAGTACTTCAAAGAGAATTACAAACGTTTTTTTTCGTACTTTTTTTCGTACCCATAGAGTACTTAACTGTGTGATTTTTGATTCCTTGTACAAGGGCATTCTAACCTCCGTTTTGCTTTCCGTTTGCGCCGGCGTACCTTAGTTATCGTTCTGGTCGATACCACATCAGTACTTCAAAGAGAATTACAAACATTTTTTTTCGTGCTCTTTTTTGTAACCATAGAGTACTTAACTGTGTGATTTTGATTCCATGTACAAGGCCATTCTGGCCTCCATTTTCCTTGCCGTTTGCGCCGGCGTGCCTTATTTATCGTACCGGTCGATAACACATCAGTACTTCAATGAGAATTTCAAACGTTTTTTTTTCATACTTTGTTTTGTACCCATAGAGTACTTAACGGTGTGATATTTGATTCCTTGTACAAGGCCATTCTGACCTCCGATTTGCTTGCCGTTTGCGCCGGCGTTTGCGCCGGCTTGACTTATTTATCGTTCTGGTCGATATCACATCAGTACTTCAAAGACAATTACAAACGTTTTTTTTCGTACTTTTTTTTCGTACCCATAGAGTACTTAACTGTGTGATTTTTGATTCCTTGTACAAGGCCATTCTGGCCTCCGTTTAGCTTGCCGTTTGCGCCGGCGTACCTTATTTATCGTTCTGGTCGATACCACATCAGTACTTCAAAGAGAATTACAAATGTTTTTTTTCGTACCCATAGAGTACTTAACTGTGTGATTTTTGATTCCTTGTACACGGCCATTCTGGCCTCCGTTTTGCTTGCCGTTTGCGCCGGTGTGCCTTATTTATCGTTCGGTCGATATCACATCGTACTTCAAAGAGAATTCCAAACGTTTTTTTCGTACTTTTTTTCGTACCCATAGAGTACTTAAGCGTGTGATTTTTGATTCCTTGTACAAGGCCATTCTGGCCTCCGTTTTGCTTGCCGTTTGCGCCGGCGTGCCTTATTTGTCGTTCTGGTCGATATCACATCAGTACTTCAAAGAGAAATACAAACGTTTTTTTTCGTACTCTTTTTTGTACCCATAGAGTACTTAACGGTGTGAATTTTGATTCCTTGTAAAAGGTCATTCTTGCCTCCGTTTTGCTTGCCGTTTGCGCCGGCGTACCTTATTTATCGTTCTGGTCGATACCACATCAGTACTTCAAAGAGAATTACAAACATTTTTTTTCGTACTTTTTTTCGTACCCATAGAGTACTTAACTGTCTGATTTTTGATTCCTTGTACAAGGCCATTCTGGCCTCCGTTTTGCTTGCCGTTCGCGCCGGCGTGCCTTATTTATCGTTCTGGTCGAGAACACATCGTACTTCAATGTGAATTACAAACGTTTTTTTTCTTACTTTGTTTTGTACCCATAGAGTATAACGGTGTGATTTTGGATTCCTTGTCAAAGGCCATTCTGACCTCCGTTTTGCTTGGTTTGTGCCGGCGTACCTTATTTTTCGTTCTGGTCGATACCACATCAGTACTTCAAAGAGAATTACAAACATTTTTTACATACTTTTTTTCGTACCCATAGCGTACTTAACTGTGTGATTTTTGATTCCTTGTACAAGGCCATTCTGGCCTCTGTTTTGCTTGCCGTTTGCGCCGGCGTGCCTTATTTATCGTTCTGGTCGATATCACATAAGTACTTCAAAGATAATTACAAACGTTTTTTTTCGTACTTTTTTTTCGTACCCATAGAGTACTTAAGCGTGTGATTTTTGATTCCTTGTACAAGGCCATTCGGCCTCCGTGTTGCTTGCCGTTTGCGCCGGCGTGCCTTATTTATCGTTCGGTCGATATCACATCGTACTTCAAAGAGAATTACAAACGTTTTTTTTCGTCCTTTTTTTTCGTACCCATAGAGTACTTAAGCGTGTGATTTTTGATTCCTTGTACAAGGCCATTCGGCCTCCGTTTTGCTTTGCCGTTTGCGCCGGCGTGCCTTATTTATCGTTCTGGGCGATAACACCTCAGAACTTCTAAGAGAATTACAAACGTTTTTTTCGTACTTTGTTTTGTACCCATAGAGTACTTAACGGTGTGATTTTTGATTCCTTGTACAAGGCCATTCTGACCTCCGTTTTGCTTGCCGTTTGCGCCGGCGTACCTTATTTATCGTTCTGGTCGATACCACACCAGTACTTCAAAAAGAATTACAAACATTTTTTTTCGTACTCTTTTTTGTACCCATAGAGTACTTAACTATGTGATTTTGATTCCATGTACAAGGCCATTCTGGCCTCCGTTTTGCTTGCCGTTTGAGCCGGCGTGACTTATTTATCGTTCTGGTCGATAACACATCAGTACTTCAATGAGAATTTAAAACGATTTTTATATACTTTTTTTCATACCCATGGAGTACTTAACTGTGTGATTTTTGATTCTTTGTACAAGGCCTTTCTGGCCTCCGTTTTGCTTGCCGTTTGCGCCGGCGTGCCTTATTTATCATTCTGGTCGATATCACATCAGTACTTCAAAGAGAATTACAAACGTTTTTTTTCGTACCCATAGAGTACTTAACTGTGTGATTTTTGATTCCTTGTACAAGGGCATTCTGACCTCCGTTTTGCTTTTCGTTTGCGCCGGCGTACCTTAGTTATCGTTCTGGTCGATACCACATCAGTACTTCAAAGAGAATTACAAACATTTTTTTCGTACTCTTTTTTGTACCCATAGAGTACTTAATTGTGTGATTTTGATTCCATGTACAAGGCCATTCAGGCCTCCATTTTCCTTGCCGTTTGCGCCGGCGTGCCTTATTTATCGTACCGGTCGATAACACATCAGTACTTCAATGAGAATTTAAAACGTTTTTTTTTTCATACTTTGTTTTGTACCCATAGAGTACTTAACGGTGTGATATTTGATTCCTTGTACAAGGCCATTCTGACCTCCGATTTGCTTGCCGTTTGCGCCGGCGTTTGCACCGGCGTGCCTTATTTATCGTTCTGGTCGATATCACATCAGTACTTCAAAGACAATTACAAACGTTTTTTTTCGTACTTTTTTTCGTACCCATAGAGTACTTAACTGTGTGATTTTTCATTCCTTGTACAAGGCCATTCTGGCCTCCGTTTTGCTTGCCGTTTTTGCCGGCGTGCCTTATTTATCATTCTGGTCGATAACACAACATTACTTCAAAGAGAATTACAAATGTTTTTTTTCGTACTTTTTTTCCGTACCCATAGAGTACTTAACTGTGTGATTCTTTATTCCTTGTACAAGGCCATTCTGGCCTCCGTTTTGCTTGCCGTTTGCACCGGTGTGCCTTATTCATCGTTCTGGTCGATAACACATCAGTACTTCAATGAGAATTACAAACGATTGTTTTCGTACTTTGTTTCGTACCCATAGAGTACTTAACTGTGTGATTTTTGATTCCTTGTACAAGGCCATTCTGACCTCCGTTTTTCTTGCCGTTTGCGCCGGCGTGCCTTATTTATCGTTCTGGTCGATACCACATCAGTACTTCAAAGAGAATTACAAACATTTTTTTTCTACTTTTTTTCGTACCCATAGAGTACTTAACTGTGTGATTTTTGATTCCTTGTACAAGGCCATTCTGGCCTCCGATTTATCGTTCTGGTCGATATCACATCAATACTTCAAAGAGAATTACAAACGTTTTTTTCGTACATTTTTTCGTACCCATAGAGTACTTAACTGTGTGATTTTTGATTCCTTGTACAAGGCCATTCTGGCCTCCGTTTTGCTTGCCGTTTGCACCGGCGTGCCTTATTTATCGTTCTGGTCGATATCACATCAGTACTTCAAAGAGAATTACAAACATTTATTTTTCGTACTTTTTTTCGTACCCATAGAGTACTTAACTGTGTGATTCTTTATTCCTTGTACAAGGCCATTCTGGCCTCCATTTTGCTTTCCGTTTGCGCCGGCGTGCCTTATTTATCGTTCTGGTCGATATCTCATCAGTACTTCAAATATAATTACAAACGTTTTTTTTGTACTCTTTTTTGTACCCATAGAGTACTTAACGGTGTGATTTTTGATTCCTTGCACAAGGCCGAGCCTCCGTTTTGCTTCCCGTTTGCGCCGGCGTGCCTTATTTTTTGTTTTGGTCGATATCACATCAGTACTTCAAAGAGAATTACAAACGTTTTTTTCATGCTTATTTTTGTACCCATAGAGTACTTAACGGTGTGATTCTGGCCTCCGTTTTGCTTGCCGTTTGCTCCGGCGTGCCTTATTTATCGTTCTGGTCGATATCACATCAGTACTTCAAAGAGAATTACTAACTTTTTTTTTCATAACTTTTTTTGTACCCATAGAGTACTTAACGGTGTGAATTTTGATTCCTTGTAAAAGGCCATTCTGGCCTCCGTTTTGCTTGCCGTTTGCGCCGGCGTACCTTATTTATCGTTCTGGTCGATACCACATCAGTATTTCAAAGAGAATTACAAATGTTTTTTTTCGTACTTTTTTTCGTACCCATAGAGTACTTAAGTGTGTGATTTTTGATTCCTTGTACACGGCCATTCTGGCCTCCGTTTTGCTTGCCGTTTGCGCCGCTGTGCCTTATTTATCGTTCTAGTCGATATCACATCAGTACTTCAAAGAGAATTCCAAACGTTTTTTTCGTACTTTTTTTTGTACCCATAGAGTACTTAACTGTGTGATTTTTGATTCCTTGTACAAGGCCATTCAGGCCTCCGTTTTGCTTGCCGTTTGCGCCCGCGTGCCTTATTTATCGTTCTGGTCGATATCACATCAGTACTTCAAAGAGAAATACAAACGTTTTTTTTCGTACTCTTTTTTGTACCCATAGAGTACTTAACGGTGTGATTTTTGATTCCTTGTACAAGGCCTCCGTTTTGCTTGCCGTTTGCGCCGGCGTGCCTTATTTATCGTTCTGGTCGATATCACATCAGTACTTCAAAGAGAATTACAAACATTTTTTTTCGTACTCTTTTTTGTACCCATAGAGAACTTAACGGTGTGATTTTTGAATCCTTGTACAAGGCCATTCTGGCCTCCGTTTTGCTTGCCGTTTGCGCCGGCGTGCCTTATTTATCGTTCTGGTCGATACCACATCAGTACTTCAAAGAGAATTACAAACGTTTTTTTTCGTACTTTGTTTTCGTACCCATAGAGTACTTAACGTGTGATTTTTGATTCCTTGTACAAGGCCATTCTCGCCTCCGTTTTGCTTGCCGTTTGCGCCGGCGTGCCTTATTTATCGTTCGGTCGATATCACATCGGTACTTCAAAGAGAATTACAAACGTTTTTTTCGTTTTTTTCGTACCCATAGAGTACTTAATCGTGTGATTTTTGATTCCTTGTACAAGGCCATTCGGCCTCCGTTTTGCTTGCCGTTTGCGCCGGCGTGCCTTATTTATCGTTCGGTCGATATCACATCGGTACTTCAAAGAGAATTACAAACGTTTTTTTTCGTACTTTTTTTCGTACCCATAGAGTACTTAAGTGTGTGATTTTTGATTCCTTGTACAAGGCCATTTCGGCATCCGTTTTGCTTGCCGTTTGCGCCGGCGTGCCTTATTTATCGTTCGGTCGATGTCACACGGTATTTCAAGAGAATTACAAATGTTTTTTTTCGTACTTTTTTTCGAACCCATAGAGTACTTAACGTGTGATTTTTATTCCTTGTACAAGGCCATTCGGCCTCCGTTTTGCTTGCCGTTTGCGCCGGCGTGCCTTATTATCGTTCGGTCGATACACATCGTACTTCAAAGAGAATTACAAACGTTTTTTTTCGTACTTTTTTTCGTACCCATAGAGTACTTAACTCGTGTGATTTTTGATTCCTTGTACAAGGCCATTCGGCCTCCGTTTTGCTTGCCGTTTGCGCCGGCGTGCCTTATTTATCGTTCGGTCGATATCACATAGTACTTCAAAGAGAATTACAAACGTTTTTTTTTTTTCGTACTTTTTTCGTACCCAATAAAGTACTTAACGTGTGATTTTTGATTCCTTGTACAAGGCCATTCGGCCTCCGTTTTGCTTGCCGTTTGCGCCGGCGTGCCTTATTTATCGTTCTGGTCGATATCACATCAGTACTTCAAAGAGAATTACAAACGATTTTTTTTCGTACTTTTTTCGTACCCATAGAGTACTTAACTGTGTGATTTTTGATTTCTTGTACAAGGCCATTCTGGCCTCCGTTTTGCTTGCCGTTTGCGCCGGCGTGCCTTATTTATCGTTCGGTCGATACCACATCGTACTTCAAAGAGAATTACAAACATTTTTTTTCGTACTTTTTTTCGTACCCATAGAGTACTTAACGTGTGATTTTTGATTCCTTGTACAAGGCCATTCGGCCTCCGTTTTGCTTGCCGTTTGCGCCGGCGTGCCTTATTTATCGTTCGGTCGATATCACATCGTACTTCAAAGAGAATTACAAACGTTTTTTTTCGTACTTTTTTTCGTACCCATAGAGTACTTAACGGTGTGATTTTTGATTCCTTGTACAAGGCCATTCGGCCTCCGTTTTGCTTGCCGTTTGCGCCGGCGTGCCTTATTTATCGTTCGGTCGATATCACATCGGTACTTCAAAGAGAATTACAAACGTTTTTTTTTTTCGTACTTTTTTTCGTACCCATAGAGTACTTAACGTGTGATTTTGATTCCTTGTACAAGGCCATTCGGCCTCCGTTTTGCTTGCCGTTTGCGCCGGCGTGCCTTATTTATCGTTTGGTCGATATCACATCAGTACTTCAAAGAGAATTACAAACGTTTTTTTTCATACTTTTTTTTCGTACCGATAGAGTACTTAACTGTGTGATTTTTGATTCCTTGTACATGGCCATTCTGGCCTCCGTTTTGCTTGCCGTTTGCGCCGGCGTGCCTTATTTATCGTTCTGGTCGATATCTCATCAGTATTTCAAATAGAATTACAAATGTTTTTTTTTCGTACTCTTTTTTGTACCTATAGAGTACTTAACGGTGTGATTTTTGATTCCTTGTACAAGGCCGAGCCACGGTTTTTCTTGCCGTTTGCACCGGCGTGCCTTATTTATAATTCTGGTAAATATCACATCAGTTCTTCAAAGAGAATTACAAAAGTTTTTTTTCGTACTTATTTTTGTACCCATAGAGTACTTAACGGTGTGATTTCTGATTCCTTATACAAGTCCATTCGGCCTCCGTTTTGCTTGCCGTTTGTGCCGGCGTGCCTTATTTATCGTTCTGGCCGATATCACATCAGTACTTCAAAGAGAATTACAAACTTTTTTTTCGTAACTTTTTTTGTACCCATAGAGTACTTAACGGTGTGAATTTTGATTCTTTGTAAAAGGCCATTCTGGCCTCCGTTTTGCTTGCCGTTTGCGCCGGCGTAACTTATTTATCGTTCTGGTCGATACCACATCATTACTTCAAAGAGAATTACAAACGTTTTTTTTCGTACTTTTTTTCGTACCCATAGAGTACTTAACTGTGTGATTTTTGATTCCTTGTACAAGGCCATTCTGGCCTCCGTTTTGCTTGCCGTTTGCGCCGGCGTGCCTAATTTATCGTTCGGTCGATATCACATCGTACTTCAAAGAGAATTACAAACGTTTTTTTCGTACTCTTTTTTGTACCCATAGAGTACTTAACGGTGTGATTTTTGATTCCTTGTACAAGGCCATTCGCCTCCGTTTTGCTTGCCGTTTGCGCCGGCGTGCCTTATTTATCGTTCGGTCGATAACACATCGAACTTCAAAGAGAATTACAAACGTTTTTTTTCGTACTTTGTTTTGTACCCATAGAGTACTTAACGGTGTGATTTTTGATTCCTTGTACAAGGCCATTCGACCTCCGTTTTGCTTGCCGTTTGCGCCGGCGTGCCTTATTTATCGTTCGGTCGATACCACATCGTACTTCAAAGAGAATTACAAACAATTTTTTTCGTACATTTTTTCGTACCCATAGAGTACTTAATCGTGTGATTTTTGATTCCTTGTACAAGGCCATTCGGCCTCCGTTTTGCTTGCCGTTTGCGCCGGCGTGCCTTATTTATCGTTCGGTCGATATCACATCGTACTTCAAAGAGAATTACAAACGTTTTTTTTCGTACTTTTTTTCGTACCCATAGAGTACTTAACTCGTGTGATTTTTGATTCCTTGTACAAGGCCATTCGGCCTCCGTTTTGCTTGCCGTTTGCGCCGGCGTGCCTTATTTATCGTTCGGTCGATATCACATCGTACTTCAAAGAGAATTACAAACGTTTTTTTTCGTACTTTTTTTGTACCCATAGAGTACTTAACGTGTGATTTTTGATTCCTTGTACAAGGCCATTCGCCTCCGTTTTGCTTGCCGTTTGCGCCGGCGTGCCTTATTTATCGTTCGGTCGATATCACACATAGTACTTCAAAGAGAATTACAAACTTTTTTTTTTTTCGTACTTTTTTTCGTACCCATAGAGTACTTAATCGTGTGATTTTTGATTCCTTGTACAAGGCCATTCGGCCTCCGTTTTGCTTGCCGTTTGCGCCGGCGTGCCTTATTTATCGTTCGGTCGATATCACATCGTACTTCAAAGAGAATTACAAACGTTTTTTTCGTACTTTTTTTTGTACCCATAGAAGTACTTAACGGTGTGATTTTTGATTCCTTGTACAAGGCCATTCGGCCTCCGTTTTGCTTGCCGTTTGCGCCGGCGTGCCTTATTTATCGTTTCGGTCGATATCACATCGGTACTTCAAAGAGAATTACAAACGTTTTTTTTCGTACTTTTTTTGTACCCATAGAGTACTTAACGGTGTGATTTTTGATTCCTTGTACAAGGCCATTCGGCCTCCGTTTTGCTTGCCGTTTGCGCCGGCGTGCCTTATTTATCGTTCGGTCGATATCACATCGGTACTTCAAAGAGAATTACAAAAGTTTTTTTTCCGTACCTTTTTTGTACCCATAGAGTACTTAACGGTGTGATTTTTGATTCCTTCTACAATGCCATTCCGGCCTCCGTTTTGCTTGCCGTTTGCGGCGGCGTGCCTTATTTATCGTTCGGTCGATATCACATCGTACTTCAAAGAGAATTACAAACTTTTTTTTTTTTCGTACTTTTTTTCGTACCATAGAGTACTTAACTCGTGTGACTTTTGATTCCTTGTACAAGGCCATTATGGCCTCCGTTTTGCTTGCCGTTTGCGCCGGCGTGCCTTATTTATCGTTCTGGTCGATATCACATCAGTACTTCAAAGAGAATTACAAACGTTTTTTTCGTACTTTTTTTCGTACCCATAGAGTACTTAATTGTGTGATTTTTGATTCCTTGTACAAGGCCATTCTGGCCTCCGTTTTGCTTGCCGTTTGCGCCGGCGTGCCTTATTTATCGTTCTGGTCGATATCACAACCAGTACTTCAAAGAGAATTACAAACGTTTTTTTTCGTACTTTTTTCGTACCCATAGAGTACTTAACGGTGTGATTTTTGATTCCTTATACAAGGCCATTCTGGCCTCCGTTATGCTTGCCGTTTGCGCCGGCGTGCCTAATTTATCGTTCTGGTCGATATCACATCAGTACTTCAAAGAGAACTACAAACGTTTTTTTTCGTACTCTTTTTCGTATCTATAGAGTACTTAACGGTGTGATTTTTGATTCCTTGTACAAGGCCATTATGGCCTCCGTTTTGCTTGCCGTTTGCGCCGGCGTGCCTTATTTATCGTTCTGGTCGATAACACATTAGTACTTCAATGAGAATTACAAACGATTTTTTTCATACTTTGTTTCGTACCCATAGAGTACTAAACAGCGTGATTTTTGATTCCTTGTACAAGGACATTCTGACCTCCGTTGTTCTTGCCGTTTGCGCCGGCGTGCCTTATTTATCGTTCTGGTCGATACCACATCAGTACTTCAAAGAGAATTACAAACGTTTTTTTCGTACTTTTTTTCGTACCCATAGAGTACTTAACTGTGTGATTTTTGATTCCTTGTACAAGGCCATTCTGGCCTCCGTTTTGCTTGCCGTTTGCGCCGGCGTGCATTATTTATCGTTCTGGTCGATATCACATCAGTACTTCAAAGAGAATTACAAATGTTTTTTTTCGTACATTTTTTCGTACCCATAGAGTACTTAACTGTGTGATTTTTGATTCCTTGTACAAGGCCATTCTGGCCTCCGTTTTGCTTGCCGTTTGCGCCGGCGTGCCTTATTTATCGTTCTGGTCGAGAACACATCAGTACTTCAATGAGAATTACAAACGTTTTTTTTCGTACTTTGTTTTGTACCTATAGAGTACTCAACGGTGTGATTTTTGATTCCTTGTACAAGGCCATTCTGACCTCCGTTTTGCTTGCGTTTGCGCCGGCATACCTTATTTTTCGTTCTGGTCGATACCACATCTGTACTTCAAAGAGAATTACAAACGTTTTTTTTCGTACTTTTTTTCATACCCATAGCGTACTTAACTGTGTGATTTTTGATTCCTTGTACATGGCCATTCTGACCTCCGTTTTGCTTGCCGTTTGCGCCGGCGTCCCTTATTTATCGTTCTGGTCGATATCACATAAGTACTTCAAAGATAATTACAAACGTTTTTTTCGTACTTTTTTTCGTACCCATAGAGTACTTAACTGTGTGATTTTGGATTCCATGTACAAGGCCATTCTAGCCTCCGTTTTGCTTGCCGTTTGCACCGGCGTGCCATATTTATCGTTCTGGTCGATATCACATCAATACTTCAAAGAGAATTACAAACGTTTTTTTTCGTCCTTTTTTTTCGTACCCATAGAGTACTTAACTGTGTGATTTTTGATTCTTTGTACAAGGCCATTCTGGCCTCCGTTTTGCTTGCCGTTTGCGCCGGCGTGCCTTATTTATCGTTCTGGTCGATATCACATCAGTACTTCAAAGAGAATTACAAACGTTTTTTTTCGTACTCTTTTTTGTACCCATAAAGTACTTAACGGTGTGATTTTGATTCCTTGTACAACAAGGTCATTCTGGCCTCCGTTTTGCATGCCGTTGGCGGCGGCGTGCCTTATTTATGGTTCTGGACGATATCACATCAGTACTTCAAAGAGAATTACAAACATTTTTTTTCGTACTTTTTTTCGTACCCATAGAGTACTTAACTGTGTGACTTTTGATTCCTTGTACAAGGCCATTCTGGCCTCCGTTTTGCTTGCCGTTTGCGCCGGCGTGCCTTATTTATCGTTCGGTCGATATCACATCGTACTTCAAAGAGAATTACAAACGTTTTTTTTTCGTACTTTTTTTCGTACCCATAGAGTACCGAACCGTGTGATTTTTGATTCCTTGTACAAGGCCATTCGGCCTCCGTTTTGCTTGCCGTTTGCGCCGGCGTGCCTTATTTATCGTTTCGGTCGATATCACAACAGTACTTCAAAGAGAATTACAAAAGTTTTTTTCGTACTTTTTTTCGTACCCATAGAGTACTTAACTGTGTGATATTTGATTCCTTGTACAAGGCCATTCTGGCCTCCGTTTTGCTTGCCGTTTGCACCGGCGTGCCTTATTTATCGATCTGGTCGATACCACATCAGTACTTCAAAGAGAATTACAAACGTTTTTTTTCGTACTCTTTTTCGTACCTATAGAGTACTTAACGGTGTGATTTTTGATTCCTTGTACAAGGCCATTATGGCCTCCGTTTTGCTTGCCGTTTGCGCCGGCGTGCCTTATTTATCGTTCTGGTCGATAACTCATCAGTACTTCAATGAGAATTACAAACGATTTTTTTCGTACTTTGTTTCGTACCCATAGAGTACTAAACAGCGTGATTTTTGATTCCTTGTACAAGGCCATTCTGACCTCCGTTGTTCTTGCCGTTTGCGCCGGCGTGCCTTATTTATCGTTCTGGTCGATACCACATCAGTACTTCAAATAGAATTACAAACATTTTTTTTCGTACCCATAGAGTACTTAACAGTGTGATTTTTGATTCCTTGTACAAGGCCATTCTGGCCTCCGTTTTGCTTGCCGTTTGCGCCGCGTGCCTTATTTATCGTTCTGGTCGATATCACATCAGTACTTCAAAGAGAATTACAAATGTTTTTTGTCGTACATTTTTTTCGTACCCATAGAGTACTTAACTGTGTGATTTTTGATTCCTTGTACAAGGCCATTCTGGCCTCTGTTTTGCTTGCCGTTTGCGCCGGCGTGCCTTATTTATCGTTCTGGTCGAGAACACATCAGTACTTCAATTAGAATTACAAAGGTTTTTTCGTACTTTGTTTTGTACCCATAGAGTACTTAACGGTGTGATTTTTGATTCCTTGTACAAGGCCATTTTGACCTCCGTTTTGCTTGCGTTTGCGCCGGCGAACCTTATTTTTCGTCTGGTCGATACCACATCAGTACTTCAAAGAGAATTACAAACGTTTTTTTTCGTACTTTTTTTCGTACCCATAGCGTACTTAACTTTGCGATTTTTGATTCCTTGTACAAGGCCATTCTGGCCTCCGTTTTGCTTGCCGTTTGCGCCGGCGGGCCTTATTTATCGTTCTGGTCGATATCACATAATTACTTGAAAGATAATTACAAACGTTTTTTTCGTACTTTTTTTCGTACCCATAGAGTACTTAACGGTGTGATTTTTGATTCCATGTACAAGGCCATTCTGGCCTCCGTTTTTCTTGCCGTTTGCGCCGGAATGCCATATTTATCGTTCTGGTTGATATCACATCAGTACTTCAAAGAGAATTACAAACGTTTTTTTTCGTCCTTTTTTTTCGTACCCATAGAGTACTTAACTGTGTGATTTTTTATTCTTTGTACAAGGCCATTCTGGCCTCCGTTTTGTTTGCCGTTTGCGCCGGCGTGCCTTATTTATCGTTCTGGTCGATATCACATCAGTACTTCAAAGAGAATTACAAACGTTTCTTTTCGTACTCTTTTTTGTACCCATAGAGTACTTAACGGTGTGATTTTGATTCCTTGTACAAGGTCATTCTGGCCTCCGTTTTGCTTGCCGTTTGCGCCGGCGTGCCTAATTTATCGTTCTGGACGATATCACATCAGTACTTCAAAGAGAATTACAAACGTTTTTTTCGTACTTTTTTTCGTACCCATAGAGTACTTAACTGTGTGACTTTTGATTCCTTGTACAAGGCCATTCGGCCTCCGTTTTGCTTGCCGTTTGCGCCGGCGTGCCTTATTTATCGTTCGGTCGATATCACATCGGTACTTTAAAGAGAATTACAAACGTTTTTTTTCGTACTTTTTTTCGTACCCATAGAGTACCGAACCGTGTGATTTTTGATTCGTTGTACAAGGCCATTCGGCCTCCGTTTTGCTTGCCGTTTGCGCCGGCGTGCCTTATTTATCGTTCGGTCGATATCACATATTTCAAAGAGAATTACAAAAGTTTTTCTTCGTACTTTTTTTTGTACCCATAGAGTAAAGAGAATTACAAACGCCTCCGTTTTTTTTTTCGTGTTTTTTTTCGTACCCATAGAATTACAAAGTACGTACCCATAGAGTACATAACGTGTGATTTTTGATTCCTTGTACAAGGCCATTCGGCCTCCGTTTTGCTTGCCGTTTACGCCGGCGTGCCTTATTTATCGTTCGGTCGGTCGATATTACAAACATCGTACTTTTTTTCGTACCCAAAGAGAATTACAAAGGCCATTCGGCCTCCGTTTTGCTTGCCGTTTACGCCGGCGTGCCTTATTTATCGTTCGGTCGATATCACATCGTACTTAAAAGAGAATTACAAACGTTTTTTCGTACTTTTTCGTACCCATAGAGTACTTAACTCGTGTTATTTTTGATTCCTTGTTTTTTTTCGTACAAATTTTTTTCGTACCCATAGAGTACTTAACTGTGTGATTTTTGATTCCTTGTACAAGGCCATTCTAGCCTCCGTTTTGCTTGCCGTTTGCACCGGCGTGCCTTATTTATCGATCTGGTCGATAACACATCAGTACTTCAAGAGAATTACAAACGTTTTTTTTGTACTCTTTTTCGTACCCATAGAGTACGTAACGGTGTGATCCGTTTCGCTTGCCGTTTGCGCCGGCGTGCCTTATTTAATATTCTGGTCGATATCACATCAGTACTTAAAAGAGAATTACAAACGTTTTTTTCGTACTTTTTTTCGTACCTATAGAGTACTTAACTGTGTGATTTTTGATTCCTTGTACAAGGCCATTCTGGCCTCCGTTTTGCTTGCCGTTTATGCCGGCGTGCCTTATTTATCGTTCTGGTCGATATCACAACAGTACTTCAAAGAGAATTACAAATGTTTTTTTTCGTACTTTTTTTCGTAACCATAGAGTACTTAACTGTGTGTTTTTTGATTCCTTGTACAAGGCCATTCTGGCCTCCGTTTTGCTTGCCGTTTGCACCGGCGTGCCTTATTTATCGATCTGGTCGATAACACATCAGTACTTCAATGAGAATTACAAATGTTTTTTTGTACTCTTTTTCGTACCCATAGAGTACTTAACGGTGTGATTTTTGATTCCTTGTACAAGGCCATTCTTGATGTGATACATGGTGACATTCTGGAAATTGAAGATCTGCTACGGTTTTGAGCTATTTTGACAATTATAACTTATCCGGATGAATTTATGTCCTTGATGAAAGTTGTAGATCTCTTTGAGGACTATAAAATCCATATATGGCTCGCAATATTTGGACAACCGAAGCTCCGGATACGGACCGAAACTGTAGGGTGCTTGAAGGAAGATACTATCTTTATTTTTCCTAAGTGTGGTTATTTTTCCCACATCGAATTTTAGGAGTTTTTCCTCCAAGTTTGTAGCCTATATAAGGCATTTCCTTGTATTTGAATAGGGAGCTTATTATTGAATCAAAAAAACTATTTTGGTTGAAATTCAGAGATTGAATTTTTATCATAAGAAACTTTCAGAGATTGAGTTTCTTTCAAGAAGTTTTCAGAGATTGGACTTCTTTCGGTTATCCTGAGATGGGGTAATTGGTTGGTGTTCCTGAGATGGGATCACCGTAGTAAATATTCTGAGATGGAGTATTTACATATCATTTTGTTATTTTCGTTATATATATTCAAAAAGCCATAAAAATATACTTTTCATTGTTGAATCGTTTGATGTGCTTTAATCAACGATCCTACGAGAGTCGGTTTACATCAAGTGGTATCAGAGATAGGCGATTAAAGCAACAACAACACTGCTGCGTTTTTTTTTAACGAGAAAATCGTGCGTTTTTCCGGAGTTGAAGTCGGCGTTCTTGTTTCCCAAGAACCCTAATCGCAGCCGCCGTTTGAACCCTAATTGCTGCTACATATTACAATCGCTGAATTGCTGCATATTACATCAAGGAACCCTACGTATTGAGGTAAATCAGGCGTGACATATTATTCTTGGTCGAAACCTTAATTTTTCTGCTCTTGAAATCTGACTGTCCGACTTTGTTTCCAATCGTTCCCTATTCAAAACAAGTCTAAAAATCCTCAAAATTTACCAGTAGATAGAACATTGTATTGGCTATCTTTTGTATCTTTGGCACTTTAGCAAATTCGGATTTTATCTTGATCAAATTTGGATCGGAATATTCTGCTCGATTTTCTGGAACAGCTTGTAGTCGACTTTGTTTTTAAGGAGTTGTCGTGGTCGGAATTGAATGAAATTTTGTGAGCACATAGGAAATTCATTGTTCTACAACTTTGATTCTTTGAGTTTTTGCAGACTCTCGACCGGTTTTGCACAATAGTCGCCGTCACCTAGTTGACTGTTTCTGTCAAAACCCGTAACCCGAGAGTGACCTGTTTACGAATTCGATTTGAGTGGGTTATACCTGTCCCAAAATTCTGAAACTTAACAGTCTTAACCACAATTTCGTTCTCTACAATTTTTGTTCTTTGTGTTTTCCCGAATTCCATACCGTTTGGTCGTGACAAGAACCCTAAATTATTGCTGGGACGAAAATTTTTGTTGGGAAATTTACTCGCTGCGTTTTCTTGAAGAATTTTTTGTCGCCGCGTTTCAATTTTCTCGTTTTTCTTGCGGTCGTAATCCTTGATTTACAAGAACCCTAAGTGCAATGGATAAACTACTTGCAAAATTCGACCACATCCATACGGACTTCGAGCGACATCAAGTTGAATCCGATCGAACACATGTCGAAATTATGGCTGCCCTAGATGCATTACATGACACCCTCGCTCCACACAGCAAATTAGAACGTATTGCGCAACGGGAATTAGAGGCAGAACAACAGAAATTAGAACGTATTGCGCAACGGGAATTAGAGGCAGAACAATGGAAATTAGAACGTATTGCGCAACGGAAATTAGAGGCAGAACAACGGGAATTAGAACGTGCAGAACGTTGGAGGAAATTAGAAGCAAAGTGGAAGGCGGCCGATGAACTTTTCTTTATCACGTATGGTGTAACACGTGAAGAAGCTATGGATGGCAAACCGTCCAAATTCTCTCCTTCACGTGCTGAATCGAATAAACAGGTTATTCCCAACCCCCCTACGCCTATGGTACACGAGGAGGAAGACATTCTTATTGTTGATTCAGCCATGGAAGAGTTCATTGAGGTTCCTAATGCACTTACACATGATGTTGTTCCAGTTGCTACTATTGATTCTCCTTTACCGGTACCCGACCATTCTGACGAGACTGCCGACGTCAAGGTGGATATTAGTGTTGACCCGATCACTATGCCCGTGGACTTCCTTGCTGAATCGATTGTGGTCTATCCGGGGACCGAACCGGTGCACTCCGATGGTTCAAAGGTGCACTCGGCAATTTTAGTTGCTGATTTGAAAGCGTTACAAGCGCCACATGTATATGTGGATCCATATTTACAGCATTGCCGCCCTTTGGATTTTGTTGTCGCTGATTTCTTCACTCACGCCATTCCATGTTTTTGCGATGTTGTGATTCTGAGTTTCTCTGTGGTTGAGTGGACGTATGGAAGCAAGATATTCGTGTTTGATCCAGGTGGATTCGAGGGCGAATCCTTTCGAAGGGAGAGGGAATGATGTGATACATGGTGACATTCTGGAAATTGAAGATCTGCTACGGTTTTGAGCTATTTTGACAATTATAACTTATCCGGATGAATTTATGTCCTTGATGAAAGTTGTAGATCTCTTTGAGGACTATAAAATCCATATATGGCTCGCAATATTTGGACAACCGAAGCTCCGGATACGGACCGAAACTGTAGGGTGCTGAAGGAAGATACTATCTTTATTTTTCCTAAGTGTGGTTATTTTTCCCACATCGAATTTTAGGAGTTTTTCCTCCAAGTTTGTAGCCTATATAAGGCATTTCCTTGTATTTGAATAGGGAGCTTATTATTGAATCAAAAAAACTATTTTGGTTGAAATTCAGAGATTGAATTTTTATCATAAGAAACTTTCAGAGATTGAGTTTCTTTCAAGAAGTTTTCAGAGATTGGACTTCTTTCGGTTATCCTGAGATGGGGTAATTGGTTGGTGTTCCTGAGATGGGATCACCGTAGTAAATATTCTGAGATGGAGTATTTACATATCCTTTTGTTATTTTCGTTATATATATTCAAAAAGCCATAAAAATATACTTTTCATTGCTGAATCATTTGCTGTGCTTTAATCAACGATTTCAAAAAGCCATAAAAATATACTTTTCATTGCTGAATCATTTGCTGTGCTTTAATCAACGATCCTACGAGATTCGGTTTACATCAATTCTGGCCTCCGTTTTGCTTGCCGTTTGCGCCGGCATGCCTTATTTATCGTTCTGGTCGATATCACATCAGTACTTAAAAGAGAATTACAAACCTTGTTTCGTACTTTTTTCGTACCCATAGAGTACTTAACTGTGTGATTTTTTGATTCCTTGTACAAGGCCATTCTGGCCTCCGTTTTGCTTGCCGTTTGCGCCGGCGTGCCTTATTTATCGTTCTGGTCGATATCACATCAGTACTTCAAAGAGAATTACAAACGTTTTTTTCGTACACTTTTTCGTACCCATAGAGTATTTAACTGTGTGATTTTTGATTCTTTGTACAAGGCCATTCTGGCCTCCGTTTTGCTTGCCATTTGCGCCGGCGTGCCTTATTTATCGTTCTGGTCGATATCACATCAGTACTTCAAAGAGAATTACAAATGTTTTTTTTCGTACTCTTTTTTGTACCCATAGAGTACTTAACGGTGTGATTTTGATTCCTTGTACAAGGCCATTCTGGCCTCCGTTCTGCTTGCCGTTTGCGCCGGCGTGCCTTATTTATCGTTCTGGTCGATATCACATCAGTACTTAAAAGAGAATTACAAACGTTTTTTCCGTACTTTTTTTCGTACCCATAGAGTACTTAACAGTGTGACTTTTGATTCCTTGTACAAGGCCATTCTGGCCTCTGTTTTGGTTGCCGTTTGCGCCGGCGTGCCTTATTTATCGTTCTGGTCGTTATCACATCAGTACTTCAAAGATAATTACAAACATTTTTTTTCATTCTTTTTTTCGTACCCATAGAGTACTTAACTGTGTGATTTTTGATTCCTTGTACAAGGCCAATCTGTCCTCCGTTTTGTTTGCCGTTTGCGCCGGCATGCCTTATTTATCGTTCTGGTCGATAACACATCAGTACTTCAAAGAGAATTACAAACGTTTTTTTCGTACCATAGAGTACTTAACTGTGTGATTTTTGATTCCTTGTACTAGGCCATTCTGACCTCCGTTTTGCTTGCCGTTTGCGCCGGCGTGCCTTATTTATCGTTCTATTCGATATCACAACAGTACTTTAAAGAGAATTACAAATGTTTTTTTTCGTACTTTTTTTCATACCCATAGAGTACTTAACTGTGTTATTTTTGATTCCTTGTACAAGGCCATTCTGGCCTCCGTTTTGCTTGCCGTTTGCGCCGGCGTGCCTTATATATCGTTCTGGTCGATATCACATCAGTACTTCAATAAGAATTACAAACGTATTTTTTCATACTTTTTTTCGTACCCATGGAGTACTTAACTGTGTGATTTTTGATTCCTTGTTCAAGGCCATTCTGGCCTCCGTTTTGCATGCTGTTTGCGACGGAGTGCCTTTATTATCGTTCTGGTCGAAACCACATCAGTACTTCAAAGATAATTACAAACGTTTTTTTCGTACCCATAGAGTACTTAACTGTGTGATTTTTGATTCCTTGTACATGGCCATTCGGACTCCGTTTTTTGCTTGCCGTTTGCGCCGGCGTGCCTTATTTATCGTTCGGTCGATATCACAACGTAGTTCAAAGAGAATTACAAAACTTTTTTTTTCGTACTTTTTTTCGTACCCATAGAGTACTTAACTGTGTGATTTTTGATTCCTTGTACAAATCCATTCTGGCCTCCGTTTTGCTTGCCGTTTGCGCCGGCGTGCCTTATTTATCGTTCTGGTCGATATCGCATCAGTACATCAAAGATAATTACAAACGTTTTTTTCGTACTTTTTTCGTTCCCATAGAGTACTTAACTGTGTGATTTTTGATTCTTTGTACAATGCCATTCTGGCCTCCGTTTTGCTTGCCGTTTGCGCCGGCGTGCCTTATTTATCGTTCTGGTCGATATCACATCAGTACTTCAAAGAGAATTACAAACGTTTTTATTCGTACTCTTTTTTGTACCCATAGAGTACTTAACGGTGTGATTTTGATTTTTTGTACAAGGCCATTCTGGCCTCCGTTTTGCTTGCCGTTTGCGCCGGCGTGCCTTATTTATCGTTCTGGTCAATAACACATTTGTACTTCAATGAGAATTACAAACGTTTTTTTCGTACTTTGTTTTGTACCGATAGAGTACGTAACGGTGTGATTTTTGATTCCTTGTACAAGGCCATTCTGACCTCCGTTTTGCTTGCCGATTGCGGCGGCGTTCCTTCTTTATCGTTCTGGTCAATACCATATCAGTACTTCAAAGAGAATTACAAACTTTTTTTTTCGTACTTTTTTTCGTACCAATAGAGTACTTAACTGTGTGACTTTTGATTCCTTGTACAAGGCCATTATGGCCTCCGTTTTGCTTGCCGTTTGCGCCGGCATGCCTTATTTATCGTTCTGGTCGATATCACATCAGTACTTCAAAGAGAATTACAAACGTTTTTTTTCGTACCCATAGAGTTCTTAACTGTGTGATTTTTATTCCTTGTACAAGGCCATTCTCGCCTCCGTTTTGATTGCCGTTTGCGCCGGCGTGCCTTATTTATCGTTCTTGTCGATATCACAACAGTACTTCAAAGCGAATTACAAATGTTTTTTTCGTACTTTTTTTCGTACCCATAGAGTACTTAACTGTGTGATTTTTGATTCCTTGTACAAGGCCATTCTGGCCTCCATTTTGCTTGCCGTTTGCGCCGGCGTGCCTTATTTATCGTTCTGGTCGATATCACAACTGTAGTTCAAAGAAAATTACAAATGTTTTTTTTCGTACTTTTTTTCGTACCCATAGAGTACTTAACTGTGTGATTTTTGATTCCTTGTACAAGGCCATTCTGGCCACCGTTTTGCTTGCCGTTTGCGCCGGCGTGCCTTATTTATCGTTCTGGTTGATATCACATCAGTACTTCAAAGAGAATTACAAACGTTTTTTTTCGTACCCATAGAGTTCTTAACTGTGTGATTTTTATTCCTTGTACAAGGCCATTCTCGCCTCCGTTTTGATTGCCGTTTGCGCCGGCGTGCCTTATTTATCGTTCTTGTCGATATCACAACAGTACTTCAAAGAGAATTACAAATGTTTTTTTCGTACTTTTTTTCGTACCCATAGAGTACTTAACTGTGTGATTTTTGATTCCTTGTACAAGGCCATTCTGGCCTCCATTTTGCTTGCCGTTTGCGCCGGCGTGCCTTATTTATCGTTCTGGTCGATATCACAACTGTAGTTCAAAGAGAATTACAAATGTTTTTTTTCGTACTTTTTTCGTACCCATAGAGTACTTAACTGTGTGATTTTTGATTCCTTGTACAAGGCCATTCTGGCCACCGTTTTGCTTGCCGTTTGCGCCGGCGTGCCTTATATATCGTTCTGGTCGATATCACATCAGTACTTCAATGAGAATTACAAACGTATTTTTTCGTACTTTTTTCGTACCCATGGAGTACTTAACTGTGTGATTTTTGATTCCTTGTTCAAGGCCATTCTGGCCTCCGTTTTGCATGCCGTTTGCGACGGAGTGCCTTTATTATCGTTCTGGTCAAAACCACATCAGTACTTCAAAGATAATTACAAAAAACTTTTTTTCGTACCCATAGAGTACTTAACGTGTGATTTTTGATTCCTTGTACAAGGCCATTCTGGACTCTGTTTTGCTTGCTGTTTGCGCCGGCGTGCCTTATTTATCGTTCTGGTCGATATCACAATAGTAGTTCAAAGAGAATTACAAAACTTTTTTTTTTCGTACTTTTTTTCGTACCAATAGAGTACTTAACTGTGTGATTTTTGATTCCTTGTACAAATCCATTCTGGCCTCCGTTTTGCTTGCCGTTTGCGCCGGCGTGCCTTATTTATCGTTCTGGTCGATATCGCATCAGTACATCAAAGATAATTACAAACGTTTTTTTCGTACTTTTTTTCGTTCCCATAGAGTACTTAAGCGTGTGATTTTTGATTCTTTGTACAATGCCATTCTGGCCTCCGTTTTGCTTGCCGTTTGCGCCGGCGTGCCTTATTTATCGTTCTGGTCGATATCACATCAGTACTTCAAAGAGAATTACAAACGTTTTTATTCGTACTCTTTTTTGTACCCATAGAGTACTTAACGGTGTGATTTTGATTTTTTGTACAAGGCCATTCTGGCCTCCGTTTTGCTTGCCGTTTGCGCCGGCGTGCCTTATTTATCGTTCTGGTCGATAACACATTTGTACTTCAATGAGAATTACAAACGTTTTTTTCGTACTTTGTTTTGTACCGATAGAGTACGTAACGGTGTGATTTTTGATTCCTTGTTCAAGGCCATTCTGACCTCCGTTTTGCTTGCCGTTTGCGGCGGCGTTCCTTCTTTATCGTTCTGGTCGATACCATATCAGTACTTCAAAGAGAATTACAAACTTTTTTTTTCGTACTTTTTTTCGTACCAATAGAGTACTTAACTGTGTGACTTTTGATTCCTTGTACAAGGCCATTATGGCCTCCGTTTTGCTTGCCGTTTGCGCCGGCGTGCCTTATTTATCGTTCTGGTCGATATCACATCAGTACTTCAAAGAGAATTACAAACGTTTTTTTTTTTTTTTTCGTACCCATAGAGTTCTTAATCGTGTGATTTTTATTCCTTGTACAAGCCCATTCTCGCCTCCGTTTTGATTGCCGTTTGCGCCGGCGTGCCTTATTTATCGTTCTGGTCGATACCACAACAGTACATCAAAGAGAATTACAAACGTTTTTTTCGTACTTTTTTCGTACCCATAGAGTACTTAACGGTGTGATTTTTGATTCCTTGTACAAGGCCATTCTGGCCTCCGTTTTGCTTGCCGTTTGCGCCGGCGTGCCTTATTTATCGTTCTGGTCGATATCACATCAGTACTTCAAAGAGAATTACAAACGTTTTTTTTCGTACTTTTTTTCGTATCTATAGAGTACTTAACTGTGTGATTTTTGATTCCTTGTACAAGGCCATTATGGCCTCCGTTTTGCTTGCCGTTTGCGCCGGCGTGCCTTATTTATCGTTCTGGTCGATAACACATTAGTACTTCAATGAGAATTACAAACGATTTTTTTCATACTTTGTTTCGTACCCATAGAGTACTAAACGGTGTGATTTTTGATTCCTTGTACAAGGCCATTCTGGCCTCCGTTTTGCTTGCCGTTTGCGCCGGCGTGCCTTATTTATCGTTCTGGTCGATATCACATCAGTACTTCAAAGAGAATTACAAACATTTTTTTCGTACTTTTTTTCGTACCCATAGAGTACTTAACCGTGTGATTTTTGATTCCTTGTACAAGGCCATTCGGCCTCCGTTTTGCTTGCCGTTTGCGCCGGCGTGCATTATTTATCGTTCGGTCGATATCACATCGTACTTCAAAGAGAATTACAAACGTTTTTTTTCGTACATTTTTTCGTACCCATAGAGTACTTAACTCGTGTGATTTTTGATTCCTTGTACAAGGCCATTCGCCTCCGTTTTGCTTGCCGTTTGCGCCGGCGTGCCTTATTTATCGTTCGGTCGATATCACATCGTACTTCAAAGAGAATTACAAACGTTTTTTTTCGTACTTTTTTTCGTACCCATAGAGTACTTAACGGTGTGATTTTTGATTCCTTGTACAAGGCCATTCGGCCTCCGTTTTGCTTGCCGTTTGCGCCGGCGTGCCTTATTTATCGTTCGGTCGATATCACATCGTACTTCAAAGAGAATTACAAACGTTTTTTTTCGTACTTTTTTTCGTACCCATAGAGTACTTAACTCGTGTGATTTTTGATTCCTTGTACAAGGCCATTCGCCTCCGTTTTGCTTGCCGTTTGCGCCGGCGTGCCTTATTTATCGTTCGGTCGATATCACATCGTACTTCAAAGAGAATTACAAACGTTTTTTTTCGTACTTTTTTTCGTACCCATAGAGTACTTAACTGTGTGATTTTTGACTCCTTGTACAAGGCCATTCTGGCCTCCGTTTTGCATGCCGTTTGCGCCGGCGTGCCTTATTTATCGTTCGGGTCGATATCACATCAGTACTTCAAAGAGAATTACAAATGTTTTTTTCGTACTTTTTTTCGTACCCATAGAGTACTTAACGTGTGATTTTTGATTCCTTGTACAAGGCCATTCGGCCTCCGTTTTGCTTGCCGTTTGCGCCGGCGTGCCTTATTTATCGTTCGGTCGATATCACATCGTACTTCAAAGAGAATTACAAACGTTTTTTTTCGTACTTTTTTTCGTACCCATAGAGTACTTAACTGTGTGATTTTTGATTCCTTGTACAAGGCCATTCTGGCCTCCGTTTTGCTTGCCGTTTGCGCTGGCGTGCCTTATTTATCGTTCTGGTTGATATCACTCGTACTTCAAAGAGAATTACAAAACGTTTTTTTCATACTTTTTTTCGTACCCATAGAGTACTTAACTGTGTGATTTTGATTCCTTGTACAAGGCCATTCTGGCCTCCGTTTTGCTTGCCGTTTGCGCCGGCGTGCCTTATTTATCGTTCGGTCGATACACATCGGTACTTCAAAGAGAATTACAAACGTTTTTTTTCGTACTTTGTTTCGTACCCATAGAGTACTTAACGGTGTGATTTTTGATTCCTTGTACAAGGCCATTCTGGCCTCCGTTTTGCTTGCCGTTTGCGCCGGCGTGCCTTATTTATCGTTCTGGTCGATAACACATCAGTACTTCAATGAGAATTACAAACGATTTTTTTCGTACTTTGTTTCGTACCCATAGAGTACTTAACGTGTGATTTTTGATTCCTTGTACAAGGCCATTCGACCTCCGTTTTGCTTGCCGTTTGCGCCGGCGTGCCTTATTTATCGTTCGGTCGATACCACATCGTACTTCAAAGAGAATTACAAATTTTTTTTCGTTTTTTTCGTACCCATAGAGTACTTAACGTGTGATTTTTGATTCCTTGTACAAGGCCATTCTCGGCCTCCGTTTTGCTTGCCGTTTGCGCCGGCGTGCCTTATTTATCGTTCGGTCGATATCACATCGTACTTCAAAGAGAATTACAAACGTTTTTTTCGTACTTTTTTTCGTACCCATAGAGTACTTAACTTGTGTGATTTTTGATTCCTTGTACAAGGCCATTCGGCCTCCGTTTTGCTTGCCGTTTGCGCCGGCGTGCCTTATTTATCGTTCTGGTCGATAACACATCAGTACTTCAAAGAGAATTACAAACGTTTTTTCGTACTTTTTTTGTACCCATAGAGTACTTAACTGTGTGATTTTTGATTCCTTGTACAAGGCCATTTGACCTCCGTTTTGCTTGCCGTTTGCGCCGGCGTGCCTTATTTATCGTTCTGGTCGATATCACATCGGTACTTCAAAGAGAATTACAAACGTTTTTTTTTCGTACTTTTTTTCGTACCCATAGAGTACTTAACGTGTGATTTTTGATTCCTTGTACAAGGCCATTCGGCCTCCGTTTTGCTTGCCGTTTGCGCCGGCGTGCCTTATTTATCGTTCGGTCGATATCACATCGTACTTCAAAGAGAATTACAAACGTTTTTTTCGTACTTTTTTTTCGTACCCATAGAGTACTTAACTCGTGTGATTTTTGATTCCTTGTACAAGGCCATTCGGCCTCCGTTTTGCTTGCCGTTTGCGCCGGCGTGCCTTATTTATCGTTCGGTCGATATCACATCGTACTTCAAAGAGAATTACAAACGTTTTTTTTCGTACTTTTTTTTTCGTACCCATAGAGTACTTAATCGTGTGATTTTTGATTCCTTGTACAAGGCCATTCGGCCTCCGTTTTGTTTGCCGTTTGCGCCGGCGTGCCTTATTTATCGTTCGGTCGATATCACATCGGTACTTCAAAGAGAATTACAAACGTTTTTTTCGTACTTTTTTTGTACCCATAGAGTACTTAACGGTGTGATTTTGATTCCTTGTACAAGGCCATTCGGCCTCCGTTTTGCTTGCCGTTTGCGCCGGCGTGCCTTATTTATCGTTCGGTCGATATCACATCGTACTTCAAAGAGAATTACAAACGTTTTTTTTCGTACTTTTTTTCGTACCCATAGAGTACTTAACGTGTGATTTTTGATTCCTTGTACAAGGCCATTCGGCCTCCGTTTTGCTTGCCGTTTGCGCCGGCGTGCCTTATTTATCGTTCGGTCGATATCACATCGTACTTCAAAGAGAATTACAAACGTTTTTTTTCGTACTTTTTTTCGTACCCATAGAGTACTTAACGTGTGATTTTTGATTCGTTGTACAAGGCCATTCGGCCTCCGTTTTGCTTGCCGTTTGCGCCGGCGTGCCTTATTTATCGTTCGGTCGATATCACATCAAGTATTTCAAAGAGAATTACAAAAGTTTTTTTCGTACTTTTTTTTCGTACCCATAGAGTACTTAGCGTGTGATTTTTGATTCCTTGTACAAGGCCATTCGGCCTCCGTTTTGCTTGCCGTTTGCGCCGGCGTGCCTTATTTATCGTTCGGTCGATATCACATCGTACTTCAAAGAGAATTACAAACGTTTTTTTTCGTACTTTTTTTCGTACCCATAGAGTACTTAACGTGTGATTTTTGATTCCTTGTACAAGGCCATTCGGCCTCCGTTTTGCTTGCCGTTTGCGCCGGCGTGCCTTATTTATCGTTCGGTCGATATCACATCGTACTTCAAAGAGAATTACAAACGTTTTTTTTCGTACTTTTTTTTCGTACCCATAGAGTACTTAACAGTGTGATTTTTGATTCCTTGTACAAGGCCATTCTAGCCTCCGTTTTGCTTGCCGTTTGCGCCGGCGTGCCTTATTTATCGTTCGGTCGATATCACATCGTACTTAAAAGAGAATTACAAACGTTTTTTTTCGTACTTTTTTCGTACCCATAGAGTACTTAACTGTGTGATTTTTGATTCCTTGTACAAGGCCATTCTGGCCTCCGTTTTGCTTGCCGTTTACGCCGGCGTGCCTTATATATCGTTGGGGTCGATATCACAACAGTACTACAAAGAGAATTACAAATGTATTTTTTCGTACTTTTTTTCGTACCCATAGAGTACTTAACTGTGTGATTTTTGATTCCTTGTACAAGGCCATTCTAGCCTCCGTTTTGCTTGCCGTTTGCACCGGCGTGCCTTATTTATCGATCTGGTCGATAACACATCAGTACTTCAAGAGAATTACAAACGTTTTTTTTGTACTCTTTTTCGTACCCATAGAGTACTTAACGGTGTGTGATCCTTGTACGCCATTCGGCCTCCGTTTTGCTTGCCGTTTGCGCCGGCGTGCCTTATTTATCGTTCGGTCGATATCACATCGTACTTCAAAGAGAATTACAAACATTTTTTTCGTACTTTTTTTCGTACCTATAGAGTACTTAACGTGTGATTTTTGATTCCTTGTACAAGGCCATTCGGCCTCCGTTTTGCTTGCCGTTTGCGCCGGCGTGCCTTATTTATCGTTCGGTCGATATCACATCGTACTTCAAAGAGAATTACAAATGTTTTTTTTCGTACTTTTTTTCGTACCCATAGAGTACTTAACCGTGTGATTTTTGATTCCTTGTACAAGGCCATTCTGGCCTCCGTTTTGCGTGGCGTTTGCGCCGGCGTGCCTTATTTATCGTTCTGGTCGATATCACATCAGTACTTCAGAGAGAATTACAAATGTTTTTTTGTACTTTTTTCGTACCCATAGAGTACTTAACGGTGTGATTTTTGATTCCTTGTACAAGGCCATTCTTGATGTGATACATGGTGACATTCTGGAAATTGATACATGGTGACATTCGGAAATTGAATCTGCTACGGTTTTGAGCTATTTTGACAATTATAACTTATCCGGATGAATTTATGTCCTTGATGAAAGTTGTAGATCTCTTTGAGGACTATAAAATCCATATATGGCTCGCAATATTTGGACAACCGAAGCTCCGGATACGGACCGAAACGTAGGGTGCTTTGAAGGAAGATACTATCTTTATTTTTCCTAAGTGTGGTTATTTTTCCCACATCGAATTTTAGGAGTTTTTCCTCCAAGTTTGTAGCCTATATAAGGCATTTCCTTGTATTTGAATAGGGAGCTTATTATTGAATCAAAAAAACTATTTTGGTTGAAATTCAGAGATTGAATTTTTATCATAAGAAACTTTCAGAGATTGAGTTTCTTTCAAGAAGTTTTCAGAGATTGGACTTCTTTCGGTTATCCTGAGATGGGGTAATTGGTTTGTGTTCCTGAGATGGGATCACCGTAGTAAATATTCTGAGATGGAGTATTTACATATCATTTTGTTATTTTCGTTATATATATTCAAAAAGCCATAAAAATATACTTTTCATTGCTGAATCGTTTGCTGTGCTTTAATCAACGATTTCAAAAAGCCATAAAAATATACTTTTCATTTCGAATCATTTTTTGTGCTTTAATCAACGATCCTACGAGATTCGGTTTACATCAATTCGGCCTCCGTTTTGCTTGCCGTTTGCGCCGGCATGCCTTATTTATCGTTCGGTCGATATCACATCGTACTTAAAAGAGAATTACAAACCGTTTTGTTTCGTACTTTTTTTCGTACCCATAGAGTACTTAATCGTGTGATTTTTTGATTCCTTGTACAAGGCCATTTCGGCCTCCGTTTTGCTTGCCGTTTGCGCCGGCGTGCCTTATTTATCGTTCGGTCGATATCACATCGTACTTCAAAGAGAATTACAAACGTTTTTTTCGTACTTTTTTTCGTACCCATAGAGTATTTAACCGTGTGATTTTTGATTCTTTGTACAAGGCCATTCGGCCTCCGTTTTGCTTGCCATTTGCGCCGGCGTGCCTTATTTATCGTTCTGGTCGATATCACATCAGTACTTCAAAGAGAATTACAAATGTTTTTTTTCGTACTCTTTTTTGTACCCATAGAGTACTTAACGGTGTGATTTTGATTCCTTGTACAAGGCCATTCTGGCCTCCGTTTTGCTTGCCGTTTGCGCCGGCGTGCCTTATTTATCGTTCTGGTCGATATCACATCAGTACTTAAAAGAGAATTACAAACGTTTTTTCCGTACTTTTTTTCGTACCCATAGAGTACTTAACAGTGTGACTTTTGATTCCTTGTACAAGGCCATTCTGGCCTCTGTTTTGGTTGCCGTTTGCGCCGGCGTGCCTTATTTATCGTTCTGGTCGTTATCACATCAGTACTTCAAAGATAATTACAAACATTTTTTTTCATTCTTTTTTTCGTACCCATAGAGTACTTAACTGTGTGATTTTTGATTCCTTGTACAAGGCCAATCTGTCCTCCGTTTTGTTTGCCGTTTGCGCCGGCATGCCTTATTTATCGTTCTGGTCGATAACACATCAGTACTTCAAAGAGAATTACAAACGTTTTTTTTCGTTTTTTTCGTACCCATAGAGTACTTAACCGTGTGATTTTTGATTCCTTGTACAAGGCCATTCGACCTCCGTTTTGCTTGCCGTTTGCGCCGGCGTGCCTTATTTATCGTTCTATTCGATATCACAACAGTACTTTAAAGAGAATTACAAATGTTTTTTTTCGTACTTTTTTTTCATACCCATAGAGTACTTAACTGTGTTATTTTTGATTCCTTGTACAAGGCCATTCTGGCCTCCGTTTTGCTTGCCGTTTGCGCCGGCGTGCCTTATATATCGTTCTGGTCGATATCACATCAGTACTTCAATAAGAATTACAAACGTATTTTTTCATACTTTTTTTCGTACCCATGGAGTACTTAACTGTGTGATTTTTGATTCCTTGTTCAAGGCCATTCTGGCCTCCGTTTTGCATGCTGTTTGCGACGGAGTGCCTTTATTATCGTTCTGGTCGAAACCACATCAGTACTTCAAAGATAATTACAAACGTTTTTTTCGTACCCATAGAGTACTTAACTGTGTGATTTTTGATTCCTTGTACATGGCCATTCTGGACTCTGTTTTGCTTGCTGTTTGCGCCGGCGTGCCTTATTTATCGTTCTGGTCGATATCACAACAGTAGTTCAAAGAGAATTACAAAACTTTTTTTTTCGTACTTTTTTTCGTACCCATAGAGTACTTAACTGTGTGATTTTTGATTCCTTGTACAAATCCATTCTGGCCTCCGTTTTGCTTGCCGTTTGCGCCGGCGTGCCTTATTTATCGTTCTGGTCGATATCGCATCAGTACATCAAAGATAATTACAAACGTTTTTTTCGTACTTTTTTCGTTCCCATAGAGTACTTAACTGTGTGATTTTTGATTCTTTGTACAATGCCATTCTGGCCTCCGTTTTGCTTGCCGTTTGCGCCGGCGTGCCTTATTTATCGTTCTGGTCGATATCACATCAGTACTTCAAAGAGAATTACAAACGTTTTTATTCGTACTCTTTTTTGTACCCATAGAGTACTTAACGGTGTGATTTTTTTTTTGTACAAGGCCATTCGGCCTCCGTTTTGCTTGCCGTTTGCGCCGGCGTGCCTTATTTATCGTTCGGTCAATAACACATTTGTACTTCAATGAGAATTACAAACGTTTTTTTCGTACTTTGTTTTGTTCCGATAGAGTACGTAACGGTGTGATTTTTGATTCCTTGTACAAGGCCATTCTGACCTCCGTTTTGCTTGCCGATTGCGGCGGCGTTCCTTCTTTATCGTTCTGGTCAATACCATATCAGTACTTCAAAGAGAATTACAAACTTTTTTTTTCGTACTTTTTTTCGTACCAATAGAGTACTTAACTGTGTGACTTTTGATTCCTTGTACAAGGCCATTATGGCCTCCGTTTTGCTTGCCGTTTGCGCCGGCATGCCTTATTTATCGTTCTGGTCGATATCACATCAGTACTTCAAAGAGAATTACAAACGTTTTTTTTCGTACCCATAGAGTTCTTAACTGTGTGATTTTTATTCCATGTACAAGGCCATTCTCGCCTCCGTTTTGATTGCCGTTTGCGCCGGCGTGCCTTATTTATCGTTCTTGTCGATATCACAACAGTACTTCAAAGCGAATTACAAATGTTTTTTTCGTACTTTTTTTCGTACCCATAGAGTACTTAGCGTGTGATTTTTGATTCCTTGTACAAGGCCATTCGGCCTCCATTTTGCTTGCCGTTTGCGCCGGCGTGCCTTATTTATCGTTCGGTCGATATCACATCGCGTAGTTCAAAGAAAATTACAAATGTTTTTTTTCGTACTTTTTTTCGTACCCATTGAGTACTTAAGCGTGTGATTTTTGATTCCTTGTACAAGGCCATTACGGCCACCGTTTTGCTTGCCGTTTGCGCCGGCGTGCCTTATTTATCGTTCGGTTGATATCACATCGTACTTCAAAGAGAATTACAAACGTTTTTTTTCGTTTTTTTTCGTACCCATAGAGTTCTTAACTCGTGTGATTTTTATTCCTTGTACAAGGCCATTCTCGCCTCCGTTTTGATTGCCGTTTGCGCCGGCGTGCCTTATTTATCGTTCTTGTCGATATCACAACAATACTTCAAAGAGAATTACAAATGTTTTTTTCGTACTTTTTTTCGTACCCATAGAGTACTTAACTGTGTGATTTTTGATTCCTTGTACAAGGCCATTCTGGCCTCCATTTTGCTTGCCGTTTGCGCCGGCGTGCCTTATTTATCGTTCTGGTCGATATCACAACTGTAGTTCAAAGAGAATTACAAATGTTTTTTTTCGTACTTTTTTTCGTACCCATAGAGTACTTAAGCGTGTGATTTTTGATTCCTTGTACAAGGCCATTCTCGGCCACCGTTTTGCTTGCCGTTTGCGCCGGCGTGCCTTATATATCGTTCTGGTCGATATCACATCAGTACTTCAATGAGAATTACAAACGTATTTTTTCGTACTTTTTTCGTACCCATGGAGTACTTAACTGTGTGATTTTTGATTCCTTGTTCAAGGCCATTCTGGCCTCCGTTTTGCATGCCGTTTGCGACGGAGTGCCTTTATTATCGTTCTGGTCAAAACCACATCAGTACTTCAAAGATAATTACAAAAAAAAATTTCGTACCCATAGAGTACTTAACTGTGTGATTTTTGATTCCTTGTACAAGGCCATTCTGGACTCTGTTTTGCTTGCTGTTTGCGCCGGCGTGCCTTATTTATCGTTCTGGTCGATATCACACACGTAGTTCAAAGAGAATTACAAAGTTTTTTTTTTCGTACCAATAGAGTACTTAACTGTGTGATTTTTGATTCCTTGTACAAATCCATTCTGGCCTCCGTTTTGCTTGCCGTTTGCGCCGGCGTGCCTTATTTATCGTTCTGGTCGATATCGCATCAGTACATCAAAGATAATTACAAACGTTTTTTTCGTACTTTTTTTCGTTCCCATAGAGTACTTAACTGTGTGATTTTTGATTCTTTGTACAATGCCATTCTGGCCTCCGTTTTGCTTGCCGTTTGCGCCGGCGTGCCTTATTTATCGTTCTGGTCGATATCACATCAGTACTTCAAAGAGAATTACAAACGTTTTTATTCGTACTCTTTTTTGTACCCATAGAGTACTTAACGGTGTGATTTTGATTTTTTGTACAAGGCCATTCTGGCCTCCGTTTTGCTTGCCGTTTGCGCCGGCGTGCCTTATTTATCGTTCTGGTCGATAACACATTTGTACTTCAATGAGAATTACAAACGTTTTTTTCGTACTTTGTTTTGTACCGATAGAGTACGTAACGGTGTGATTTTTGATTCCTTGTTCAAGGCCATTCTGACCTCCGTTTTGCTTGCCGTTTGCGGCGGCGTTCCTTCTTTATCGTTCTGGTCGATACCATATCAGTACTTCAAAGAGAATTACAAACTTTTTTTTTCGTACTTTTTTTCGTACCAATAGAGTACTTAACTGTGTGACTTTTGATTCCTTGTACAAGGCCATTATGGCCTCCGTTTTGCTTGCCGTTTGCGCCGGCGTGCCTTATTTATCGTTCTGGTCGATATCACATCAGTACTTCAAAGAGAATTTCAAACATTTTTTTTCGTACCCATAGAGTTCTTAACTGTGTGATTTTTATTCCTTGTACAAGCCCATTCTCGCCTCCGTTTTGATTGCCGTTTGCGCCGGCGTGCCTTATTTATCGTTCTTGTCGATATCACATCGTACTTCAAAGAGAATTACAAATGTTTTTTTCGTACTTTTTTTCGTACCCATAGAGTACTTAAGCGTGTGATTTTTGATTCCTTGTACAAGGCCATTCGGCCTCCATTTTGCTTGCCGTTTGCGCCGGCGTGCCTTATTTATCGTTCGGTCGATATCACAATCGTAGTTCAAAGAGAATTACAAATGTTTTTTTTCGTACTTTTTTTCGTACCCATAGAGTACTTAATCGTGTGATTTTTGATTCCTTGTACAAGGCCATTCGGCCACCGTTTTGCTTGCCGTTTGCGCCGGCGTGCCTTATTTATCGTTCTGGTCGATATCACATCAGTACTTCAAAGAGAATTACAAAAAACAATTCGTACTCTTTTTCGTACCCATAGAGTACTTAACGGTGTGATTTTTGATTCCTTGTACAAGGCCATTCTAGCCTCCGTTTTGCTTGCCGTTTGCGCCGGCGTGCCTTATTTATCGTTCTGGTCGATAACACATCAGTACTTCAATGAGAATTACAAACTATTTTTTTCGTACTTTGTTTCATACCCATAGAGTACTTAACTGTGTGATTTTTGATTCCTTGTACAAGGCCATTCTGACCTCCGTTTTGCTTGACGTTTGCACCGGCGTGAATTATTTATCGTTCTGGTCGATACCACATCAGTACTTCAAAGAGAATTACAAACGTTTTTTTTCGTACCAATAGAGTACTTAACTGTGTGATTTTTGATTCCTTGCACAAGGCCATTCTGGCCTCCGTTTTGCTTGCCCTTTGCGCCGGCATACCTTATTTATCGTTCTGGTCGATATCACATCAGTACTTCAAAGAGAATTACAAAAGATTTTTTTTGTACTTTTTTTCGTACCCATAGAGTACTTAACTTTGTGATTTTTGATTCCTTGTACAAGGCCATTCTGGCCTCCATTTTGCTTGCCGTGTGCGCCGGCGGGCCTTATTTATCGTTCGGTCGATACACACATCAAAGAGACTTCAAAGAGAATTACAAACTTTTTTTTCGTACTTTTTTTCGTTCCCATAGAGTACTTAACTTCGTGTGATTTTTGATTCTTTGTACAAGGCCATTCGGCCTCCGTTTTGCTTGCCGTTTGCGCCGGCGTGCCTTATTTATCGTTCGGTCGATATCACATCGTACTTCAAAGAGAATTACAAACGTTTTTTTTCGTACCCATAGAGTACTTAACTGTGTGATTTTTATTCCTTGTACAAGGCCATTCTGGCCTCCGTTTTGCTTGCCGTTTGCGCCGGCGTGCCTTATTTATCGTTCTGGTCGATATCACATCAGTACTTCAAAGAGAATTACAAATGTTTTTTTCGTACTCTTTTTTGTACCCGTAGAGTACTTAACGGTGTGATTTTGATTTTTTGTACAAGGACATTCTGGACTCCGTTTTGCTTGCCGTTTGCGCGGGCCTGCCTTATTTATCGTTCTGGTCGATAACACATCAGTACTTCAATGAGAATTACAAACGTTTTTTTCGTACTTTGTTTTGTACCGATAGAGTACGTAACGGTGTGATTTTAGATTCCTTGTATAATGCCATTTTGGCCTCCGTTTTGCTTGCCGTTTGCGCCGGCGTGCCTTATTTATCGTTCTGGTCGATATCACATCAGTACTTTAAAGAGAATTAAAAACGTTTTTTTTTCGAACTCGTTGAGTACTTAACGGTGTGATTTCTGATTCCTTGTACAAGGCCATTCTGGCCTCCGGTTTGCCTACCGTTTGCGCCGACGTGCCTTATTTATCGTTCTGGTCGATAACACATCAGTACTTGAATGAGAATTACAAACGATTTTTTACGTACTTTGTTTCGTACCCATAGAGTACTTAACTGTGTGATTTTTGATTCCTTGTACAAGGGCATTCTGGCCTACGTTTTGCTTGCCGTTTTCACCGGCGTGCCTTATTTATCATTCTGGTTGATAACACATCAGAACTTCAATGAGAATTACAAACGATTTTTTTCGTACTTTGTTTCGTACCCATAGAGTACTTAACTGTGTGATTTTGATTCCTTGTACAAGGCCAATCTGACCTCCGTTTTGCTTGCCGTTTGCGCCGGCGTGCCTTATTTATCGTTCTGGTCGATACCACATTAGTACTTCAAAGAGAATTACAAACATTTTTTTTCGTACTTTTTCGTACCCATAGAGTACTTAACTGTGTGATTTTTGATTCCTTGTACAAGGCCATTCTGGCCTCCGTTTTGGTTGCCGTTTGCGCCGGCGTGCCTTATTTATCGTTCTGGTCGATATCACATCAGTACTTCAAAGAGAATTACAAACGTTTTTTTTCATTCTTTTTTTCGTACCCATAGAGTACTTAACTTTGTGATTTTTGATTCCTTGTACAAGGCCATTCTGGCCTCCGTTTTGCTTGCCGTTTGCGCCGGCGTGCCTTATTTATCGTTCTGGTCGATAACACATCATTACTTCAAAGAGAATTACAAACGTTTTTTTCGTACCCATAGAGTACTTAACGGTGTGATTTTTGATTCCTTGTACTAGGCCATTCTGACCTCCGTTTTGCTTGCCGTTTGCGCCGGCGTGCCTTATTTATCGTTCGGTCGATATCACACGTACTTCAAAGAGAATTACAAATGTTTTTTTTTCGTACTTTTTTCCCGTACCCATAGAGTACTTAACCGTGTGATTTTTGATTCCTTGTACAAGGCCATTCGGCCTCCGTTTTGCTTGCCGTTTGCGCCGGCGTGCCTTATTTATCGTTCGGTCGATATCACATCGTACTTCAAAGAGAATTACAAATGTTTTTTTTCGTACTCTTTTCGTACCCATAGAGTACTTAACGGTGTGATTTTTTATTCCTTATACAAGGCCATTCTGGCCTCCTTTTTGCTTGCGGTTTGCGCCGGCGTGCCTTATTTATTGTTCTGGTCGATAAAAAATCAGTACTTCAATGAGAATGACAAACGATTTTTTTCATACTTTTTTTCGTACCCATAGAGTACTTAACTGTGTGATTTTTGATTCCTTGTACAAGGCCATTCGACCTCCGTTTTGCTTGCCGTTTGCGCCGGCGTGCCTTATTTATCGTTCGGTCGATATCACATCGTACTTCAAAGAGAATTACAAACGTTTTTTTCGTACTTTTTTCGTACCCATAGAGTACTTAACCGTGTGATTTTTGATTCCTTGTACAAGGCCATTCGGCCTCCGTTTTGCTTGCCGTTTGCGCCGGCGTGCCTTATTTATCGTTCGGTCGATATCACATCGTACTTCAAAGAGAATTACAAACGTTTTTTTCGTATTCTTTTTTTCGTACCCATAGAGTACTTAATCGTGTGATTTTTGATTCCTTGTACAAGGCCATTCGGCCTCCGTTTTGCTTGCCGTTTGCGCCGGCGTGCCTTATTTATCGTTCGGTCGATATCACATCGTACTTCAAAGAGAATTACAAACGTTTTTTTCGTACTTTTTTTCGTACCCATAGAGTACTTAAGCGTGTGATTTTTGATTCCTTGTACAAGGCCATTCGGCCTCCGTTTTGCTTGCCGTTTGCGCCGGCGTGCCTTATTTATCGTTCTGTTCGATATCACAACAGTACTTCAAAGAGAATTACAAATGTTTTTTTTCGTACTTTTTTTCAAACCCATAGAGTACTTAACTATGTGATTTTTGATTCCTTGTACAAGGCCATTCTGGCCTCCGTTTTTCTTCCGTTTGTGCCGGCGTGCCTTATTTATCGTTCGGTCGATATCACATCAATTACTTCAAAGAGAATTACAAACGTTTTTTTTTCGTACTTTTTTTCGTACCCATAGAGTACTTAACTATGTGATTTTTGATTCCTTGTACAAGGCCATTCTGGCCTCCGTTTTGCTTGCCGTTTGCGCCGGCGTGCCTTATTTATCGTTCGGTCGATATCACATCGGTACTTCAAAGAGAATTACAAACGATTTTTTTCATACTTTTTTTCGTACCCATAGAGTACTTAATCGTGTGATTTTTGATTCCTTGTACAAGGCCATTCGGCCTCCGTTTTGCTTGCCGTTTGCGCCGGCGTGCCTTATTTATCGTTCTGGTCGATATCACATCAGTACTTCAAAGAGAATTACAAACATTTTTTTTTACTTTTTTTCGTACCCATAGAGTACTTAACGGTGTGATTTTTGATTCCTTGTACAAGGCCATTCTAGCCTCCGTTTTGCTTGCCGTTTGCGCCGGCGTGCCTTATTTATCGTTCTGGTCGATATCACATCAGTACTTCAAAGAGAATAACAAACGTTTTTTTTCCGTACTTTTTTCGTACCCATAGAGTACTTAACGTGTGATTTTTGATTCCTTGTACAAGGCCATTCGGCCTCCGTTTTGCTTACCGTTTGCGCCGGCGTACCTTATTTATCGTTCGGTCGATATCACATCGTACTTCAAAGAGAATTACAAACGTTTTTTTCGTACTTTTTTTCGTACCCATAGAGTACTTAATCGTGTGATTTTTGATTCCTTGTACAAGGCCATTCGGCCTCCGTTTTGCTTGCCGTTTGCGCCGGCGTGCCTTATTTATCGTTCGGTCGATATCACATCGTACTTCAAAGAGAATTACAAACGTTTTTTTTCGTACTTTTTTTCGTACCCATATAGAGTACTTAAGCGTGTGATTTTTGATTCCTTGTACAAGGCCATTCTGGCCTCCGTTTTGCTTGCCGTTTGCGCCGGCGTGCCTTATTTATCGTTCTGGTCGATATCACATCAGTACTTCAAAGAGAATTACAAATGTTTTTTTCGTACTTTTTTCGTACCCATAGAGTACTTAACTGTGTGATTTTTGATTCCTTGTACAAGGCCATTCTGGCCTCCGTTTTGCTTGCCGTTTGCGCCGGCGTGCCTTATTTATCGTTCTGGTCGATATCACATTAGTACTTCAAAGAGAATTACAAACATTTTTTTTTCGTACTTTTTTTCGTACCCATAGAGTACTTAACTGTGTGATTTTTGATTCCTTGTACAAGGCCATTCTGGCCTCCGTTTTGCTTGCCGTTTGCGCCGGCGTGCCTTATTTATCGTTCTGGTCGATATCACATCGTACTTCAAAGAGAATTACAAACATTTTTTTTCATACTTTTTTTCGTACCCATAGAGTACTTAACGTGTGATTTTTGATTCCTTGTACAAGGCCATTATGGCCTCCGTTTTGCTTGCCGTTTGCGCCGGCTTGCCTTATTTATCGTTCTGGTCGATATCACATCAGTACTTCAAAGAGAATTACAAACGTTTTTTTCATACTTTTTTCGTACCCATAGAGTACTTAACTGTGTGATTTTTGATTTCTTGTACAAGGCCATTCTGGCCTCCGTTTTGCTTGCCGTTTGCGCCGGCGTGCCTTATTTATCGTTCTGGTCGATAACACATCCACACTTCAATGAGAATTACAAACGTTTTTTTCGTAGTTTGTTTTGTACCCATAGAGTACTTAACGGTGTGATTTTTGATTCCTTGTACAAGGCCATTCGACCTCCGTTTTGCTTGCCGTTTGCGCCGGCATGCCTTATTTATCGTTCGGTCGATAACACATCGGTACTTCAAAGAGAATTACAAAAAGTTTTTTTCGTACTTTTTTCGTACCCATAAGAGTACTTAAGCGTGTGATTTTTGATTCCTTGTACAAGGCCATTCGGCCTCCGTTTTGCTTGCCGTTTGCGCCGGCGTGCCTTATTTATCGTTCGGTCGATACCACATCGTACTTCAAAGAGAATTACAAACGTTTTTTTTCGTACTTTTTTTCGTTCCCATAGAGTACTTAAGCGTGTGATTTTTGATTCCTTGTACAAGGCCATTCGGCCTCCGTTTTGCTTGCCGTTTGCGCCGGCGTGCCTTATTTATCGTTCGGTCGATATCACATCGGTACTTCAAAGAGAATTACAAACGTTTTTTTTCGTACTTTTTTTTGTACCCATAGAGTACTTAACGGTGTGATTTTTGATTCCTTGTACAAGGCCATTCGACCTCCGTTTTGCTTGCCGTTTGCGCCGGCGTGCCTTATTTATCGTTCGGTCGATACCACATCGTACTTCAAAGATAATTACAAACATTTTTTTTCGTACTTTTTTTCGTACCCATAGAGTACTTAACGTGTGATTTTTGATTCCTTGTACAAGGCCATTCTCGGCCTCCGTTTTGCTTGCCGTTTGCGCCGGCGTGCCTTATTTATCGTTCGGTCGATATCACATCGTACTTCAAAGAGAATTACAAACGTTTTTTTCGTACTTTTTTTCGTACCCATAGAGTACTTAACGGTGTGATTTTTGATTCCTTGTACAAGGCCATTCGCCTCCGTTTTGCTTGCCGTTTGCGCCGGCGTGCCTTCTTTATCGTTCGGTCGATAACACATCATTACTTCAATGAGAATTACAAATGATTTTTTTTCGTACTTTTTTTCGTACCCATAGAGTACTTAATCGTGTGATTTTTGATTCCTTGTACAAGGCCATTCGGCCTCCGTTTTGCTTGCCGTTTGCGCCGGCGTGCCTTATTTATCGTTCGGTCGATATCACATCGAGTACTTCAAAGAGAATTACAAACGATTTTTTTCGTACTTTTTCGTACCCATAGAGTACTTAACGGTGTGATTTTTGATTCCTTGTACAAGGCCATTCTGGCCTCCGTTTTGCTTGCCGTTTGCGCCGGCGTGCCTTATTTATCGTTCGGTCGATATCACACGTACTTCAAAGAGAATTACAAACGTTTTTTTCGTACTTTTTTTCGTACCCATAGAGTACTTAAGCGTGTGATTTTTGATTCCTTGTACAAGGCCATTCTATCCTCCGTTTTGCTTGCCGTTTGCGCCGGCGTGCCTTATTTATCGTTCTGGTCGATATCACAACAGTACTTCAAAGAGAATTACAAATGTTTTTTTTCGTACTTTTTTTCGTACCCATAGAGTACTTAACGTGTGATTTTTTATTCCTAGTACAAGGCCATTCTGGCCAGCGTTTTGCTGGCCGTTTGCGCCGGCATGCCTTATTTATCGTTCTGGTCGATATCACATCAGTACTTCAAAGAGAATTCCAAACGTTTTTTTCGTACCTATAGAGTACTTAACTGTGTGATTTTTGATTCCTTGTACAAGGCCAATCTGGCCTCCGTTTTGCTTGCCGTTTGCGCCGGCTTGCCTTATTTATCGTTCTGGTCGATATCACAATAGTACTTCAAAGAGAATTACAAATGTTTTTTTTTTCGTACTTTTATTAATACCCATAGAGTACTTAACTTTGTGATTTTTGATTCCTTGTACAAGGCCAATCTGGCCTCCGTTTTGCTTGCCGTTTGCGCCGGGGCCTTATTTATCGTTCGGTCGATATCACATCGTACTTCAAAGAGAATTACAAACGTTTTTTTTCGTACTCTTTTTTGTACCCATAGAGTACTTAACGGTGTGATTTTTGATTCCTTGTACAAGGCCATTCGGCCTCCGTTTTGCTTGCCGTTTGCGCCGGCGTGCCTTATTTATCGTTCGGTCGATACCACATCGTACTTCAAAGAGAATTACAAACGTTTTTTTTCGTATTTTTTTTCGTGCCCATAGAGTACTTAACTGTGTGATTTTTGATTCCTTGTACAAGGCCATTCTTGCCTCCGTTTTGCTTGCTATTTGCGCCGGAATGCCTTATTTATCGTTCTGGTCGAAATCACATCAGTACTTCAAAGAGAATTACAAACGTTTTTTTTTCATACTTTTTTTCGTACCCATAGAGTACTTAACTGTGTGATTTTTGATTCTTTGTACAAGGCCATTCTGGCCTCCGTTTTGCTTGCCGTTTGCGCCGGCATGCCTTATTTATCGTTTTGGTCGATAACACATCAACACTTCAATGAGAATTACAAACGTTTTTTTTCGTAGTTTGTTTTGTACCCACTGAGTATTTAACGGTGTGATTTTTGATTCCTTGTTCAAGGCCATTTTGACCTCCGTTTTGCTTGCCGTTGGCGCCGGCATACCTTATTTATCGTTCTGGTCGATAACACATCAGTACTTCAAAGAGAATTACAAAAGTTTTTTTCGTACCCATAAAGTACTTAACTGTGTGATTTTTGATTCCTTGTACAAGGCGATTCTGGCCTCCGTTTTGCTTGCCGTTTGCGCCGGCATGCCTTATTTATCGTTCTGGTCGATACCACATCAGTACTTCAAAGTGAATTACAAACGTTTTTTTCATACTTTTTTTCGTACACATAGAGTACTTAACTGTGTGATTTTGATTCCTTGTACAAGGCCATTCTGACCTCCGTTTTGCTTGCCGTTTGCGCCGGCGTGCCTTATTTATCGTTCTGGTCGATAACACATCAGTACTTCAATGAGAATTTCAAACGTTTTTTTTCGTACTTTGTTTTGTACCCATAGAGTACTTAACGGTGTGATTTTTGATTCCTTGTACAAGGCCATTCTGACCTCCGTTTTGCTTGCGTTTGCGCCGGCGTAACTTATTTATCGTTCTGGTCGATACCACATCAGTACTTCAAAGATAATTACAAACATTTTTTTTTCGTACTTTTTTTCGTACCCATAGAGTACTTAACTGTGTGATTTTTGATTCCTTGTACAAGGCCATTCTGGCCTCCATTTTGCTTGCCGTTTACGCCGGCGTGCCTTATTTATCGTTCTGGTCGATATCACATCAGTACTTCAAAGAGAATTACAAACGTTTTTTTTTCGTACTCTTTTTCGTACCCATAGAGTACTTAACGGTGTGATTTTTGATTCCTTGTACAAGGCCATTCTGGCCGCCGTTTTGCTTGCCGTTTGCGCCGGCGTGCCTTGTTTATCGTTCTGGTCGATAACACATCATTACTTCAATGAGAATTACAAATGATTTTTTTTCGTACTTTGTTTCGTACCCATGGAGTACTTAACTGTGTGATTTTTGATTCCTTGCACAAGGCCATTCTGACTACCGTTTTGCTTGCCGTTTGCGCCGGCGTGCCTTATTTATCGTTCTGGTCGATACCACATCAGTACTTCAAAGAGAATTACAAACAATTTTTTTCGTACTTTTTTTCATACCCATAGAGTACTTAATTGTGTGATTTTTGATTCCTTGTACAAGGCCATTATGGGTTCCGTTTTGCTTGCCGTTTGCGCCAGCGTGCCTTATTTATCGTTCGGTCGATATCACATCGTACTTCAAAGAGAATTACAAACGTTTTTATCGTACTTTTTTCGTACCCATAGAGTACTTAACGGTGTGATTTTTGATTCCTTGTACAAGCCCATTCTGGCCTCCGTTTTGCTTGCCGTTTGCGCTAGCGTGCCTTATTTATCGTTCAGGTCGATACCATATCAGTACTTAAAGTGAATTACAAACGGTTTTTTTTTTTGTACTTTTTTTCGTACACATAGAGTACTTAACTGTGTGATTTTTGATTCCTTGTACAAGGCCATTCTATCCTCCGTTTTGCTTGCCGTTTCCGCCGGCGTGCCTTATTTATCGTTCTGGTCGATAACACATCAGTACTTCAATGATAATTACAAACGTTTTTTTCATACTTTGTTTTGTACCCATAGAGTATTTAACGTTGTGATTTTTGATTCCTTGTACAAGGCCATTCTGACCTCCGTTTTGCTTGCGTTTGCGCCGGCATACCTTATTTATCGTTCTGGTCGATACCACATCAGTACATCAAAGAGAATTACAAACGTTTTTTTTCGTACGTTTTTTCGTACCCATAGAGTATTTAACTGTGGGATTTTTGATTCCTTGTACAAGGCCATTTTGGCCCACGTTTTGCTTGCCGTTTGCGCCGGCGTTCCTTATTTTTCGTTCTGGTCGATAACACACCATTACTTCAATGAGAATTACAAATGATTTTTTCGGACTTTGTTTCGTATTCATAGAGTACTTAACTGTGTGATTTTTGATTCCTTGCACAAGGCCATTCTGACCTCCGTTTTGCTTGCCGTTTGCGCCGGCGTGCCTTATTTATCGTTCTGGTCGATACCACATCAGTACTTCAAAGAGAATTACAAATGATTTTTTTCGTACCCCAAGAGTACTTAATTGTGCGATTTTTGATTCCTTGTACAAGGCCATTCTGGCCTCCGTTTTGCTTGCCGTTTGCGCCGGCGTGCCTTATTTTTCGTTCTGGTCGATAACACACCATTACTTTAATGAGAATTACAAATGATTTTTTCGGACATTGTTTCGTATTCATAGAGTACTTAACTGTGTGATTTTTGATTCCTTGTACAAGGCCATTCTGGCCTCCATTTTGCTTGCCGTTTGCGCCGGCGTGCCTTATTTATCGTTCTGGTCGATATCACATCAGTAATTCAAAGAGAATTACAAACGTTTTTTATCGTACTCTTTTTCGTACCCATAGAGTACTTAACGGTGTGATTTTTGATTCCTTGTACAAGGCCATTCTGGCCTCCGTTTTGCTTGCCGTTTGCGCCGGCGTGCCTTATTTTTCGTTCTGGTCGATAACACATCAGTACTTCAATGAGAATTACTAACTATTTTTTTCGTACTTTGTTTCATACCCATAGAGTACTTACCTGTGTGATTTTTGATTCCTTGTACAAGGTCATTCTGACCTCCGTTTTGCTTGCCGTTTGCCCCGGCGTGCCTTATTTATCGTTCTAGTCGATACCACCTCAGTACTTCAAAGAGAATTACAAACGTTTTTTTTCGTACTTTTTTTCGTACCGATAGAGTACTTAACTCTGTGATTTTTGATTCCTTGTACAAGACCATTCTGGCCTCCGTTTTGCTTGCCGTTTGCACCGGCGTGCCTTATTTATCGTTCTGGTCGATAACACATCAAAACTTCAATGAGAATTACAAACGTTTTTTCGTAGTTTGTTTTGTACCCATAGAGTATTTAACGGTGTGATTTTTGATTCCTTGTACAAGGCCATTCTGACCTCCGTTTTGCTTGCCGTTTGCGCCGGCGTGCCTTATTTATCGTTCTGGTCGATAACACATCGTACTTCAAAGAGAATTACAAACGTTTTTTTTCGTACTTTTTTTCGTACCCATAAAGTACTTAACGGTGTGATTTTTGATTCCTTTTACAAGGCCATTCTGGCCTCCGTTTTGCTTGCCGTTTGCACCTGCGAGCCTTATTTATTGTTCGGTCGATATCACATCGTACTTCAAAGAGAATTACAAACGTTTTTTTCGTACTCTTTTTTGTACCCATAGAGTACTTAACGTGTGATTTTTTATTCCTTGTACAAGGCCATTCGGCCTCCGTTTTGCTTGCCGTTTGCGCCGGCGTGCCTTATTTATCGTTCGGTCGATATCACAACAAGTACTTCAAGGAGAATTACAAATGTTTTTTTTCGTACTTTTTTTCGTACCCATAGAGTACTTAACTGTGTGATTTTTGATTCCTTGTACAAGGCCATTCTGGCCACCGTTTGCTTGCCGTTTGCGCCGGCGTGCCTTATTTATCGTTCTGGTCGATATCACATCAGTACTTCAAAGAGAATTACAAAAGTTTTTTTTCGTACAATTTTTTGTACCCATGGAGTACTTAACGGTGTGATTTTTGATTCCTTGTACATGGCCATTCTAGCCTCCGTTTTGCTTGCCGTTTGCACCGGCGTGCCTTATTTATCGTTCTGGTCGATAACACATCAAAACTTCAATGAGAATTACAAACGTTTTTTTTCGTAGTTTGTTTTGTACCCATAGAGTATTTAACGGTGTGATTTTTGATTCCTTGTACAAGGCCATTCTGACCTCCGTTTTGCTTGCCGTTTGCGCCGGCGTACCTTATTTATCGTTCTGGTCGATACCACATCAGTACTTCAAAGAAAATTACAAACGTTTTTTTTCGTACTTTTTTTCGTACCCATAGAGTAATTAAGCGTGTGATTTTTGATTCCTTGTACAAGGCCATTCGGCCTCCGTTTTGCTTGCCGTTTGCGCCGGCGGGCCTTATTTATCGTTCGGTCGATATCACATCGTACTTCAAAGAGAATTACAAACGTTTTTTTCGTACTTTTTTCGTACCCATAGAGTACTTAACGGTGTGATTTTTGATTCCTTGTACAAGCCCATTATGGCCTCCGTTTTGCTTGCCGTTTGCGCCGGCGTGCCTTATTTATCTTTCTGGTCGATACCACATCAGTACTTCAAAGAGAATTACAAACGTTTTTTTTCGTACTTTTTTTCGTACCCATAGAGTACTTAACCGTGTGATTTTTGATTCCTTGTACAAGGCCATTCTGGCCTCCGTTTTGCTTTCCGTTTGCGCCGGAGTGCATTATTTATCGTTCGGTCGATATCACATCGTACTTCAAAGAGAATTACAAACGTTTTTTTTCGTACTTTTTTTCGTACCCATAGAGTACTTAACTCGTGTGATTTTTGATTCCTTGTACAAGCCCATTTCGGCCTCCGTTTTGATTGCCATTTGCGCCGGCATGCCTTATTTATCGTTCGGTCGATATCACATCGTACTTCAAAGAGAATTACAAACGTTTTTTTCGTACTTTTTTTCGTACCCATAGAGTACTTAAGCGTGTGATTTTTGATTCCTTGTACAAGGCCATTCGGCCTCCGTTTTGCTTGCCGTTTGCGCCGGCGTGCCTTATTTATCGTTCGGTCGATAACACATCGTACTTCAATGAGAATTACAAACGATTTTTTTTCGTACTTTTTTTCGTACCCATAGAGTACTTAAGCGTGTGATTTTTGATTCCTTGTATAAGGCCATTCGGGCCTACGTTTTGCTTGCCGTTTGCGCCGGCGTGCCTTATTTATCGTTCTGGTCGATAACACATCAGTACTTCAATGAGAATTACAAATGTTTTTTTTTCGTACTTTGTTTTGTACCCATAGAGTACTTAACGGTGTCATTTTTGATTCCTTGTACAAGGCCATTCTGACCTCCGTTTTGCTTGCGTTTTGCGCCGGCGTGCCTTATTTATCGTTCTGGTTGATACCACATCAGTACTTCAAAGAGAATTACAAACCTTTTTTTTCGTACCCATGGAGTACTTAACTGTGTGATTTTTGATTCTTGTACAAGGCCATTCTGGCCTCCGTTTTGCTTGCCATTTGCGCCGGCATAACTTATTTAGCGTTCTGGTCGATATCACATCAGTACTTCAAAGAGAATTACAAACGTTTTTTTTCGTACTTTTTTTCGTACCCATAGAGTACTTAACGGTGTGATTTTTGATTCCTTGTACAAGGCCATTCGACCTCCGTTTTGCTTGCCGTTTGCGCCGGCGTGCCTTATTTATCGTTCGGTCGATACCACATCGGTACTTCAAAGAGAATTACAAACGTTTTTTTTCGTACTTTTTTTCGTACCCATAGAGTACTTAGCGTGTGATTTTTGATTCCTTGTACAAGCCCATTACGGCCTCCGTTTTGATTGCCATTTGCGCCGGCATGCCTTATTTATCGTTCGGTCGATATCACATCGTACTTCAAAGAGAATTACAAACGTTTTTTTCGTACTTTTTTTCGTACCCATAGAGTACTTAACGTGTGATTTTTTATTCCTTGTACAAGGCCATTCTGGCCTCCGTTTTGCTTGCCGTTTGCGCCGGCGTGCCTTATTTATCGTTCTGGTCGATAACACATCAGTACTTCAATGAGAATTACAAACGATTTTTTTCGTACTTTTTTTCGTACCCATAGAGTACTTAACTGTGTGATTTTTGATTCCTTGTATAAGGCCATTCGGGCCTACGTTTTGCTTGCCGTTTGCGCCGGCGTGCCTTATTTATCGTTCTGGTCGATAACACATCAGTACTTCAATGAGAATTACAAATGTTTTTTTTTCGTACTTTGTTTTGTACCCATAGAGTACTTAACGGTGTCATTTTTGATTCCTTGTACAAGGCCATTCTGGCCTCCGTTTTGCTTGCGTTTTACGCCGGCGTGCCTTATTTATCGTTCTGGTTGATACCACATCAGTACTTCAAAGAGAATTACAAACCTTTTTTTTCGTACCCATGGAGTACTTAACTGTGTGATTTTTGATTCTTGTACAAGGCCATTCTGGCCTCCGTTTTGCTTGCCATTTGCGCCGGCATACCTTATTTAGCGTTCTGGTCGATATCACATCAGTACTTCAAAGAGAATTACAAACGTTTTTTTTCGTACTTTTTTTCGTACCCATAGAGTACTTAACGGTGTGATTTTTGATTCCTTGTACAAGGCCATTCGGACCTCCGTTTTGCTTGCTGTTTGCGCCGGCGTGCCTTATTTATCGTTCTGGTCGATACCACATCAGTACTTCAAAGAGAATTACAAACTTTTTTTTTCGTACTTTTTTTCGTACCCATAGTGTACTTAACGGTGTAATTTGGATTCTTTGTACAAGGCCATTCTGGCCTCCGTTTTGTTTACCGTTTGCGCCGGCGTGCCTTATTTATCGTTCTGGTCGATATCACATCAGTACTTAAAAGAGAATTACAAACGGTTTTTCCGTACTTTTTTTCGTACCCATAGAGTACTTAACTGTGTGACTTTTGATTCCTTGTACAAGGCCATTATGGCTTCCGTTTTGCTTGCCGTTTGCGCCGGAGTGCCTTATTTATCGTTCGGGTCGATATCACATCAGTACTTCAAAGAGAATTACAAACGTTTTTTTTCGTACTTTTTTTCGTACCTATAGAGTACTTAACTGTGTGATTTTTGATTCCTTGTACAAGGCCAATCTGGCCTCCGTTTTGCTTGCCGTTTGCGCCGGCTTGCCTTATTTATCGTTTTGGTCGATATCACAACAGTACTTCAAAGAGAATTACAAATGTTTTTTTCGTACTTTTATTCATACCCATAGAGTACTTAACTTTGTGATTTTTGATTCCTTGTACAAGGCCAATCTGGCCTCCGTTTTGCTTGCCGTTTGCGCCGGCATGCCTTATTTATCGTTCTGGTCGATACCACATCAGTACTTCAATGAGAATTACAAATGATTTTTTCATACTTTTTTTCGTACCCAAAGAGTACTTAACTGTGTGATTTTTGATTCCTTGTACAAGGCCATTCTGGCCTCCGTTTTGCTTGCCGTTTGCGCCGGCTTGCCTTGTTTATCGTTCTGGTCGATAACACATCATTACTTCAATGAGAATTACAAATGATTTTTTTTCGTACTTTGTTTCGTACCCATAGAGTACTTAGCGTGTGATTTTTGATTCCTTGTACAAGGCCATTCTGACCACCGTTTTGCTTGCCGTTTGCGCCGGCGTGCCTTATTTATCGTTCGGTCGATACCACATCGTATTTCAAAGAGAATTACAAACGATTTTTATTTTTTTCGTACCCATAGAGTACTTAACGGTGTGATTTTTGATTCCTTGTACAAGCCCATTCGGCCTCCGTTTTGCTTGCCGTTTGCGCCGGCGTGCCTTATTTATCGTTCGGTCGATACCACATCGTACTTCAAAGTGAATTACAAACGTTTTTTTTCGTACTTTTTTTCGTACACATAGAGTACTTAACTGTGTGATTTTTGATTCCTTGTACAAGGCCATTCTATCCTCCGTTTTGCTTGCCGTTTGCGCCGGCGTGCCTTATTTATCGTTCTGGTCGATATCACAACAGTACTTCAAAGAGAATTACAAATGTGTTTTTTTTTACTTTTTTTCGTACCCATAGAGTACTTAACTGTGTGATTTTTGATTCCTAGTACAAGGCCATTCTGGCCACCGTTTTGCTTGCCGTTTGCGCCGGCATGCCTTATTTATCGTTCTGGTCGATATCACATCAGTACTTCAAAGAGAATTACAAACGTTTTTTTTGATACTCTTTTTTGTACCCATAGAGTACTTAACGGTGTGATTTTGATTCTTTGTACAAGGCCATTCTGGACTCCGTTTTGTTTACCGTTTGCGCCGGCGTGCCTTATTTATCGTTCTGGTCGATAGAAAATCAACACTTCAATGAGAATTACAAACGTTTTTTTTCGTAGTTTGTTTTGTACCCATAGAGTATTTAACGGTGTGATTTTTGATTCCTTGTTCAAGGCCATTTTGACCTCCGTTTTGCTTGCCGTTGGCGCCGGCATACCTTATTTATCGTTCTGGTCGATAACACATCAGTACTTCAAAGAGAATTACAAAAGTTTTTTTCGTACACATAAAGTACTTAACTGTGTGATTTTTGATTCCTTGTACAAGGCGATTCTGGCCTCCGTTTTGCTTGCCGTTTGCGCCGGAGTGCCTTATTTATCGTGCGGTCGATATCACATCAGTACTTCAAAGAGAATTACAAACGTTTTTTTTCGTACTTTTTTTCGTACCTATAGAGTACTTAACTGTGTGATTTTTGATTCCTTGTACAAGGCCAATCTGGCCTCCGTTTTGCTTGCCGTTTGCGCCGGCTTGCCTTATTTATCGTTCTGGTCGATATCACAACAGTACTTCAAAGAGAATTACAAATGTTTTTTTTCGTACTTTTATTAATACCCATAGAGTACTTAACTTTGTGATTTTTGATTCCTTGTACAAGGCCAATCTGGCCTCCGTTTTGCTTGCCGTTTGCGCCGACGGGCCTTATTTATCGTTCTGGTCGATATCACATCAGTACTTCAAAGAGAATTACAAACGTTTTTTACGTACTCTTTTTTGTACCCATAGAGTACTTAACGGTGTGATTTTTGATTCCTTGTACAAGGCCATTCTAGCCTCCGTTTTGCTTGCCGTTTGCGCCGGCGTGCCTTATTTATCGTTCTGGTCGATACCACATCAGTACTTCAAAGAGAATTACAAACATTTTTTTTCGTACTTTTTTTTTCGTACCCATAGAGTACTTAATCGTGTGATTTTTGATTCCTTGTACAAGCCCATTACGGCCTCCGTTTTGCTTGCCATTTGCGCCGACATACCTTATTTATCGTTCGGTCGATATCACATCAGTACTTCAAAGAGAATTACAAACGTTTTTTTTCGTACTTTTTTTCGTACCCATAGAGTACTTAACGGTGTGATTTTTGATTCCTTGTACAAGCCCATTATGGCCTCCGTTTTGCTTGCCGTTTGCGCCGGCGTGCCTTATTTATCTTTCGGTCGATACACATCGGTACTTCAAAGAGAATTACAAACGTTTTTTTTCGTACTTTTTTTCGTACCCGTAGAGTACTTTTTTTCGTACCCATAAAGTACTTAACTGTGTGATTTTTGATTCCTTGTACAAGGCCATTCTAGCCTCCGTTTTGCTTGCCGTTTGCGCCGGCGTGCCTTATTTATCGTTCTGGTCGATACCACATCAGTCTTCAAAGAGAATTACAAACATTTTTTTTCGTACTTTTTTTCGTACCCATAGAGTACTTAACTGTGTGATTTTTGATTCCTTGTACAAGGCCATTCTGGCCTCCGTTTTGCTTGCCATTTGCGCCGACATACCTTATTTATCGTTCTGGTCGATATCACATCAGTACTTCAAAGAGAATTACAAACGTTTTTTTTCGTACTTTTTTTCGTACCCATAGAGTACTTAACGGTGTGATTTTTGATTCCTTGTACAAGCCCATTATGGCCTCCGTTTTGCTTGCCGTTTGCGCCGGCGTGCCTTATTTATCTTTCTGGTCGATACCACATCGTACTTCAAAGAGAATTACAAACATTTTTTTTTCGTACTTTTTTTCGTACCCATAGAGTACTTAATCGTGTGATTTTTGATTCCTTGTACAAGCCCATTCGGCCTCCGTTTTGCTTGCCATTTGCGCCGGCATGCCTTATTTATCGTTCGGTCGATATCACATCGTACTTCAAAGAGAATTACAAACGTTTTTTTCGTACTTTTTTCGTACCCATAGAGTACTTAACGTGTGATTTTTGATTCCTTGTACAAGGCCATTCTGGCCTCCGTTTTGCTTGCCGTTTGCGCCGGCGTGCCTTATTTATCGTTCTGGTCGATAACACATCAGTACTTCAATGAGAATTACAAACGATTTTTTTCGTACTTTTTTCGTACCCATAGAGTACTTAACTGTGTGATTTTTGATTCCTTGTATAAGGCCATTCTGTCCTCCATTTTGCTTGCCGTTTGCGCCAGCGTGCCTTATTTATCGTTCTGGTGGATAACACATCAGTACTTCAATGAGAATTACAAATGTTTTTTTTCGTACTTAGTTTTGTACCCATAGAGTACTTAACGGTGTCATTTTTGATTCCTTGTACAAGGCCATTCTGACCTCCGTTTTGCTTGCGTTTATGCCAGCGTACCTTATTTATTGTTCTGGTCGATACCACATCAGTACTTCAAAGAGAATTACAAACGTTTTTTTCGTACTTTTTTTCGTACCCATAGAGTACTTAATCGTGTGATTTTTGATTCCTTGTACAAGGCCATTCTGGCCTCCGTTTTGCTTGCAGTTTGCGCCGGCGTGCCTTATTTATCGTTCTGGTTGATACCACATCAGTACTTCAAAGAGAATTACAAACGTTTTTTTCGTACACATGGAGTACTTAAATGTGTGATTTTTGATTTCTTGTACAAGGCCATTCTATCCTCCGTTTTGCTTGCCGTTTCCGCCGGCGTGCCTTATTTATCGTTCTGGTCGATAACACATCAGTACTTCAATGATAATTACAAACTTTTTTTTCGTACTTTGTTTTGTACCCATAGAGTATTTAACGGTGTGATTTTTGATTCCTTGTACAAGGCCATTCTGACCTCCGTTTTGCTTGCGTTTGCGCCGGCATACCTTATTTATCGTTCTGGTCGATAACACATCAGTACATCAAAGAGAATTACAAACGTTTTTTTTCGTACGTTTTTTCGTACCCATAGAGTATTTAACTGTGGGATTTTTGATTCCTTGTACAAGGCCATTTTGGCCCACGTTTTGCTTGCCGTTTGCGCCGGCGTTCCTTATTTATCGTTCTGGTCGATAACACACCATTTCTTCAATGAGAATTACAAATGATTTTTTTCGTACTTTGTTTCGTATTCATAGAGTACTTAACTGTGTGATTTTTGATTCCTTGCACAAGGCCATTCTGACCTCCGTTTTGCTTGCCGTTTGCGCCGGCGTGCCTTATTTATCGTTCTGGTCGATACCACATCAGTACTTCAAAGATAATTACAAATGATTTTTTTCGTACTTTTTTTCGTACCCAAAGAGTACTTAATTGTGCGATTTTTGATTCCTTGTACAAGGCCATTCTGGCCTCCGTTTTGCTTGCCGTTTGTGCCGGCGTGCCTTATTTATCGTTCTGGTCGATATCACATCAGTAATTCAAAGAGAATTACAAACGTTTTTTATCATACTCTTTTTTGTACCCATAGAGTACTTAACCGTGTGATTTTTGATTCCTTGTACAAGTCCATTCTGGCCTCCGTTTTGCTTGCCGTTTGCGCCGGCGTGCCTTATTTTTCGTTCTGGTCGATAACACATCAGTACTTCAATGAGAATTACAAACTATTTTTTTCGTACTTTGTTTCATACCCATAGAGTACTTCACTGTGTGATTTTTGATTCCTTGTACAAGGCCATTCTGACCTCCGTTTTGCTTGCCGTTTGCGCCGGCGTGCCTTATTTATCGTTCTAGTCGATACCACCTCAGTACTTCAAAGAGAATTACAAACGTTTTTTTTCGTACTTTTTTTCGTACCGATAGAGTACTTAACTGTGTGATTTTTGATTCCTTGTACAAGGCCATTCTGGCCTCCGTTTTGCTTGCCGTTTGCGCCGGCGTGCCTTATTTATCGTTCTGGTCGATAACACATCAATACTTCAATGAGAATTACAAACGTTTTTTTCGTAGTTTGTTTTGTACCCATAGAGTATTTAACGGTGTGATTTTTGAATCCTTGTACAAGGCCATTCTGGCCTCCGTTTTGCTTGCCGTTTGCGCCTGCGAGCCTTATTTATTGTTCGGTCGATATCACATCGTACTTCAAAGAGAATTACAAACGTTTTTTTTTTCGTACCCATAGAGTACTTAATCGTGTGATTTTTTATTCCTTGTACAAGGCCATTCTGGCCTCCGTTTTGCTTGCCGTGTGCGCCGGCGTGCCTTATTTATCGTTCTGGTCGATATCACAACAGTACTTCAAAGAGAATTACAAACGTTTTTTTTCGTACACTTTTTTGTACCCATGGAGTACTTAACGGTGTGATTTTTGATTCCTTGTACAAGGCCATTCTAGCCTCCGTTTTGCTTGCCGTTTGCGCCGGCGTGCCTTATTTATCATTCTGGTCGATAACACATTAGTACTTCAATGAGAATTACAAACGTTTTTTTTGGTACACTTTTTTGTACCCACGGAGTACTTAACGGTGTGATTTTTGATTCCTTGTACAAGGCCATTCTAGCCTCCGTTTTGCTTGCCGTTTGCGCCGGCGTGCCTTATTTATCGTTCTGGTCGACAACACATCAGTACTTCAATGAGAATTACAAACGATTTTTTACGTATTTTGTTTCGTACCCATAGAGTACTTAACTGTGTGATTTTTGATTCCTTGTACAAGGCCATTCTGGCCTCCGTTTTGCTTGCCGCTTGCGCCGGCGTGCCTTATTTATCGTTCTGGTCGATACCACATCAGTACTTCAAAGAGAATTACAAACATTTTTTTACGTACTTTTTTTCGTACCCATAGAGTACTTAACTGTGTGATTTTTGATTCCTTGTACAAGCCCATTCTGGCCTCCGTTTTGCTTGCCATTTGCGCCGGTATACCTTATTTATCGTTCTGGTCGATATCACATCAGTACTTCAAAGAGAATTACAAACGTTTTTTTCGTACTTTTTTTCGTACCCATAGAGTACTTAACTGTGTGATTTTTGATTCTTTTACAAGGCCATTCTGGCCTTCGTTTTGCTTGCCGTTTGCGCCGGCGGGCCTTATTTATCGTTCTGGTCGATATCACATCAGTACTTCAAAGAGAATTACAACTGTTTTTTTCGTACTCTTTTTTGTACCCATAGAGTACTTAACGGTGTGATTTTTGATTCCTTGTACACGCCCATTATGGCCTCCGTTTTGCTTGCCGTTTGCGCCGGCGTGCCTTATTTATCTTTCTGGTCGATACCACATCAGTACTTCAAAGAGAATTACAAATGTTTTTTTTCGTACTTTTTTTCGTACCCATAGAGTACTTAATCGTGTGATTTTTGATTCCTTGTACAAGGCCATTTCGGCCTCCGTTTTGCTTGCCGTTTGCGCCGGCGTGCCTTATTTATCGTTCGGTCGATACCACATCGTACTTCAAAGAGAATTACAAACGTTTTTTTCGTACTTTTTTTCGTACCCATAGAGTACTTAACTGTGTGATTTTTGATTCCTTGTACAATCCCATTCTGGCCTCCGTTTTGCTTGCCCTTTGCGCCGGCATGCCTTATTTATCGTTCGGTCGATATCACATCGTACTTCAAAGAGAATTACAAACGTTTTTTTCGTACTTTTTTTCGTACCCATAGAGTAATTAGCGTGTGATTTTTGATTCCTTGTACAAGGCCATTCGGCCTCCGTTTTGCTTGCCGTTTGCGCCGGCGTGTTTTATTTATCGTTCTGGTCGATAACACATCAGTACTTCAATGAGAATTACAAACGATTTTTTTCGTACTTTTTTTCGTACCCATAGAGTACTTAACTGTGTGATTTTTGATTCCTTGTACAAGGCCATTCTGACCTCCGTTTTGCTTGCATTTGTGCCGGCGTACCTTATTTATCGTTCTGGTCGATACCACATCAGTACTTCAAAGAGAATTACAAACGTTTTTTTCGTACTTTTTTTCGTACCCATAGAGTACTTAACTGTGTGATTTTTGATTCCTTGTACAAGGCCATTCTGGCCTCCGTTTTGCTTGCCGTTTGCGCCGGCGTGCCTTATTTATCGTTCTGGTCGATATCACATCAGTACTTCAAAGAGAATTACAAACATTCTTTTTCGTACTCTTTTTCGTACGCATAGAGTACTTAACGGTGTGATTTTTGATTCCTTGTACAAGGACATTCTGGCCTCCGTTTTGCTTGCCGTTTGCACCGGCGTGCCTTATTTATCGTTCTGGTCGATATCACATCAGTACTTCAAAGAGAATTACAAAAGTTTTTTATCGTCTCTTTTTTGTACCCATAGAGTACTTAACGGTGTGATTTTTGATTCCTTGTACAAGGCCATTATGGCCTCTGTTTTGCTTGCCGTTTGCGCCGGCGTGCCTTATTTATCGTTCTAGTCGATACCACATCAGTACTTCAAAGTGAATTACAAACGTTTTTTTTCGTACTTTTTTTCGTACCCATAGAGTACTTAACTGTGTGATTTTTGATTCCTTGTACAAGGCCATTATGGCCTCCGTTTTGCTTGCGGTTTGCGCCGGCGTGCCTTATTTATCGTTCTGGTCGATACCACATCAGTACTTCAAAGAGAATTACAAACGTTTTTTTCGTACTTTTTTTCGTACCCATAGAGTACTTAACTCGTGTGATTTTTGATTCCTTGTACAAGGCCATTCTGGCCTCCGTTTTGCTTGCGGTTTGCGCCGGCGTGCCTTATTTCTCGTTCGGTCGATATCACATCAGTACTTCAAAGAGAATTACAAACATTCTTTTTCGTACTCTTTTTCGTACGCATAGAGTACTTAACGGTGTGATTTTTGATTCCTTGTACAAGGACATTCTGGCCTCAGTTTTGCTTGCCGTTTGCACCGGCGTGCCTTATTTATCGTTCTGGTCGATATCACATCAGTACTTCAAAGAGAATTACAAAAGTTTTTTATCGTCTCTTTTTTGTACCCATAGAGTACTTAACGGTGTGATTTTTGATTCCTTGTACAAGGCCATTATGGCCTCCGTTTTGCTTGCCGTTTGCGCCGGCGTGCCTTATTTATCGTTCTAGTCGATACCACATCAGTACTTCAAAGTGAATTACAAACGTTTTTTTTCGTACTTTTTTTCGTACACACAGAGTACTTAACTGTGTGATTTTTGATTCCTTGTACAAGGCCATTCTGGCCTCCGTTTTGCTTGCCGTTTGCGCCGGCGTGCCTTATTTATCGTTCTGGTCGATAACACATCAGTACTTCAATGAGAATTACAAACGTTTTTTTTCATACTTTGTTTTGTACCCATAGAGTATTTAACGGTGTTATTTTTGATTCCTTGTACAAGGCCATTCTGACCTCCGTTTTGCTCGCGTTTGCACCGGCGTACCTTATTTATCGTTCTGGTCGATACCACATCAGTACTTCAAAGAGAATTACAAACATTTTTTTTCGTACATTTTTTCGTACCCATAGAGTACTTAACTGTGTGATTTTTGATTACTTGTACAAGGCAATTTTGGCCTCCGTTTTGCTTGCCGTTTGCGCCGGCGTGCCTTATTTATCGTTCTGGTCGATAACACATCATTACTTCAATGAGAATTACAAATGATTTTTTTCGTACTTTGTTTCGTACCCATAGAGTACTTAACTGTGTGATTTTTGATTCCTTGTACAAGGCCATTCTGACCTCCGTTTTGCTTGCCGTTTGCGCCGGCGTGCCTTATTTATCGTTCTGGTCGATACCACATCAGTACTTCAAAGAGAATTACAAACGATTTTTTTCGTACTTTTTTTCGTACCCATAGAGTACATAATTGTGTGATTTTTCATTCCTTGTACAAGGCCATTCTGGCCTCCGTTTTGCTTGCCGTTTGCGCCGGCGTGCCTTATTTATCGTTCTGATCGATATCACATCAGTACTTCAAAGAGAATTACAAACGTTTTTTATCGTACTCTTTTTCGTACCCATAGAGTACTTAACGGTGTGAATTTTGATTCCTTGTACAAGGACATTATGGCCTCAGTTTTGCTTGCCGTTTGCGCCGGCGTGCCTTATTTATCGTGCTGGTCGATAACACATCAGTACTTCAATGAGAATTCACTACAACATTTTTGGCTTTTGCCGACACAAATTAAATGCCGGAACAATAGAAATTAAGCGCCGTAAAAACATTCCCGACACATAATACGGCAACTATTTAAGTGACGTCAATACCGGCGTCGGCAATGTTTGCGGCACTTTTTTGTTCCGCCGGCAAGTTTTTATGGCGATTATACGGCACTTACTAAAAGTGTTGTATTTTTCATTTGTGGCACTTTTCCGGCACTTGCACAATGTGTAGTATATATTTTGTGATGGTTTTGTGACACTCGACTATTATGATGGAAATGGCCTTGTGGCAATTCAACGACACATTTCTATTGACACGTCTTGTTTGTGACAGTTTTGCCGACACTTTTTCATTTAGAAAGACGCATTTTTATGGACACGAAAGGTTTGGTTTTGTGTTTTGTCCAATGCACCTTGTGCGAAATCTAATGATCTTTCCAACACTTTTATAGATTATCTAAATTGTATTCCATATTTATGTCACCATCGAACAATATATGATAAATTAGTATATTGTAGAAGGATTTTCAAATTGGTAAGGCAGATATATGAACAAAGATGCGAAAGAAATGATTTTATCTAAAATATTAAACATTTGGGTTAAAATTGAATGAAATGAAAACTAAACACCAAAGAACAATTGATATTCCAACATTCACATGTACATCCACACATTAAAACAAGCTTCCAATCACCTTCCAATCTCTAATCACTTCCAATCTCAATAACATTAATGTGTCCCGCATCGGGTGGATTGATAGGCATGAGATGTTGTATACTTGATTAGTAAACTTCAATAATATGTATGATACTCATGGTATATGTTACCTTAATTTGCAACAATTCTCTTTATTTAATCTTTTCGTGTCTCCATCCCGCATCTTTAGAGAAGAAAACCAACAATTGTTCAAGATAATATATATCTATATATAAGCTTATCCTTTTACGAAGAAAAAGCAATTTTGTAAAATATGACGAAAAGAAGATCATAAGAATGAAGACTTCAAATAGGCATTCAACATGCTATCCCCATGGAGAAAGAACGTCCCAAAAGAAGACATTCAAAGTGTAACATGACATTCATGACTACGGTAAAAAGAAGCCAACAAAAGTTTGACATCGCAAGAGATATCAACATCAAATATTAGCTTGGAGAAATAATCATAACAAAATATCAAATATCAAACGATAACAAGTCATCGATGCTCTGGAAAAAAACCAAATAAAACAAAGACACGTAGTGCAAAAAGATATCCAACATTACAAACATTTGAACGCATTATGAAAGTGCCGTCAACGGTTTTTGATGCCATTTTTTCCGCATTTGTGCCAAAACCAACTACATAGTCAAATACTTATGCACATTAGTACATTACGCGATACACTTAGTCACTTACATTACATGATTACAAATTACAATTAAATAACATAAGAACATAAAGCATTAATCAATTTCAATTGTAGAAAAGAAAAAAGGGTACAATTACAGAGTACAAACTAGGCAGTAGAACATGAACAAGGAAACAAAGTAACAAAGATCATTAGATTCAATAGTTAAAAAAATCATTAAAGGATATACAACTACATAATAACATTAACGTCTAAAAGATTAAGCGCTTCTATTTGTTAAAAAAAATGAGAATGGAGAATAGTGAATACCTGAAGCTGCAATCAACACAAAACCATCCAAATTGAACGAGACAGCACCTGAAGATATAAAAAAGCACTCATCAAACAAGACAGAGAAAATAAAAATAAAAAACTGGCTAATACAACCAAACAGCAAAGTAAAATAAAGTTAAGCATAAAATACCGTCATCCTTCATTTCCCATGAATATTGAAATGGTACAAGTCGTAATTAAGTGCTAACAATGAATGGTAATTGAACTTTGAGTAGAAGGAAAGAATATATCTTCCGATATAAGGCGGAGGGAAACCTACTGCAATGGCTTCCGCAAATTGGGAAAAGGAAACCCGCCGCCATGTTTCAAAGGTGATTCATATTTGAATTCCTTCAATTTCTCGTTCTTCCTTGTGTGTTGGAACCATCTTTAATAAACACTCAAGAAACTCGGTTCACAACATGTTTGCATTGCACTCGTTATATTTCAAAATAATAAGAAATATTAGACAAAGCAATTGAATAACACGGTAATTATAAGAAAGAGTAATACCATTGTCATTACACGTGCCTCATCGCCACATCATGTTGTAGAATTTCCCGAATTTTGCTTAATGTGGTGCATAAAAAATACAACTATTGAAATAGATGGCATATTAGTCAACATCTTGATAAATTCAATAAATCATACATCAACAGAACTTCTTTAACCTTCAATTCTCATCCTATTCAATGAATAATGGCTTCTACTCTTCGATAAATAGACTCCTTAGCTCAAAATTGATGAGACTCGTCAATATATTTATTTTATCGTCTATAAGCAAACAACAGAAATATGATGAAATTGATTCCCTTCCTGTCCCACTCAAATGCTAAAAATGACTGTCTACTACATGTAACAATCTAACTATTCATGCCATAAACCAAACCACAAACATAAGTTGTTCGTTTTTACAGCATTTGAAGGGAAGGAACCAAATATTGAACTATAAACACCCATCTAAGGACAGAACACAAAACCAAAACCTTTCAGGTCCATATATAGAACCATGGTATATGGATAATATTGACCTTCTTTATGCCTGTTTATGGTTGATGGTACATTCACTATTGGTTGTCTTAAAACACGGCCATCCAGGATATCAACGAGACAATTGAAATAAAACCCATACAACCATTTTCATCATGAAATCATAATGCACATGATAGGAATGATATTATCCAATAACAATCAAATATACCTCCCACAAGCGCCTCCCAAACTTCATCAATGGTGCCATTAAGTGCCCATAAAAGAATGCCCATATTTAGAGATTTTTTGGGTCGAGCACCTGGGACTATTGATTTAACAATGGGAAAACTGGACGCTTTCCACTTGGGTCGAACTATTACTCAAACCATTGTCCATGAACAAATTCTCAATCATTTCTTCATTCAATCAGTTATGAAGATACATGTAATACCAGCAAAAAAATTACATATGAATGAACAACACACAATAAATGAACTTATTAAAAATATTGTAGGTTAAGTCTTTACGAAAGGAACGGGATTTACGTTGATCCCAAACGGTGGCTTTATCTAGGATGCATTTCGTAACTCAAATAGTCCCAATGCAAAGGCTTCATTACCCTCTGAAATATTCCCCAGGATAAATCATGAATGAGTACGAAACCATAAGACAAAGCATGATAAACAACCACAAAACCATATGACAGAGCATGATAAACAACCACATGAGACATTTGATGTACCACATGAGACATTGGACATCAAAGGGTAAAATTCGGTAAATACCTTGGACAATCGATGACAAAGCACAATCTTTGGGCCAATTGAAAGCAGAGAAGCTTACATTCCCCAGATTTTATCACATTAAATATGGCACACCAGCAAGGGTACCCACCAAGAACTTACTATCTACTGACGGTGGCGGTCCTTTTGCACCTACCACAGGCGACTCCTAGGAGGCAGCGGAGTATTAACAAGTTGCGGAAATCTGACATTCGCAAAACGTCCTGAAATCCTATGTTAAAAACTCGATACCCTAGAAGAACTATCGAAATCCGACGCCGATGCGGATGATCTAGATCGGCCAGTAGTTCATCGTGTTGGTTGTGGAGGCCTAAAATGTTATGGAGAATTCCCTGAAAAAAAAAATTGTTATGGAGAATTAGGGTCGTGTGGGGATAATGGGATCGATGAGTTAAATTGAAAATTTTAACAATTTTTCGAAAAAGCAAATTATCCAAAGATAAAAAAAATTATAAAATACTTTTTTATGTTGCCGGGCTTGAACAACCATCAATTCGATGTTCAATTAAGTTATTAACCCCGTTATAGTGTTTAAGGTTGATCAAGTTTTGAAATATCTTGTCAAATTACCCAAGTTAGGGTGTTTATAGTTGATCGAGGCTTGATCGATCGTCGGCTTGACGTTCAGCCGACCCATTTACAATGTTTGTGGTTGACCAAGCTTGATCGAGCGTCAATTTGAGGTTCAATTAACCCAATTAGAGTGACTATCGTTGATCAGGCTTAACTGAAGTTCAGTTAACCGAATTTCAATGATTAAGGATGATCGGGCTTAGTTGACCATCTATTTGAGTGTCAGTTACCCAATTGCCGTCTTTGTGGTTGACCATGCTTGAACGACCATCAATTTGATGTTCAAGCTAGTAAACTCAATTATAGTGTTTGGGGTTGATTAGGCATGATCGACCGTCAATTTAAGGTTCGATTAACATGATTTCAAAAAAAAATGATTTTAGTGTTTTGCTTGATCGGGTTTGATCAACCATCAATCCGTGGTTCGGTTAACCCGATTATAGTGTTTGATGTTGATTGGGCATGATCAAATGTCAATTTGATGTTCACTTAACCCAATTACGTATTTAGTGTTGATCGTGCTTGATCTACCGTCAATTATTGTTTGTTAAACTCGATTATTGTGCTTGTCATTGCCTTCGTTAATTTGATTTATTGTCAATTTAAGGTTCATCCAACCTGGTTACATTGTTGAGATTGGTCGGGCTTGACCGACCATGAATTTGATGTTCAATTAACCTCATTACAATATTTAGGGTTAATCGAGCTTTGGTGACCGTTAATTTGAGGTTTAGTTAATCTATTTAGACTTTTATGGTTGATCGACTTGTTCGATCGTTAATTTGATGTTCAATTTACCTAAATATAATGTATGTGGTTAATAAACTTGATCGACCGACAATTTGATGTTCAATTAACACAATTAAAGTGTCGTTGGTTGATCGGGCTTAATCAAATTTAAAATTGATGTTTAGCTAACCCAATTACGATGATTAAGGTTGATCGGGTTTATTCGATTGTCAATTTAAGGTTCGGTTTACCCAATTACAGATTCTATGATTGACTAGGCATGATTGACCATCAATTTGATATTCAAAGTTAACTCAATTCTAGTATAGGGGGTTTGACTAGGCTTGACCTAAACATGAAATCTATAACAAAGGGTTGTAAAGGGGTTAAACAATTTATTAGTACATTATATTAGAATTTGAGTGATATAAACCTCGATACACCACAATTCAAATGTATTAAAATGTTAAAGTGTTGTACCAATATGCAAGTGATCTTGATATCATATACATAATAAAAGGGAGTTGGAAGGGGTAAGAGGGATCAATGATATGTTTTAGTGTTGTAATACTCTATATACAAGTGATATAAAAAAATTATAATAATTTAAGTTTATTGTGGTGTTATGCAAGTATATATATATAAGTGATTTAATATCAAATTGACATTAATTATGTTTATTATATTTATTGATTCACATATATGATTTTTTTAAGGAGATATTGATCCATATATATGATTTTTTAGGAGTTATTGATTCAAATACGTTATTCAACATGATTTTGACGTAAAATTAAGTTTATAATAGTTATCCGTACAATTCTCATGTCAATTCAAGTTTATTATATTATGAAATAATTCAAATTCACTATTATTTTACTATGTACTACATACCGTACTATATACCATGTAAATACTGCAAATATGCAATATATATATACATATTGTAATAATCATATATATTGCACTTCATGGAGAAAACTATGGGTGTACATGATTCGTTTCGGTACGTTTAATGGGCGAAACCGACACCGAACAGAAAATTTCGGTTATTTGAAATCTGAAACCGAAATCGAACCGTTTGTTTAAGGTAACCGAACATATCGAACAGAGCCAAAATATACGGTATGGTTCGGTTCGATTAACTAATCTGAAATAAAATTTTACAACTATTTTTGGCTATAAGTTGTTTGATTTCTTATTCGGTATTTTCATTTAGTAATAAACTGTTCGGTTTTATGCATTTTTCATAAACAATTATAATTTTAGTTATGAAAACTATTTATACATGTTACATATAATGGTTCGGTTACAGTTTTTAATTTAGTAAGGTTTCGGTTCGATTAATGGTTTGGTTTATTATCCGGTTTGATTACTAATTAACGTATAGAGTGAAGCGTAATACTAACCGAAAGCGATCGAAACCAAATATTAAGTGAATCGAATCGAACACCCTCGTTCGGTTCTTTTTTTTGATTATCCGTATCCGTATATACCTCTAGAAAAAAATCATGGTACGGTTCTCATCAACGCGTCCCAATATTATAAAAGAAAAAAATCCCCTTCCCTCCGGTTCCTTAAAAAAAAAAAAAAAACAACTTATCACAATTATCACCTATAAATATTAAAAATAAATACGATTATAATTTAAATTGTGTTTAATAGTTTCTTGGTTTCCTAAAAAAAAAAAAAAAAAAATTGTTTCTTTGGTAACTAATGGGACACGGCGGCCACCGTCGATGGGTTTGAATATTTTTCCGGTTTGTGTTCCCGTAAGAGGTTTGTTTGTTTGTTTTTTTTTTTTTTTTTTTTTTATGACACCCCGAATTTTTTTTGAATTTGGCGGGAGGGTGTGGCGCTAAAGTATTTGCGGGAATTAAGGTGTGGCGCCAAAGTTGAAGTAAATTATTTATTTATTTATTTAGAAGAGTGCATGTGTATTTGCCTTAAAAAAAATTATATATATATATATGTATATATATATATATATATATATATATATATATATAATTTTGATTTCATGTGTGTTTATTGTTTGATTTTTTTTGTTGAGGAATTGTTTGAATTTTTAATGGAATGCCAAGATAAGATACATATTTTTCCTCATAATATCATTTTTTTTATAGCGCATTTTGATATGATATCGTAAAAACGTTTTATATTTGACTACGATATACGAACACACTACGACTTGTGTTGTTTATTCAAGGCATAAAAAAGTAGAAATTTGAGAAATACCGTGCATTTGGTGGCATTATGTTCTAAATGCCAAGATATTGCCACAAAATTTTCGACATATATACGAGTGTCGGAAGAGTGACGTATTTTATACGACATATCATGAAATTGCCACAAAAAATGCCATGCATTTGTGACATAAACAATGATTGTCGTTTTAATTGTCGGCAATGAGCGGCAGAAAATTGTATGCCGCAAAAATGTCGTACTTTCATGGCAATTAATAACTTATGCCGGAAAATTTACGACACTTATCAAAGTGCAGCAAATTAAGTGTCGCCAAAGGCCTATTGTGTTGTAGTGATTACAAACTATTTTTTTCGTACTTTGTTTCATACCCATAGAGTACTTAACTGTGTGATTTTTGATTCCTTGTACAAGGCCATTCTGACCTCCGTTTTGCTTGCCGTTTGCGCCGGCGTACCTTATTTATCGTTCTGGTCGATACCACATCAGTACTTCAAAGAGAATTACAAAAGTTTTTTTTTCGTACTTTTTTTCGTACCCATAAAGTACTTAACTGTGTGATTTTTGATTCCTTGTACAAGGCCTTTTCGGCCTCCGTTTTGCTTGCCGTTTGCGCCGGCGTGTCTTATTTATCGTTCGGTCGATATCACATCGTACTTCAAAGAGAATTACAAACATTTTTTTTCGTACTTTTTTTTTCGTACCCATAGAGTACTTAATTGTGTGATTTTTGATTCCTTGTACAAGGCCATTCTGGCCTCCGTTTTGCTTGCCGTTTGCGCCGGCGTGCCTTATTTATCGTTCGGGTCGATAACACTTCGGTACTTAATTGAGAATTACAAACATTTTTTTTTCGTACTTTGTTTTGTACCCATAGAGTACTTAACGGTGTGATTTTTGATTCCTTGTACAAGGCCATTCTGACCTCCGTTTTGCTTGCGTTTGCGCCGGCGTACCTTATTTATCGTTCTGGTCGATACCACATTAGTACTTCAAAGAGAATTACAAACGTTTTTTTTCGTACTTTTTTTCGTACACATAGAGTACTTAACTGTGTGATTTTTGATTCCTTGTACAAGGCCATTCGGCCTCCGTTTTGCTTGCCGTTTGTGCCGGCGTGCCTTATTTATCGTTCTAGTCGATATCACATCAGTACTTCAAAGAGAATTACAAACGTTTTTTATCGTACTCTTTTTCTTACCCATAGACTACTAAACGGTGTGATTTTTGATTCCTTGTACAAGGCCATTCTGGCCTCCGTTTTGCTTGCCGTTTGCGCCGGCGTGCCTTATTTATCGTTCTGGTCGATAACACATCAGTACTTCAATGAGAATTACAAACTATTTTTTTCGTACTTTGTTTCGTACCAAAAGAGTACTTAACTGTGTGATTTTGATTCCATGTACAAGGCCATTCTGACCTCCGTTTTGCTTGCAATTTACGCCGGCGTGCCTTATTTATCGTTCTGGTCGATACCACATCAGTACTTCAAAGAGAATTACAAACGTTTTTTTTCGTACTTTTTTTCGTACCCATAGAGTACTTAACTGTGTGATTTTTGATTCCTTGTACAAGGCCATTTTGGCCTCCGTTTTGCTTGCCGTTTTCGCCGGCGTGCCTTATTTATCGTTCTGGTCGATATCACATCAGTACTTCAAAGAGAATTACAAACGTTTTTTTTTCGTACTTTTTTTCGTACCCAAAGAGTACTTAACTGTGTGATTTTTGATTCCTTGTACAAGGCCATTCTGGCCTCCGTTTTGCTTGCCGTTTGCGCCGGCGTGCCTTATTTATCGTTCGGGTCGATAACACTTCGGTACTTAATTGAGAATTACAAACATTTTTTTTCGTACTTTGTTTTGTACCCATAGAGTACTTAACGGTGTGATTTTTGATTCGTTGTACAAGGCCATTCTGACCTCCGTTTTGCTTGCGTTTGCGCCGGCGTACCTTATTTATCGTTCTGGTCGATACCACATCAGTACTTCAAAGAGAATTACAAACGTTTTTTTTCGTACTTTTTTTCGTACCCATAGAGTACTTAACTGTGTGATTTTTGATTCCTTGTACAAGGCCATTCGCCTCCGTTTTCCTTGCCGTTTGTGCCGGCGTGCCTTATTTATCGTTCTGGTCGATATCACATCAGTACTTCAAAGAGAATTACAAACGTTTTTTATCGTACTCTTTTTCGTACCCATAGACTACTTAACGGTGTGATTTTTGATTCCTTGTACAAGGCCATTCTGGCCTCCGTTTTGCTTGCCGTTTGCGCCGGCGTGCCTTATTTATCGTTCTGGTCGATAACACATCAGTACTTCAATGAGAATTACAAACTATTTTTTTCGTACTTTGTTTCGTACCAAAAGAGTACTTAACTGTGTGATTTAGATTCCATGTACAAGGCCATTCTGACCTCCGTTGCTTGCAATTTACGCCGGCGTGCCTTATTTATCGTTCTGGTCGATACCACATCAGTACTTCAAAGAGAATTACAAACGTTTTTTTCCGTACTTTTTTTCGTACCCATAGAGTACTTAATTGTGTGATTTTTGATTCCTTGTACAAGGCCATTTTGGCCTCCGTTTTGCTTGCCGTTTGCGCCGGCGTGCCTTATTTATCGTTCTGGTCGATAACACATCAGTACTTCAATGAGAATTACAAACTATTTTTTTCGTACTTTGTTTCGTACCCAAAGGGTACTTAACTGTGTTAATTTTGATTCCTTGTACAAGGCGATTCTGGCCTCCGTTTTGCATGCCGTTTGCGCCGGCGTGCCTTATTTATCGTTCTGGTCGATAACACATCAGTACTTCAATGAGAATTACAAACGTTTTTTTCGTACTTTGTTTTGTACCCATAGAGTACTTAACGGTGTCATTTTTCATTCCTTGTACAAGGCCAATCTGACCTCCGTTTTGCTTGCGTTTGCGCCGGCGTACCTTATTTACCGTTCTGGTCGATACCACATCAGTACTTCAAAGAGAATTACAAACGTTTTTTTCGTACTTTTTTTCGTACCCATAGAGTACTTAACTGTGTGATTTTTGATTCCTTGTACAAGGCCATTCTCGGCCTCCGTTTTGCTTACCGTTTGCGCCGGCGTGCCTTATTTATCGTTCGGTCGATACCACATCGTACTTCAAAGTGAATTACAAACGTTTTTTTTCGTACTTTTTTTCGTACACATAGAGTACTTAATCGTGTGATTTTTGATTCCTTGTACAAGGCCATTCTGGCCTCCGTTTTGCTTGCCGTTTGCTCCGGCGTGCCTTATTTATCGTTCTGGTGGATAACACATCAGTACTTCAATGAGAATTACAAACGTTTTTTTCGTACTTTGTTTTGTACCCATAGAGTACTTAACGGTGTGATTTTTGATTCCTTGTACAAGGCCATTCTGACCTCCGTTTTGCTTGCGTTTGCGCCGGCGTACCTTATTTACCGTTCTGGTCGATACCACATCAGTACTTCAAAGAGAATTACAAACGTTTTTTTTCGTACTTTTTTTCGTACCCATAGAGTACTTAACTGTGTGATTTTTGATTCCTTGTACAAGGCCATTTTGGCCTCCGTTTTGCTTGCCGTTTACGCCAGCGTGCCTTATTTATCGTTCTGGTCGATAACACATCAGTACTTCAATCAGTATTACCAACTATTTTTTTCGTACTTTGTTTCGTACCCATATAGTACTTAACTGTGTGATTTTTGATTCCTTGTACAAGGCCATTCTGACCTCCTTTTTGCTTGCCGTTTGCGCCGGCGGGCCTTATTTATCGTTCTAGTCGATACCACATCAGTACTTCAAAGAGAATTACAAACGTTTCTTTCGTACTTTTTTGTACCTATAGAGTACTTAACTATGTGATTTTTGATTCCTTGTACAAGGCCATTCTGGCCTCCGTTTTGCTTGCCGTTTGTGCCGGCGTGCCTTATTTATCGTTCTGGTCGATAACACATCAATACTTCAATGAGAATTACAAACGTTTTTTTTCGTAGTTTGTTTTGTACCCATAGAGTATTTCACGGTGTGATTTTTGATTCCTTGTACAAGGCCATTCTGACCTCCGTTTTGCTTGCCGTTTGCGCCGGCGTACCTTATTTATCGTTCTGGTCGATAACACATCCGTACTTCAAAGAGAATTACAAACGTTTTTTTTCGTACTTTTTTTCGTACCCATAAAGTACTTAACTGTGTGATTTTTGATTCCTTGTACAAGGCCATTCTGACCTCCTTTTTGCTTGCCGTTTGCGCCGGCGTGCCTTATTTATCGTTCTAGTCGATACCACATCAGTACTTCAAAGAGAATTACAAACGTTTCTTTCGTACTTTTTTGTACCTATAGAGTACTTAACTGTGTGATTTTTGATTCCTTGTACAAGGCCATTCTGGCCTCCGTTTTGCTTGCCGTTTGCGCCGGCGTGCCTTATTTATCGTTCTGGTCGATACCACATCAGTACTTCAAAGTGAATTACAAACGTTTTTTTCGTAATTTTTTTCATACACATAGAGTACTTAACTGTGTGATTTTTGATTCCTTGTACTAGGCCATTCTGGCCTCCGTTTTGCTTGCCCTTTGCGCCGGCGTGCCTTATTTATCGTTCTGGTCGAAAACACATCATTACTTCAATAAGAATTACAAACGTTTTGTTTTTGTACTTTGTTTTGTACCCATAGAGTACTTAACGGTGTGATTTTTGATTCCTTGTACAAGGCCATTCTGACCTCCGTTTTGCTTGCGTTTGCGCCGGCGTACCTTATTTACCGTTCTGGTCGATACCACATCAGTACTTCAAAGAGAATTACAAACGTTTTTTTTTGTACTTTGTTTTGTACCCATAGAGTACTTAACGGTGTGATTTTTCATTCCTTGTACAAGGCCATTCTGACCTCCGTTTTGCTTGCGTTTGCGCCGGCGTACCTTATTTACCGTTCTGGTCGATACCACATCAGTACTTCAAAGAGAATTACAAACGTTTTTTTTTCGTACTTTTTTTTGTACCCACAGAGTACTTAACTGTGTGAATTTTGATTCCTTGTACAAGGCCATTTTGGCCTCTGTTTTGCTTGCCGTTTGCGCCGGCGTGCCTTATTTATCGTTCTGGTCGATAACACATCAGTACTTCAATGAGAATTACAAACTATTTTTTTCGTACTTTGTTTCGTACCCAAAGAGTACATAACTGTGTGATTTTTGATTCCTTGTACAAGGCTATTCTAACCTCCGTTTTGTTTGCCGTTTGCGCCGGCGTGCCTTATTTATCGTTCTAGTCGATACCACATCAGTACTTCAAAGAGAATTACAAACGTTTTTTTTCATACTTTTTTTCATACCCATAGAGTACTTAATCGTGTGATTTTTGATTCCTTGTACAAGGCCATTCGGCCTCCGTTTTGCTTGCCGTTTCGCGGCGTGCCTTATTTATCGTTCGGTCGATATCACATCGTATTTCAAAGAGAATTACAAACGTTTTTTTTCGTACTTTTTTTCGTACCCATAGAGTACTTAATCGTGTGATTTTTGATTCCTTGTACAAGGCCATTCTGGCCTCCGTTTTGCTTGCCGTTTGCGCCGGCGTGCCTTATTTATCGTTCTGGTCGATAACACATCAGTACTTCAATGAGAATTACAAACGTTTTTTTTCATAATTTGTTTTGTACCCATAAAGTACTTAACGGTGTGATTTTTGATTCCTTGTACAAGGCCATTCTGACCTCCGTTTTGCTTGCGTTTGCGCCGGCGTACCTTATTTATCGTTCTAGTCGATACCACATCAGTACTTCAAAGAGAATTACAAACATTCTTTTTCGTACTTTTTTTCGTACCCATAGAGTACTTAACTGTGTGATTTTTGATTCCTTGTACAGGGCATTCTGGCCTCCGTTTTGCTTGCCGTTTGCGCTGGCGTGCCTTATTTATCGTTCGGTCGATATCAAATCGCACTTCAAAGAGAATTACAAACGATTTTTTTCGTACTTTGTTTCGTACCCATAGAGTACTTAATCGTGTGATCTTTGATTCCTTGTACAAGGCCATTCGGCCTCCGTTTTGCTTGCCGTTTGCGCCGGCGTGCCTTATTTATCGTTCGGTCGATACCACATCAGTACTTCAAAGAGTAATACAAACGATTTTTTTTCGTACTTTTTTTCGTACCCATAGAGTACTTAATTGTGTGATTTTTGATTCCTTGTACAAGGCCATTCTGGCCTCCGTTTTGCTTGCCGTTTGCGCCGGCGTGCCTTATTTATCGTTCTGGTCGATATCACATCAATACTTCAAAGAGAATTACAAACATTTTTTATCGTACTCTTTTTCGTACCCATAGAGTACTTAACGGTGTGATTTTTGATTCCTTGTACAAGGCCATTCTGGCCTCCGTTTTGCTTGCCGTTTGCGCCGGCGTGCCTTATTTATCGTTCTGGTCGATAACACATCAGTACTTCATTGAGAATTACAAACTATTTTTTTCATACTTTCTTTCATACCCATAGAGTATTTAACCGTGTGATTTTTGATTCCTTGTACAAGGCCATTCTGACCTCCGTTTTGCTTGCCGTTTGTGCCGGCGTGCCTTGTTTATCGTTCTGGTCTATACCACATCAGTACTTCAAAGAGAATTACAAACGTTTTTTTCGTACTTTTTTTCGTACCCATAGAGTACTTAAATGTGTGATTTTTGATTCCTTGTACAAGGCCATTCTGGCCTCTATTTTGCTTGCCGTTTGCGCCGGCGTGCCTTATTTATCGTTCTGGTCGATAACACATTAGTACTTCAATGAGAATTACAAACGTTTTTTTTCATTGTTTGTTTTGAACCCATAGAGTACTTAACGGTGTGATTTTTGATTCCTTGTACAAGGCCATTCGACCTCCGTTTTGCTTGCCGTTTGCGCCGGCGTGCCTTATTTATCGTTCGGTCGATATCACATCGTATTTCAAAGAGAATTACAAAAGTTTTTTTTTTTTTTCGTACTTTTTTCGTACCCATAAAGTACTTAACCGTGTGATTTTTGATTCCTTGTACAAGGCCATTCTCGGCCTCCGTTTTGCTTGCCGTTTGCGCCGGCGTGTCTTATTTATCGTTCGGTCGATATCACATCGTACTTCAAAGAGAATTACAAACGTTTTTTTTCATACTTTTTTTCGTACCCATAGAGTACTTAATCGTGTGATTTTTGATTCCTTGTACAAGGCCATTTCGGCCTCCGTTTTGCTTGCCGTTTGTGCCGGCGTGCCTTATTTATCGTTCGGGTCGATAACACATCGTACTTCAAAGAGAATTACAAACATTTTTTTTCGTACTTTTTTTGTACCCATAGAGTATTTAACGGTGTGATTTTTGATTCCTTGTACAAGGCCATTCTGACCTCCGTTTTGCTTGCCTTTTGCGCCGGCGTACCTTATTTATCGTTCGGTCGATACCACATCGTACTTCAAAGAGAATTACAAACGTTTTTTTTCGTACTTTTTTTCGTACCCATAGAGTACTTAATCGTGTGATTTTTGATTCCTTGTACAAGGCTATTCTAACCTCCGTTTTGTTTGCCGTTTGCGCCGGCGTGCCTTATTTATCGTTCTGGTCGATATCACATCGTACTTCAAAGAGAATTACAAACGTTTTTTTTCGTACTTTTTTTCGTACCCATAGAGTACTTAACCGTGTGATTTTTGATTCCTTGTACAAGGCCATTCTCGTCTCCGTTTTGCTTGCCGTTTGCGCCGGCGTGCCTTATTTATCGTTCGGTCGATATCACATCGTATTTCAAAGAGAATTACAAACGTTTTTTTTCGTACTTTTTTTCGTACCCATAGAGTACTTAACTCGTGTGATTTTTGATTCCTTGTACAAGGCCATTCGCCTCCGTTTTGCTTGCCGTTTGCGCCGGCGTGCCTTATTTATCGTTCGGTCGATAACACATCGTACTTCAAAGAGAATTACAAACGTTTTTTTTCATAATTTGTTTTGTACCCATAAGAGTACTTAACGTGTGATTTTTGATTCCTTGTACAAGGCCATTCTCGACCTCCGTTTTGCTTGCCGTTTGCGCCGGCGTGCCTTATTTATCGTTCGGTCGATATCACATCGCACTTCAAAGAGAATTACAAACGTTTTTTTTCGTACTTTTTTTCGTACCCATAGAGTACTTAACCGTGTGATTTTTGATTCCTTGTACAAGGCCATTCTCGCCTCCGTTTTGCTTGCCGTTTGCGCCGGCGTGCCTTATTTATCGTTCGGTCGATATCACATCGTACTTCAAAGAGAATTACAAACGTTTTTTTTCGTACTTTTTTCGTACCCATAGAGTACTTAACGTGTGATTTTGATTCCTTGTACAAGGCCATTCTCGGCCTCCGTTTTGCTTGCCGTTTGCGCCGGCGTGCCTTATTTATCGTTCGGTCGATATCACATCGTACTTCAAAGAGAATTACAAACGATTTTTTTTCGTACTTTTTTTCGTACCCATAGAGTACTTAACTGTGTGATTTTTGATTCCTTGTACAAGGCCATTCTGGCCTCCGTTTTGCTTGCCGTTTGCGCCGGCGTGCCTTATTTATCGTTCTGGTCGATATCACATCAATACTTCAAAGAGAATTACAAACATTTTTTATCGTACTTTTTTTCGTACCCATAGAGTACTTAACGGTGTGATTTTTGATTCCTTGTACAAGGCCATTCTGGCCTCCGTTTTGCTTGCCGTTTGCGCCGGCGTGCCTTATTTATCGTTCTGGTCGATAACACATCAGCACTTCATTGAGAATTACAAACTATTTTTTTCATACTTTTTTTCGTACCCATAAAGTACTTAACCGTGTGATTTTTGATTCCTTGTACAAGGCCATTTTGACCTCCGTTTTGCTTGCCGTTTGCGCCGGCGTGCCTTATTTATCGTTCGGTCGATATCACATCGTACTTCAAAGAGAATTACAAACGTTTTTTTTCGTACTTTTTTTCGTACCCATAGAGTACTTAATGTGTGATTTTTGATTCCTTGTACAAGGCCATTTCGGCCTCCGTTTTGCTTGCCGTTTGCGCCGGCGTGCCTTATTTATCGTTCGGTCGATATCACATTAGTACTTCAAAGAGAATTACAAACGTTTTTTTTCGTACTTTTGTTTTGTACCCATAGAGTACTTAACGGTGTGATTTTTGATTCCTTGTACAAGGCCATTCGGCCTCCGTTTTGCTTGCCGTTTGCGCCGGCGTGCCTTATTTATCGTTCGGTCGATATCACATCGCATTTCAAAGAGAATTACAAACGTTTTTTTTCGTACTTTTTTTCGTACCCATAGAGTACTTAACCGTGTGATTTTTGATTCCTTGTACAAGGCCATTCGGCCTCCGTTTTGCTTGCCGTTTGCGCCGGCGTGCCTTATTTATCGTTCGGTCGATATCACATCGTACTTCAAAGAGAATTACAAACGTTTTTTTTTCGTACTTTTTTTCGTACCCATAGAGTACTTAACCGTGTGATTTTTGATTCCTTGTACAAGGCCATTCCGGCCTCCGTTTTGCTTGCCGTTTGCGCCGGCGTGCCTTATTTATCGTTCGGGTCGATATCACATCAGTACTTCAAAGAGAATTACAAACATTTTTTTTCGTACTTTTTTTGTACCCATAGAGTACTTAACGGTGTGATTTTTGATTCCTTGTACAAGGCCATTCTGGCCTCCGTTTTGCTTGCCGTTTGCGCCGGCGTGCCTTATTTATCGTTCGGTCGATATCACATCGCATACTTCAAAGAGAATTACAAACGTTTTTTTTCGTACTTTTTTTCGTACCCATAGAGTACTTAATCGTGTGATTTTTGATTCCTTGTACAAGGCCATTCGGCCTCCGTTTTGCTTGCCGTTTGCGCCGGCGTGCCTTATTTATCGTTCGGTCGATATCACACAAGTATTTCAAAGAGAATTACAAACGTTTTTTATCGTACTTTTTTCGTACCCATAGACTACTTAACGGTGTGATTTTTGATTCCTTGTACAAGGCCATTCCGACCTCCGTTTTGCTTGCCGTTTGCGCCGGCGTGCCTTATTTATCGTTCGGTCGATAACACATCGCACTTCAAAGAGAATTACAAACTATTTTTTTCGTACTTTGTTTCGTACCCAAGAGTACTTAACCGTGTGATTTTGATTCCTTGTACAAGGCCATTCTCGACCTCCGTTTTGCTTGCCGTTTGCGCCGGCGTGCCTTATTTATCGTTCGGTCGATATCACATCGTACTTCAAAGAGAATTACAAACGTTTTTTTTCGTACTTTTTTTTTCGTACCCATAGAGTACTTAACTGTGTGATTTTTGATTCCTTGTACAAGGCCATTTTGGCCTCCGTTTTGCTTGCCGTTTGCGCCGGCGTGCCTTATTTATCGTTCGGTCGATACACATCGTACTTCAAAGAGAATTACAAACTATTTTTTTCGTACTTTGTTTCGTACCCAAAGAGTACTTAATCGTGTGATTTTTGATTCCTTGTACAAGGCCATTCTCCGGCCTCCGTTTTGCTTGCCGTTTGCGCCGGCGTGCCTTATTTATCGTTCGGTCGATATCACATCGCACTTCAAAGAGAATTACAAACGTTTTTTTTCGTACTTTTTTTCGTACCCATAGAGTACTTAACTCGTGTGATTTTTGATTCCTTGTACAAGGCCATTCTCGGCCTCCGTTTTGCTTGCCGTTTGCGCCGGCGTGCCTTATTTATCGTTCGGTCGATATCACATCGCACTTCAAAGAGAATTACAAACGTTTTTTTCGTACTTTTTTTCGTACCCATAGAGTACTTAACGGTGTGATTTTTGATTCCTTGTACAAGGCCATTCTGGCCTCCGTTTTGCTTGCCGTTTGCGCCGGCGTGCCTTATTTATCGTTCTGGTCGATAACACATCAGTACTTCAATGAGAATTACAAACTATTTTTTTCGTACTTTGTTTCGTACCCATAGAGTACTTAACTGTGTGATTTTTGATTCCTTGTACAAGGCCATTCTGACCTCCGTTTTGCTTGCCGTTTGCGCCGGCGTGCCTTATTTATCGTTCTGGTCGATACCACATCGTATTTCAAAGAGAATTACAAACGTTTTTTTTTCGTACTTTTTTTCGTACCCATAGAGTACTTAACTCGTGTGATTTTTGATTCCTTGTACAAGGCCATTCGGCCTCCGTTTTGCTTGCCGTTTGCGCCGGCGTGCCTTATTTATCGTTCGGTCGATAACACATCGCACTTCAATGAGAATTACAAACGTTTTTTTTCGTAGTTTGTTTTGTACCCATAGAGTATTTAACGGTGTGATTTTTGATTCCTTGTACAAGGCCATTCTGACCTCCGTTTTGCTTGCCGTTTGCGCCGGCGTACCTTATTTATCGTTCGGTCGATACCACACGTACTTCAAAGAGAATTACAAACGTTTTTTTTTCGTACTTTTTTTCGTACCCATAAAGTACTTAATTGTGTGATTTTTGATTCCTTGTACAAGGCCTTTCTGGCCTACGTTTTGCTTGCCGTTTGCGCCAGCGTGCCTTATTTATCGTTCGGTCGATATCACATCGCATTTCAAAGAGAATTACAAACGTTTTTTTTCGTACTTTTTTTCGTACCCATAGAGTACTTAACCGTGTGATTTTTGATTCCTTGTACAAGGCCATTCGGCCTCCGTTTTGCTTGCCGTTTGCGCCGGCGTGCCTTATTTATCGTTCGGTCGATAACACATCGCATTTCAAAGAGAATTACAAACGTTTTTTTTCGTACTTTTTTTGTACCCATAGAGTACTTAATCGTGTGATTTTTGATTCCTTGTACAAGGCCATTCGACCTCCGTTTTGCTTGCCGTTTGCGCCGGCGTGCCTTATTTATCGTTCGGTCGATATCACATCGCACTTCAAAGAGAATTACAAACGTTTTTTTTCGTACTTTTTTTCGTACCCATAGAGTACTTAATCGTGTGATTTTTGATTCCTTGTACAAGGCCATTCTCGGCCTCCGTTTTGCTTGCCGTTTGCGCCGGCGTGCCTTATTTATCGTTCGGTCGATATCACATCGCACTTCAAAGAGAATTACAAACGTTTTTTTCGTACTTTTTTTTGTACCCATAGAGTATTTAACGGTGTGATTTTTGTTTCCTTGTACAAGGCCTTTCTGGCCTCCGTTTTGCTTGCCGTTTGCGCCGGCGTGCCTTATTTATCATTCTGGTCGATACCACATCAGTACTTCAAAGAGAATTACAAACATTTTTTTTCATACTTTGTTTTCGTACCCATAGAGTACTTAACGGTGTGATTTTTGATTCCTTGTACAAGGCCATTCTCGACCTCCGTTTTGCTTGCCGTTTGCGCCGGCGTGCCTTATTTATCGTTCGGTCGATACCACATCGTACTTCAAAGAGAATTACAAACGTTTTTTTTCGTACTTTTTTTCGTACCCATAGAGTACTTAACCGTGTGATTTTTGATTCCTTGTACAAGGCCATTCTCGCCTCCGTTTTGCTTGCCGTTTGCGCCGGCGTGCCTTATTTATCGTTCGGTCGATATCACATCGCACTTCAAAGAGAATTACAAACGTTTTTTTTCGTACTTTTTTTCGTACCCATAGAGTACTTAACGTGTGATTTTTGATTCCTTGTACAAGGCCATTCGACCTCCGTTTTGCTTGCCGTTTGCGCCGGCGTGCCTTATTTATCGTTCGGTCGATATCACATCGTACTTCAAAGAGAATTACAAACGTTTTTTTTCGTACTTTTTTTTCGTACCCATAGAGTACTTAACTGTGTGATTTTTGATTCCGTGTACAAAGCCATTCTGGCCTCCGTTTTGCTTGCCGTTTGCGCCGGCGTGCCTTATTTATCGTTCTGGTCGATAACACATCACTACTTCAATGAGAATTACAAACGTTTTTTTCGTAGTTTGTTTTGTACCCATAGAGTATTTAACGGTGTGATTTTTGATTCCTTGTACAAGGCCATTCTGACCTCCGTTTTGCTTGCCGTTTGCGCCGGCGTACCTTATTTATCGTTCTGGTCGATACCACATCAGTACTTCAAAGAGAATTACAAACGTTTTTTTCGTACTTTTTTTCGTACCCATAAAGTACTTAATCGTGTGATTTTTGATTCCTTGTACAAGGCCATTTCGGCCTCCGTTTTGCTTGCCGTTTGCGCCGGCGTGCCTTATTTATCGTTCGGTCGATATCACATCGCACTTCAAAGAGAATTACAAACGTTTTTTTTCGTACTTTTTTTCGTACCCATAGAGTACTTAACCGTGTGATTTTTGATTCCTTGTACAAGGCCATTCTGGCCTCCGTTTTGCTTGCCGTTTGCGCCGGCGTGCCTTATTTATCGTTCGGTCGATACACATCGTACTTCAAAGAGAATTACAAACGTTTTTTTCGTACTTTTTTTGTACCCATAGAGTACTTAACGGTGTGATTTTTGATTCCTTGTACAAGGCCATTCTAACCTCCGTTTTGCTTGCCGTTTGCGCCGGCGTGCCTTATTTATCGTTCTGGTCGATATCACATCGCATTTCAAAGAGAATTACAAACATTTTTTTTCGTACTTTTTTTCGTACCCATAGAGTACTTAATCGTGTGATTTTTGATTCCTTGTACAAGGCCATTATGGCCTCCGTTTTGCTTGCCGTTTGCGCCGGCGTGTCTTATTTATCGTTCGGTCGATATCACATCGTATTTCAAAGAGAATTACAAACGTTTTTTTCGTACTCTTTTTCGTACCCATAGTAGTACTTAACGGTGTGATTTTTGATTCCTTGTACAAGGCCATTCGGCCTCCGTTTTGCTTGCCGTTTGCGCCGGCGTGCCTTATTTATCGTTCGGTCGATAACACATCGCACTTCAAATGAGAATTACAAACGATTTTTTTCGTACTTTTTTCGTACCCATAGAGTACTTAACTCGTGTGATTTTTGATTCCTTGTACAAGGCCATTCTGACCTCCGTTTTGCTTGCCGTTTGCGCCGGCGTGCCTTATTTATCGTTCTGGTCGATACCACATCAGTACTTCAAAGACAATTACAAACGTTTTTTTCATACTTTTTTTCGTACACATAGAGTACTTAACTGTGTGATTTTTGATTCCTTGTACAAGGCCATTCTGGCCTCCGTTTTGCTTGCCGTTTGCGCCGGCGTGCCTTATTTATCGTTCTGGTCGATAACACATCGCACTTCAATGAGAATTACAAACGTTTTTTTTCATACTTTGTTTTGTACCCATAGAGTACTTAACGGTGTGATTTTTGATTCCTTGTACAAGGCCATTCTGACCTCCGTTTTGCTTGCGTTTGCACCGGCGTGCCTTATTTATCGTTCGGTCGATACCACATCGCATTTCAAAGAGAATTACAAACGTTTTTTTCGTTTTTTTTCGTACCCATAGAGTACTTAACCGTGTGATTTTTGATTCCTTGTACAAGGCCATTCTAGGCCTCCGTTTTGCTTGCCGTTTGCGCCGGCGTGCCTTATTTATCGTTCGGTCGATAACACATCGTACTTCAATGAGAATTACAAACGTTTTTTTTTTCGACTTTGTTTCGTACCCAAGAGTACTTAACCGTGTGATTTTGATTTCTTGTACAAAGTCATTCTGACCTCCGTTTTGCTTGCCGTTTGCGCCGGCGTGCCTTATTTATCGTTCGGTCGATACCACATCGTACTTCAAAGAGAATTACAAACGTTTTTTTTCGTACTTTTTTTTGTACCCATAGAGTACTTAACCGTGTGATTTTTGATTCCTTGTACAAGGCCATTCGGCCTCCGTTTTGCTTGCCATTTGCGCCGGCGTGCCTTATTTATCGTTCGGTCGATATCACATCGCATTTCAAAGAGAATTACAAACGTTTTTTTTCGTACTTTTTTTCGTACCCATAGAGTACTTAACGTGTGATTTTTGATTCCTTGTACAAGGCCATTCTCGCCTCCGTTTTGCTTGCCGTTTGCACCGGCGTGCCTTATTTATCGTTCGGTCGATAACACATCGTACTTCAAAGAGAATTACAAACGTTTTTTTTCGTACTTTTTTTCGTATCCATAGAGTACTTAATCGTGTGATTTTTGATTCCTTGTACAAGGCCATTCGGCCTCCGTTTTGCTTGCCGTTTGCGCCGGCGTGCCTTATTTATCGTTCGGTCGATAACACATCGCATTTCAAAGAGAATTACAAACGTTTTTTTTCGTACTTTGTTTTGTACCCATAGAGTACTTAACGGTGTGATTTTTGATTCCTTGTACAAGGCCATTCTGACCTCCATTTTGCTTGCGTTTGCGCCGGCGTGCCTTATTTATCGTTCTGGTCGATACCACATCAGAACTTCAAAGAGAATTACAAACGTTTTTTTCGTACTTTTTTTCGTACCCATAAAGTACTTAACTGTGTGATTTTTGATTCCTTGTACAAGGCCGTTCTGGCCTCCGTTTTGCTTACCATTTGCGCCGGCGTGCCTTATTTATCGTTCTGGTCGATATCACATCAGTACATCAAAGAGAATTATAAACTTTTTTTTTCGTACTTTTTTTCGTACCCATAGAGTATTTAACTGTGTGACTTTTGATTCCTTGTACAAGGCCATTCTGGCCTCCTTTTTGCTTGCCGATTGTGCCGGCGTGCCTAATTTATCGTTCTGGTCGATAACACATCAGTACTTCAATGAGAATTACAAACGTTTTTTTCGTACTTTGTTTTGTACCCATAGAGTACTTAACGGTGTGATTTTTGATTCCTTGTACAAGGCCATTCTGACCTCCGTTTTTCTTGCCGTTTGCGCCGGCGTACCTTATTTATCGTTCTAGTCGATACCACATCAGTACTTCAAAGAGAATTACAAACATTTTTTTCGTACTTTTTTTCGTACCCATAGAGTATTTAACAGTGTGACTTTTGATTCCTTGTACAAGACCATTCTGGCTTCCGTTTTGCTTGCCGTTTGCGCCGGCATGCCTTATTTATCGTTCTGGTCGATATCAAATCAGTACTTCAAAGAGAATTACAAACGTTTTTTTCGTACTCTTTTTCGTACCCATAGAATACTTAACGGTAAGATTTTTGATTCCTGGTACAAGGTCATTCCTTGTACAAGGCCATTCTAGCCTCCGTTTTGCTTGCCGTTTGCGCCGGAGTGCCTTATTTATCGTTCTGGTCGATAACACATCAGTACTTCAATGAGAATTACAAACAATTTTTTTCGTACTTTGTTTCGTACCCATAGAGTACTTAACTGTGTGATTTTTGATTCCTTTTACAAGGCCATTCTGACCTCCGTTTTGCTTGCCGTTTGCGCCGGCGTGCCTTATTTATCGTTCTGGTCGATACCACATCAGTACTTCAAAGACAATTACAAATGTTTTTTTTCGTACTTTTTTTTGTACACATAGAGTACTTAACTGTGTGATTTTTGATTCCTTGTACAAGGTTATTCTGGCCTCCGTTTTGCTTGCCGTTTGCGCCGGCGTGCCTTATTTATCGTTCTAGTCGATAACACATCAGTACTTCAATGAGAATTACAAACGTTTTTTTTCGTACTTTGTTTTGTACCCATAGAGTACTTAACGGTGTGATTTTTGATTCCTTGTACAAGGTCATTCTGGCCTCCGTTTTTCTGGCCGTTTGCGCCGGCGTACCTTATTTATCGTTCTAGTCGATACCACATCAGTACTTCAAAGAGAATTACAAACATTTTTTCGTACTTTTTTTCGTACCCATAGAGTACTTAACAGTGTGACTTTTTATTCCTTGTACAAGGCCATTCTGGCTTCCGTTTTGCTTGCCGTTTGCGCCGGCATGCCTTATTTATCATTCTGGTCGATATCAAATCAGTACTTCAAAGAGAATTACAAACGTTTTTTTTCGTACTCTTTTTCGTACCCATAGAATACTTAACGGTGTGATTTTTGATTCCTGGTACAAGGTCATTCTGGCCTCCGTTTTGCTTGCCGTTTGCGCCGGCGTGCCTTATTTATCGTTCTGGTCGATACCACATCAGTACTTCAAAGACAATTACAAACGTTTTTTTCATACTTTTTTCCGTACACATAGAGTACTTAACTGTGTGATTTTTGATTCCTTGTACAAGGCCATTCTGGCCTCCGTTTTGCTTGCCGTTTGCGCCGGCGTGCCTTATTTATCGTTCTGGTCGATAACACATCAGTACTTCAATGAGAATTACAAACGTTTTTTTTTCATACTTTGTTTTGTACCCATTGACTACTTAACGGTGTGATTTTTGATTACTTGTACAAGGCCATTCTGACCTCCGTTTTGCTTGCGTTTGCGCCGGCGTACCTTATTTATCGTTCTGGTCGATACCACATCAGTACTTCAAAGGGAATTACAAACATTTTTTTTCGTATTTTTTTCCGTACCCATAGAGTACTTAACTGTGTGATTTTTGATTCCTTGTACAAGGCCATTCTGGCCTCCGTTTTGCTTGCCGTTTGCGCCGGCGTGCCTTATTTATCGTTCGGTCGATATCACATCAGTACATCAAAGAGAATTACAAACGTTTTTTATCGTACTCTTTTTCGTACCCATAGACTACTTAACGGTGTGATTTTTGATTCCTTGTACAAGGCCATTCTGACCTCCGTTTTGCTTGCCGTTTCGCCGGCGTGCCTTATTTATCGTTCTGGTCGATAACACATCAGTACTTCAATGGTAATTACAAACTATTTTTTTCGTACTTTGTTTCGTACCCAAAGAGTACTTAACTGTGTGATTTTGATTCCTTGTACAAGGCCATTCTGACTTCCGTTTTGCTTGCCGTTTGCGCCGGCGTGCCTTATTTATCGTTCTGGTCGATACCACATCATTACTTCAAAGAGAATTACAAACGTTTTTTTTCGTACTATTTTTCGTACCCATAGAGTACTTAACTGTGTGATTTTTGATTCCTTGTACAAGGACATTCTGGCCTCCGTTTTGCTTGCCGTTTGCGACGGCGTGCCTTATTTATCGTTCTGGTCGATAACACATCAGTACTTCAATGAGAATTACAAACGTTTTTTTTCGTTGTTTGTTTTGTACCCATATAGTATTTAACGGTGTTATTTTTGATTCCTTGTACAAGGCCATTCTAACCTCCGTTTTGCTTGCCGTTTGCGCCGGCGTACCTTATTTATCGTTCTGGTCGATACCACATCAGTACTTCAAAGAGAATTACAAACGTTTTTTTTCGTACTTTTTATCGTACCCATAAAGTACTTAACTGTGTGATTTTTGATTCCTTGTATAAGGCCGTTCTGGCCTCCTATTTGCTTACCATTTGCGCCGGCGTACCTTATTTATCGTTCTGGTCGATATCACATCAGGACATCAAAGAGAATTACAAACTTTTTTTTCGTACTTTTTTTCGTACCCATTGAGTACTTAATCGTGTGACTTTTGATTCCTTGTACAAGGCCATTCTGGCCTCCTTTTTGCTTGCCGTTTGTGCCGGCGGGCCTTATTTATCGTTCTGGTCGATAACACATCAGTACTTCAATGAGAATTACAAACGTTTTTTTCGTACTTTGTTTTGTACCCATAGAGTACTTAACGGTGTGATTTTTGATTCCTTGTACAAGGATATTCTGACCTCCGTTTTTCTTGCCGTTTGCGCCGGCGTACCTTATTTATCGTTCTAGTCGATACCACATCAGTACTTCAAAGAGAATTACAAACATTTTTTTCGTACTTTTTTTCGTACCCATAGAGTACTTAACAGTGTGACTTTTGATTCCTTGTACAAGGCCATTCTGGCTTCCGTTTTGCTTGCCGTTTGCGCCGGCATGCCTTATTTATCGTTCTGGTCGATATCAAATCAGTATTTCAAAGAGTATTACAAACATTTTTTTTCGTACTCTTTTTCGTACCCATAGAATACTTAACGGTGTGATTTTTGATTCCTGGTACAAGGTCATTCTGGCCTCCCTTTTTCTTGCCGTTTGCGCCGGAGTGCCTTATTTATCGTTCTGGTCGATAACACATCAGTACTTCAATGAGAATTACAAACAATTTTTTTCGTACTTTGTTTCGTACCCATAGAGTACTTAACTGTGTGATTTTTGATTCCTTGTACAAGGCCATTCTGACCTCCGTTTTGCTTGCCGTTTGTGCCGGCATGCCTTATTTATCGTTCTGGTCGATACCACATCAGTACTTCAAAGACAATTACAAACGTTTTTTTTCGTACTTTTTTTCGTACACATAGAGTACTTAACAGTGTGATTTTTGATTCCTTGTACAAGGCCATTCTGGCCTCCGTTTTGCTTGCCGTTTGCGCCGGCGTGCCTTATTTATCGTTCTGGTCGATAACACATCAGTACTTCAATGAGAATTACAAACATTTTTTTTCGTACTTTGTTTTGTACCCATAGAGTACTTAACGGTGTGATTTTTGATTCCTTGTACAAGGTCATTCTGGCCTCCATTTTGCTTGCCGTTTGCGCCGGCGTGCCTTATTTATCGTTCTGGTCGATACCACATCATTACTTCAAAGACAATTACAAACATTTTTTTCATACTTTTTTTCGTACACATAGAGTACTTAACTGTGTGATTTTTGATTCCTTGTACAAGGCCATTCTGGCCTCCGTTTTGCTTGCCATTTGCGCCGGCGTGCCTTATTTATCGTTCTGGTCGATAACACATCAGTACTTCAATGAGAATTACAAACATTTTTTTTTCATACTTTGTTTTGTACCCATAGAGTACTTAACAGTGTGATTTTTGATTCCTTGTAAAAGGCCATTCTGACCTCCGTTTTGCTTGCGTTTGCGCCGGCGTACCTTATTTATCGTTCTGGTCGATACCACATCAGTACTTCAAAGGGAATTACAAACGTTTTTTTTTCGTATTTTTTTCGTCCCCATAGAGTACTTAACTGTGTGATTTTTGATTCCTTGTACAAGGCCATTCTAGCCTCCGTTTTGCTTGCCGTTTGCGCCGGCGTGCCTTATTTATCGTTCTGGTCGATAACACATCAGTACTTCAATGAGAATTACAAAGTATTTTTTTCGGACTATGTTTCGTACCCAAGGAGTACTTAACTGTGTGAATTTTGATTCCTTGTACAAGGCCATTCTCGGCCTCCGTTTTGCTTGCCGTGCGCTTGCGCCGGCGTGCCTTATTTATCGTTCGGTCGATATCACCTCAGTACTTCAAAGAGAATTACAAACGTTTTTTTCGTACTCTTTTTTGTACCCATAGAATACTTAACGGTGTGATTTTTGATTCCCTGTACAAGGTCATTCTGGACTCCGTTTTGCTTGCCGTTTGCGCCGGCGTGCCTTATTTATCGTTCGGTCAATACCACATCGCATTTCAAAGACAATTACAAACGTTTTTTTTCGTACTTTTTTTCGTACACCTAGAGTACTTAACTGTGTGATTTTTGATTCCTTGTCCAAGGCCATTCTGGCCTCCGTTTTGCTTGCCGTTTGCGCCGGCGTGCCTTATTTATCGTTCTGGTCGATAACACATCAGTACTTCAATGAGAATTACAAACATTTTTTTTCATACTTTGTTTTGTACCCATAGAGTACTTAACGGTGTGATTTTTGATTCCTTGTACAAGGCCATTCTGACCTCCGTTTTGCTTGCGTTTGCGCCGGCGTACCTTATTTATCATTCTGGTCGATACCACATCGCACTTCAAAGAGAATTACAAACGTTTTTTTTCGTACTTTTTTTCGTACCCATAGAGTACTTAACCGTGTGATTTTTGATTCCTTGTACAAGGCCATTCGGCCTCCGTTTTGCTTGCCGTTTGCGCCGGCGTGCCTTATTTATCGTTCGGTCGATATCACTTATTTCAAAGAGAATTAGCAACGTTTTTTTTCGTTATTGGTTTTGTACCCATAGAGTACTTAACACATCAGTACTTCAATGAGAATTACAAACGTTTTTTTTCGTAGTTTGTTTTGTACCCATAGAGTATTTAACGGTGTGATTTTTGATTCCTTGTACAAGGCCATTCTGACCTCCGTTTTGCTTGCCGTTTGCGCCGGCGTACCTTATTTATCGTTCTGGTCGATACCACATCAGTACTTCAAAGAGAATTACAAACGTTTTTTTCGTACTTTTTTTTGTACCCATAAAGTACTTAACTGTGTGATTTTTGATACCTTGTACAAGGCCGTTCTCGCCTCCGTTTTGCTTACCATTTGCGCCGGCGTGCCTTATTTATCGTTCTGGTCGATATCACATCAGTACATCAAAGAGAATTACAAATTTTTTTTTCGTACTTTTTTTTCGTACCCATAGAGTACTTAACTGTGTGACTTTTGATTCCTTGTACAAGGCCATTCTTGCCTCCTTTTTGCTTGCCATTTGTGCCGGCGTGCCTTATTTATCGTTCTGGTCGATAACACATCAGTACTTCCATGAGAATTACAAACATTTTTTTCGTACTTTGTTTTGTACCCATAGAGTACTTAACGGTGTGATTTTTGATTCCTTGTACAAGGCCATTCTGACCTCCGTTTTTCTTGCCGTTTGCGCCGGCGTGCCTTATTTATCGTTCTAGTCGATACCACATCAGTACTTCAAAGAGAATTACAAACATTTTTTTTCGTACTTTTTTTCGTACCCATAGAGTACTTAACTGTGTGATTTTTGATTCCTTGTACAAGGCCATTCTGGCCTCCGTTTTGCTTGCCGTTTGCGCCGGCATGCCTTATTTATCGTTCTGGTCGATATCACATCGTACTTCAAAGAGAATTACAAACGTTTTTTTCGTACTCTTTTTCGTACCCATAGAATACTTAACGGTGTGATTTTTGATTCCTTGTACAAGGTCATTCTGGCCTCCGTTTTGCTTGCCATTTGCGCCGGCATGCCTTATTTATCGTTCGGTCGATAACACATCGTACTTCAAAGAGAATTACAAACAATTTTTTTCGTACTTTTTTTCGTACCCATAGAGTACTTAATCGTGTGATTTTTGATTCCTTGTACAAGGCCATCTGACCTCCGTTTTGCTTGCCGTTTGCGCCGGCGTGCCTTATTTATCGTTCTGGTCGATACCACATCAATATTTCAAAGAGAATTACAAACGTTTTTTTTCGTACTTTTTTTCGTACACATAGAGTACTTAACTGTGTGATTTTTGATTCCTTGTACAAGGCCATTCTCGCCTCCGTTTTGCTTGCCGTTTGCGCCGGCGTGCCTTATTTATCGTTCGGTCGATAACACATCGTACTTCAAAGAGAATTACAAACGTTTTTTTTCGTACTTTTTTTGTACCCATAGAGTACTTAACGGTGTGATTTTTGATTCCTTGTACAAGGCCATTCGGACTCCGTTTTGCTTGCCGTTTGCGCCGGCGTGCCTTATTTATCGTTCGGTCGATATCACACGTACTTCAAAGAGAATTACAAACGTTTTTTTTCGTACTTTTTTCGTACCCATAGAGTACTTAACCGTGTGATTTTTGATTCCTTGTACAAGGCCATTCTCGGCCTCCGTTTTGCTTGCCGTTTGCGCCGGCGTGCCTTATTTATCGTTCGGTCGATATCACATCGTACTTCAAAGAGAATTACAAACGTTTTTTTCGTACTTTTTTTGTACCCATAGAGTACTTAACGGTGTGATTTTTGATTCCTTGTACAAGGCCATTCTGGCCTCCGTTTTGATGGCCGTTTGCGCCGGCGTGCCTTATTTATCGTTCGGTCGATAACACATCGTACTTCAAAGAGAATTACAAACGTTTTTTTTTCGTACTTTGTTTCGTACCCATAGAGTACTTAACTCGTGTGATTTTTGATTCCTTGTACAAGGCCATTCCGACCTCCGTTTTGCTTGCCGTTTGCGCCGGCGTGCCTTATTTATCGTTCGGTCGATACCACATCGCATTTCAAAGAGAATTACAAACGTTTTTTTTCGTACTTTTTTTTCGTACACATAGAGTACTTAACTCGTGTGATTTTTGATTCCTTGTACAAGGCCATTCTGGCCTCCGTTTAGCTTGTCGTTTGCGCCGGCGTGCCTTATTTATCGTTCTGGTCGATAACACATCAGCACTTCAATGAGAATTACAAACATTTTTTTTCGTACTTTGTTTTGTACCCATAGAGTACTTAACGGTGTGATTTTTGATTCCTTGTACAAGGCCATTCTGACCTCCGTTTTGCTTGCCGTTTGCGCCGGCGTACCTTATTTATCGTTCTGGTCGATACCACATCGTACATTTCAAAGAGAATTACAAACGTTTTTTTTCGTACTTTTTTTTCGTACCCATAGAGTACTTAACCGTGTGATTTTTGATTCCTTGTACAAGGCCATTTCGGCCTCCGTTTTGCTTGCCGTTTGCGCCGGCGTGCCTTATTTATCGTTCGGTCGATATCACATCGTACTTCAAAGAGAATTACAAACGTTTTTTTTTCGTACTTTTTTTCGTACCCATAGAAGTACTTAACGGTGTGATTTTTGATTCCTTGTACAAGGCCATTCTCGACCTCCGTTTTGCTTGCCGTTTGCGCCGGCGTGCCTTATTTATCGTTCGGTCGATACCACATCGTACTTCAAAGAGAATTACAAACGTTTTTTTTCGTACTTTTTTTTGTACCCATAGAGTACTTAACTCGTGTGATTTTTGATTCCTTGTACAAGGCCATTCTCGCCTCCGTTTTGCTTGCCGTTTGCGCCGGCGTGCCTTATTTATCGTTCTGGTCGATAACACATCAGTACTTCAAAGAGAATTACAAACATTTTTTTTCGTACTTTGTTTTGTACCCATAGAGTACTTAACGGTGTGATTTTTGATTCCTTGTACAAGGCCATTCTGACCTCCGTTTTGCTTGCCGTTTGCGCCGGCGTACCTTATTTATCGTTCTGGTCGATACCACATCAGTACTTCAAAGAGAATTACAAACATTTTTTTCGTACCTTTTTCGTACCCATAGAGTACTTAAAAGTGTGAATTTTGATTCCTTGTACAAGGCCATTCTGGCATCCGTTTTGCTTGCCGTTTGCGCCGACATGCCTTATTTATCGTTCTGGTCGATATCACATCGCACTTCAAAGAGAATTACAAACGTTTTTTTTTTCGTACTTTTTTTCGTACCCATAGAGTACTTAACGGTGTGATTTTTGATTCCTTGTACAAGGCCATTCTCGCCTCCGTTTTGCTTGCCGTTTGCGCCGGCGTGCCTTATTTATCGTTCGGTCGATATCACATCGCACTTCAAAGAGAATTACAAACGTTTTTTTCATACTTTTTTTTCGTACCCATAGAGTACTTAACCGTGTGATTTTTGATTCATTGTACAATGCCATTCTGGCCTCCGTTTTGCTTGCCGTTTGCGCCGGCGTGCCTTATTTATCGTTCGGTCGATAACACATCGCACTTCAAAGAGAATTACAAACTATTTTTTCGTACTTTGTTTCGTACCCAAAGAGTACTTAACCGTGTGATTTTGATTCCTTGTACAAGGCCATTCGGCCTCCGTTTTGCTTGCCGTTTGCGCCGGCGTGCCTTATTTATCGTTCGGTCGATAACACATCGTACTTTCAAAGAGAATTACAAACGTTTTTTTTCATACTTTGTTTTGTACCCATAGAGTACTTAACGGTGTGATTTTTGATTCCTTGTACAAGGCCATTCGACCTCCGTTTTGCTTGCGTTTGCGCCGGCGTGCCTTATTTATCGTTCGGTCGATATCACATCGTACTTCAAAGAGAATTACAAACGTTTTTTTTCGTTTTTTTTTTCGTACCCATAGAGTACTTAATCGTGTGATTTTTGATTCCTTGTACAAGGCCATTCTAGCCTCCGTTTTGCTTGCCGTTTGCGCCGGCGTGCCTTATTTATCGTTCGGTCGATAACACATCGCACTTCAAAGAGAATTACAAACGTATTTTTTTCGTACTTTGTTTCGTACCCATAGAGTACTTAATCGTGTGATTTTTGATTCCTTGTACAAGGCCATTCCGGCCTCCGTTTTGCTTGCGCGTTTGCGCCGGCGTGCCTTATTTATCGTTCGGTCGATATCACATCGCACTTCAAAGAGAATTACAATAGTTTTTTTCGTACTTTTTTTCGTACCCATTGAGTACTTAACCGGTGTGATTTTTGATTCCTTGTACAAGGCCATTCGCCTCCGTTTTGCTTGCCGTTTGTGCCGGCGTGCCTTATTTATCGTTCGGTCGATACACATCGTACTTCAAAGAGAATTACAAACGATTTTTTTCGTAATTTTTTCGTACCCATAGAGTACTTAACCGTGTGATTTTGATTCCTTGTACAAGGCCATTCGACCTCCGTTTTGCTTGCCGTTTGCGCCGGCGTGCCTTATTTATCGTTCGGTCGATATCACATCGTACTTCAAAGAGAATTACAAACGTTTTTTTTCGTACTTTTTTTCGTACCCATAGAGTACTTAATCGTGTGATTTTTGATTCCTTGTACAAGGCCATTCCGCCTCCGTTTTGCTTGCCGTTTGCGCCGGCGTGCCTTATTTATCGTTCGGTCGATAACACATCGCATACTTCAAAGAGAATTACAAACATTTTTTTTCGTACTTTTTTTGTACCCATAGAGTACTTAACGGTGTGATTTTTGATTCCTTGTACAAGGCCATTCGACCTCCGTTTTGCTTGCCGTTTGCGCCGGCGTGCCTTATTTATCGTTCGGTCGATACCACATCGCATTTCAAAGAGAATTACAAACGTTTTTTTTCGTACTTTTTTTCGTACCCATAGAGTACTTACCGTGTGATTTTTGATTCCTTGTACAAGGCCATTCTGGCCTCCGTTTTGCTTGCCGTTTGCGCCGGCGTGCCTTATTTATCGTTCTGGTCGATATCACATCAGTACTTCAAAGAGAATTACAAACGTTTTTTTCGTACTTTTTTCGTACCCATAGACTACTTAACGGTGTGATTTTTGATTCCTTGTACAAGGCCATTCTGGCCTCCGTTTTGCTTGCCGTTTGCGCCGGCGTGCCTTATTTATCGTTCTGGTCGATAACACATCAGCACTTCAATGAGAATTACAAACTATTTTTTTCGTACTTTGTTTCGTACCCAAAGAGTACTTAACTGTGTGATTTTGATTCCTTGTACAAGGCCATTCTGACCTCCGTTTTGCTTGCCGTTTGCGCCGGCGTGCCTTATTTATCGTTCGGTCGATACCACATCGCACTTCAAAGAGAATTACAAACGTTTTTTTTCGTACTTTTTTTCGTACCCATAGAGTACTTAACCGTGTGATTTTTGATTCCTTGTACAAGGCCATTCTGGCCTCCGTTTTGCTTGCCGTTTGCGCCGGCGTGCCTTATTTATCGTTCTGGTCGATAACACATCAGTACTTCAAAGAGAATTACAAACATTTTTTTTCGTAGTTTTTTTGTACCCATAGAGTATTTAACGGTGTGATTTTTGATTCCTTGTACAAGGCCATTCTGACCTCCGTTTTGCTTGCCGTTTGCGCCGGCGTACCTTATTTATCGTTCTGGTCGATACCACATCAGTACTTCAAAGAGAATTACAAACGTTTTTTTTCGTACTTTTTTTCGTACCCATAAAGTACTTAACTGTGTGATTTTTGATTCCTTGTACAAGGCCATTCGGCCTCCGTTTTGCTTGCCGTTTGCGCCGGCGTGCCTTATTTATCGTTCGGTCGATATCACATCGTACATTTCAAAGAGAATTACAAACTTTTTTTTTTCGTACTTTTTTTCGTACCCATAGAGTACTTAACCGTGTGATTTTTGATTCCTTGTACAAGGCCATTCTCGGCCTCCGTTTTGCTTGCCGTTTGCGCCGGCGTGCCTTATTTATCGTTCGGTCGATAACACATCGCACTTCAAAGAGAATTACAAACGTTTTTTTCGTACTTTTTTTGTACCCATAGAGTACTTAACGGTGTGATTTTTGATTCCTTGTACAAGGCCATTCGACCTCCGTTTTGCTTGCCGTTTGCGCCGGCGTGCCTTATTTATCGTTCGGTCGATACCACATCGCATTTCAAAGAGAATTACAAACATTTTTTTCGTACTTTTTTTCGTACCCATAGAGTACTTAATCGTGTGATTTTTGATTCCTTGTACAAGGCCATTCTCGCCTCCGTTTTGCTTGCCGTTTGCGCCGGCGTGCCTTATTTATCGTTCGGTCGATATCACATCGCACTTCAAAGAGAATTACAAACATTTTTTTTCGTACTTTTTTTCGTACCCATAGAGTACTTAACCGTGTGATTTTTGATTCCTTGTACAAGGCCATTCTCGCCTCCGTTTTGCTTGCCGTTTGCGCCGGCGTGCCTTATTTATCGTTCGGTCGATATCACATCGTACTTCAAAGAGAATTACAAACGTTTTTTTTCGTACTTTTTTCGTACCCATAGAGTACTTAACCGTGTGATTTTTGATTCCTTGTACAAGGCCATTCTCGACCTCCGTTTTGCTTGCCGTTTGCGCCGGCGTGCCTTATTTATCGTTCGGTCGATACCACATCGCACTTCAAAGAGAATTACAAACGTTTTTTTCGTACTTTTTTTCGTACCCATAGAGTACTTAACCGTGTGATTTTTGATTCCTTGTACAAGGCCATTCTCGCCTCCGTTTTGCTTGCCGTTTGCGCCGGCGTGCCTTATTTATCGTTCGGTCGATATCACATCGTACTTCAAAGAGAATTACAAACGTTTTTTTTCGTACTTTTTTTGTACCCATAGAGTACTTAACGGTGTGATTTTTGATTCCTTGTACAAGGCCATTCGGCCTCCGTTTTGCTTGCCGTTTGCGCCGGCGTGCCTTATTTATCGTTCGGTCGATACACACACGTATTTCAAAGAGAATTACAAACGTTTTTTTTCGTACTTTTTTTGTACCCATAGAGTACTTAACGGTGTGATTTTTGATTCCTTGTACAAGGCCATTCCGACCTCCGTTTTGCTTGCCGTTTGCGCCGGCGTGCCTTATTTATCGTTCGGTCGATATCACATCGCATTTTCAAAGAGAATTACAAACGTTTTTTTTTCGTACTTTTTTTCGTACCCATAGAGTACTTAACCGTGTGATTTTTGATTCCTTGTACAAGGCCATTCTCGGCCTCCGTTTTGCTTGCCGTTTGCGCCGGCGTGCCTTATTTATCGTTCGGTCGATATCACATCGCATTTCAAAGAGAATTACAAACGTTTTTTTCGTACTTTTTTTCGTACCCATAGAGTACTTAACGGTGTGATTTTTGATTCCTTGTACAAGGCCATTCGACCTCCGTTTTGCTTGCCGTTTGCGCCGGCGTGCCTTATTTATCGTTCGGTCGATATCACATCGCACTTCAAAGAGAATTACAAACGTTTTTTTTCGTACTTTTTTTCGTACCCATAGAGTACTTAATCGTGTGATTTTTGATTCCTTGTACAAGGCCATTCTCGCCTCCGTTTTGCTTGCCGTTTGCGCCGGCGTGCCTTATTTATCGTTCGGTCGATAACACATCGTACTTCAAAGAGAATTACAAACGTTTTTTTTCGTAGTTTTTTTGTACCCATAGAGTACTTAACGGTGTGATTTTTGATTCCTTGTACAAGGCCATTCCGACCTCCGTTTTGCTTGCCGTTTGCGCCGGCGTGCCTTATTTATCGTTCGGTCGATACCACATCGTACTTCAAAGAGAATTACAAACGTTTTTTTTCGTACTTTTTTTCGTACCCATAGAGTACTTAACCGTGTGATTTTTGATTCCTTGTACAAGGCCATTCTCGCCTCCGTTTTGCTTGCCGTTTGCGCCGGCGTGCCTTATTTATCGTTCGGTCGATATCACATCGCACTTCAAAGAGAATTACAAACGTTTTTTTTCGTACTTTTTTTCGTACCCATAGAGTACTTAACCGTGTGATTTTTGATTCCTTGTACAAGGCCATTCTCGCCTCCGTTTTGCTTGCCGTTTGCGCCGGCGTGCCTTATTTATCGTTCGGTCGATAACACATCGTACTTCAAAGAGAATTACAAACGTTTTTTTTCGTACTTTTTTTGTACCCATAGAGTACTTAACGGTGTGATTTTTGATTCCTTGTACAAGGCCATTCTCGACCTCCGTTTTGCTTGCCGTTTGCGCCGGCGTGCCTTATTTATCGTTCGGTCGATATCATCACATCGTATTTCAAAGAGAATTACAAACGTTTTTTTTCGTACTTTTTTTCGTACCCATAGAGTACTTAACCGTGTGATTTTTGATTCCTTGTACAAGGCCATTCGCCTCCGTTTTGCTTGCCGTTTGCGCCGGCGTGCCTTATTTATCGTTCGGTCGATATCACATCGTACTTCAAAGAGAATTACAAACGTTTTTTTCGTACTTTTTTTCGTACCCATAGAGTACTTAACGTGTGATTTTTGATTCCTTGTACAAGGCCATTCTCGCCTCCGTTTTGCTTGCCGTTTGCGCCGGCGTGCCTTATTTATCGTTCGGTCGATATCACATCGTACTTCAAAGAGAATTACAAACGATTTTTTTCGTACTTTTTTTCGTACCCATAGAGTACTTAACTGTGTGATTTTTGATTCCTTGTACAAGGCCATTCTCGACCTCCGTTTTGCTTGCCGTTTGCGCCGGCGTGCCTTATTTATCGTTCGGTCGATATCACATCGTATTTCAAAGAGAATTACAAACGTTTTTTTCGTACTTTTTTTCGTACCCATAGAGTACTTAATCGTGTGATTTTTGATTCCTTGTACAAGGCCATTCTCGACCTCCGTTTTGCTTGCCGTTTGCGCCGGCGTGCCTTATTTATCGTTCGGTCGATATCACATCGCACTTCAAAGAGAATTACAAACGTTTTTTTTCGTATTTTTTTTCGTACCCATAGAGTACTTAACCGTGTGATTTTTGATTCCTTGTACAAGGCCATTCTAGCCTCCGTTTTGCTTGCCGTTTGCGCCGGCGGGCCTTATTTATCGTTCGGTCGATATCACATCGTACTTCAAAGAGAATTACAAACGTTTTTTTTCGTACTTTTTTTCGTACCCATAGAGTACTTAACCGTGTGATTTTTGATTTCTTGTACAAGGCCATTCGACCTCCGTTTTGCTTGCCGTTTGCGCCGGCGTGCCTTATTTATCGTTCGGTCGATATCACATCGTACTTCAAAGAGAATTACAAACGTTTTTTTTCGTACTTTTTTTCGTACCCATAGAGTACTTAATCGTGTGATTTTTGATTCCTTGTACAAGGCCATTCGGCCTCCGTTTTGCTTGCCGTTTGCGCCGGCGTGCCTTATTTATCGTTCGGTCGATATCACATCGTACTTCAAAGAGAATTACAAACGTTTTTTTTTCGTACTTTTTTTCGTACCCATAGAGTACTTAACCGTGTGATTTTTGATTCCTTGTACAAGGCCATTCTCGCCTCCGTTTTGCTTGCCGTTTGCGCCGGCGTGCCTTATTTATCGTTCGGTCGATATCACATCGTATTTCAAAGAGAATTACAAACGTTTTTTTTCGTACTTTTTTTCGTACCCATAGAGTACTTAATCGTGTGATTTTTGATTCCTTGTACAAGGCCATTCGGCCTCCGTTTTGCTTGCCGTTTGCGCCGGCGTGCCTTATTTATCGTTCGGTCGATATCACATCGCATTTCAAAGAGAATTACAAACGTTTTTTTTCGTACTTTTTTTCGTACCCATAGAGTACTTAACCGTGTGATTTTTGATTCCTTGTACAAGGCCATTCGCCTCCGTTTTGCTTGCCGTTTGCGCCGGCGTGCCTTATTTATCGTTCGGTCGATATCACATCGCATTTCAAAGAGAATTACAAACGTTTTTTTTCGTACTTTTTTTCGTACCCATAGAGTACTTAACCGTGTGATTTTTGATTCCTTGTACAAGGCCATTCTCGGCCTCCGTTTTGCTTGCCGTTTGCGCCGGCGTGCCTTATTTATCGTTCGGTCGATATCACATCGTATTTCAAAGAGAATTACAAACGTTTTTTTTCGTACTTTTTTTCGTACCCATAGAGTACTTAATCGTGTGATTTTTGATTCCTTGTACAAGGCCATTCTCGCCTCCGTTTTGCTTGCCGTTTGCGCCGGCGTGCCTTATTTATCGTTCGGTCGATATCACATCGCACTTCAAAGAGAATTACAAACGTTTTTTTCGTACTTTTTTCGTACCCATAGAGTACTTAACGTGTGATTTTTGATTCCTTGTACAAGGCCATTCTCGCCTCCGTTTTGCTTGCCGTTTGCGCCGGCGTGCCTTATTTATCGTTCGGTCGATAACACATCGTATTTCAAAGAGAATTACAAACTATTTTTTTCGTACTTTGTTTCGTACCCATAGAGTACTTAATCGTGTGATTTTTGATTCCTTGTACAAGGCCATTCTCGACCTCCGTTTTGCTTGCCGTTTGCGCCGGCGTGCCTTATTTATCGTTCGGTCGATACCACATCGCATTTCAAAGAGAATTACAAACATTTTTTTTCGTACTTTTTTTCGTACCCATAGAGTACTTAATCGTGTGATTTTTGATTCCTTGTACAAGGCCATTCTCGCCTCCGTTTTGCTTGCCGTTTGCGCCGGCGTGCCTTATTTATCGTTCGGTCGATAACACATCGCACTTCAAAGAGAATTACAAACGTTTTTTTTCGTAGTTTGTTTTGTACCCATAGAGTATTTAACGGTGTGATTTTTGATTCCTTGTACAAGGCCATTCGACCTCCGTTTTGCTTGCCGTTTGCGCCGGCGTGCCTTATTTATCGTTCGGTCGATACCACATCGTACTTCAAAGAGAATTACAAACGTTTTTTTTTTCGTACTTTTTTTCGTACCCATAAAGTACTTAACCGTGTGATTTTTGATTCTTGTACAAGGCCATTCTCGCCTCCGTTTTGCTTGCCGTTTGCGCCGGCGTGCCTTATTTATCGTTCGGTCGATATCACATCGCGTACTTCAAAGAGAATTACAAACGTTTTTTTCGTACTTTTTTTCGTACCCATAGAGTACTTAACCGTGTGATTTTTGATTCCTTGTACAAGGCCATTCCGCCTCCGTTTTGCTTGCCGTTTGCGCCGGCGTGCCTTATTTATCGTTCGGTCGATATCACATCGCACTTCAAAGAGAATTACAAACGTTTTTTTCGTACTTTTTTTCGTACCCATAGAGTACTTAACGTGTGATTTTTGATTCCTTGTACAAGGCCATTCTCGACCTCCGTTTTGCTTGCCGTTTGCGCCGGCGTGCCTTATTTATCGTTCGGTCGATATCACATCGCACTTCAAAGAGAATTACAAACGTTTTTTTTCGTACTTTTTTTCGTACCCATAGAGTACTTAATCGTGTGATTTTTGATTCCTTGTACAAGGCCATTCTCGCCTCCGTTTTGCTTGCCGTTTGCGCCGGCGTGCCTTATTTATCGTTCGGTCGATATCACATCGCACTTCAAAGAGAATTACAAACGTTTTTTTTCGTACTTTTTTTCGTACCCATAGAGTACTTAACGGTGTGATTTTTGATTCCTTGTACAAGGCCATTCTCGGCCTCCGTTTTGCTTGCCGTTTGCGCCGGCGTGCCTTATTTATCGTTCGGTCGATATCACATCGTACTTCAAAGAGAATTACAAACGTTTTTTTTCGTACTTTTTTTCGTACCCATAGAGTACTTAACCGTGTGATTTTTGATTCCTTGTACAAGGCCATTCTCGACCTCCGTTTTGCTTGCCGTTTGCGCCGGCGTGCCTTATTTATCGTTCGGTCGATATCACATCGTACTTCAAAGAGAATTACAAACATTTTTTTTCGTACTTTTTTTCGTACCCATAGAGTACTTAACTCGTGTGATTTTTGATTCCTTGTACAAGGCCATTCTCGCCTCCGTTTTGCTTGCCGTTTGCGCCGGCGTGCCTTATTTATCGTTCGGTCGATATCACATCGTACTTCAAAGAGAATTACAAACGTTTTTTTTCGTACTTTTTTCGTACCCATAGAGTACTTAACGTGTGATTTTTGATTCCTTGTACAAGGCCATTCTCGCCTCCGTTTTGCTTGCCGTTTGCGCCGGCGTGCCTTATTTATCGTTCGGTCGATATCACATCGTACTTCAAAGAGAATTACAAACGTTTTTTTTCGTACTTTTTTTCGTACCCATAGAGTACTTAACCGTGTGATTTTTGATTCCTTGTACAAGGCCATTCCGGCCTCCGTTTTGCTTGCCGTTTGCGCCGGCGTGCCTTATTTATCGTTCGGTCGATATCACATCGCACTTCAAAGAGAATTACAAACGTTTTTTTCGTACTTTTTTTCGTACCCATAGAGTACTTAATCGTGTGATTTTTGATTCCTTGTACAAGGCCATTCGGCCTCCGTTTTGCTTGCCGTTTGCGCCGGCGTGCCTTATTTATCGTTCGGTCGATATCACATCGCATTTCAAAGAGAATTACAAACGTTTTTTTTCGTACTTTTTTTTCGTACCCATAGAGTACTTAACCGTGTGATTTTTGATTCCTTGTACAAGGCCATTCTCGCCTCCGTTTTGCTTGCCGTTTGCGCCGGCGTGCCTTATTTATCGTTCGGTCGATAACACATCGCACTTCAAAGAGAATTACAAACTATTTTTTTCGTACTTTGTTTCGTACCCAAAGAGTACTTAACTGTGTGATTTTGATTCCTTGTACAAGGCCATTCTGACCTCCGTTTTGCTTGCCGTTTGCGCCGGCGTGCCTTATTTATCGTTCTGGTCGATACCACATCAGTACTTCAAAGAGAATTACAAACGTTTTTTTTTCGTACTTTTTTTCGTACCCATAGAGTACTTAACTGTGTGATTTTTGATTCCTTGTACAAGGCCATTCTGGCCTCCGTTTTGCTTGCCGTTTGCGCCGGCGTGCCTTATTTATCGTTCGGTCGATAACACATCGCACTTCAAGAGAATTACAAACGTTTTTTTCGTAGTTTGTTTTGTACCCATAGAGTATTTAACGGTGTGATTTTTGATTCCTTGTACAAGGCCATTCTGACCTCCGTTTTGCTTGCCGTTTGCGCCGGCGTACCTTATTTATCGTTCTGGTCGATACCACACGTACTTCAAAGAGAATTACAAACGTTTTTTTTCGTACTTTTTTTCGTACCCATAAAGTACTTAATCGTGTGATTTTTGATTCCTTGTACAAGGCCATTTCGGCCTCCGTTTTGCTTGCCGTTTGCGCCGGCGTGCCTTATTTATCGTTCGGTCGATATCACATCGCATTTCAAAGAGAATTACAAACTTTTTTTTTCGTACTTTTTTTCGTACCCATAGAGTACTTAACCGTGTGATTTTTGATTCCTTGTACAAGGCCATTCTCGCCTCCGTTTTGCTTGCCGTTTGCGCCGGCGTGCCTTATTTATCGTTCGGTCGATAACACATCGTACTTCAAAGAGAATTACAAACGTTTTTTTTCGTACTTTTTTCGTACCCATAGAGTACTTAACGTGTGATTTTTGATTCCTTGTACAAGGCCATTCTCGACCTCCGTTTTGCTTGCCGTTTGCGCCGGCGTGCCTTATTTATCGTTCGGTCGATATCACATCGTACTTCAAAGAGAATTACAAACGTTTTTTTTCGTACTTTTTTTCGTACCCATAGAGTACTTAACGGTGTGATTTTTGATTCCTTGTACAAGGCCATTCTGGCCTCCGTTTTCCTTGCCGTTTGCGCCGGCGTGCCTTATTTATCGTTCTGGTCAATAACACATCAGTACTTCAAAGAGAATTACAAACATTTTTTTCGTACTTTGTTTTGTACCCATAGAGTACTTAACGGTGTGATTTTTGATTCCTTGTACAAGGCCATTCTGACCTCCGTTTTGCTTGTCGTTTGCGCCGGCGTGCCTTATTTATCGTTCGGTCGATATCACATCGCACTTCAAAGAGAATTACAAACGTTTTTTTTCGTACTTTTTTTCGTACCCATAGAGTACTTAACCGTGTGATTTTTGATTCCTTGTACAAGGCCATTCTGGCCTCCGTTTTGCTTGCCGTTTGCGCCGGCGTGCCTTATTTATCGTTCGGTCGATATCACATCGTACTTCAAAGAGAATTACAAACGTTTTTTTTCGTACTTTTTTTCGTACCCATAGAGTACTTAACGTGTGATTTTTGATTCCTTGTACAAGGCCATTCTCGCCTCCGTTTTGCTTGCCGTTTGCGCCGGCGTGCCTTATTTATCGTTCGGTCGATAACACATCGCACTTCAAAGAGAATTACAAACGTTTTTTTTCGTACTTTTTTTCGTACCCATAGAGTACTTAACCGTGTGATTTTTGATTCCTTGTACAAGGCCATTTCGACCTCCGTTTTGCTTGCCGTTTGCGCCGGCGTGCCTTATTTATCGTTCGGTCGATATCACATCGTACTTCAAAGAGAATTACAAACGTTTTTTTTCGTACTTTTTTTTCGTACCCATAGAGTACTTAACCGTGTGATTTTTGATTCCTTGTACAAGGCCATTCGGCCTCCGTTTTGCTTGCCGTTTGCGCCGGCGTGCCTTATTTATCGTTCGGTCGATATCACATCGCACTTCAAAGAGAATTACAAACGTTTTTTTTCGTACTTTTTTTCGTACCCATAGAGTACTTAACGGTGTGATTTTTGATTCCTTGTACAAGGCCATTCTCGACCTCCGTTTTGCTTGCCGTTTGCGCCGGCGTGCCTTATTTATCGTTCGGTCGATATCACATCGTACTTCAAAGAGAATTACAAACGTTTTTTTTCGTACTTTTTTTCGTACCCATAGAGTACTTAACCGTGTGATTTTTGATTCCTTGTACAAGGCCATTCGGCCTCCGTTTTGCTTGCCGTTTGCGCCGGCGTGCCTTATTTATCGTTCGGTCGATATCACATCGCATTTCAAAGAGAATTACAAACTTTTTTTTTCGTACTTTTTTTCGTACCCATAGAGTACTTAACCGTGTGATTTTTGATTCCTTGTACAAGGCCATTCTGACCTCCGTTTTGCTTGCCGTTTGCGCCGGCGTGCCTTATTTATCGTTCTGGTCGATATCACATCAGTACTTCAAAGAGAATTACAAACATTTTTTTCGTACTTTTTTCGTACCCATAGAGTACTTAACCGTGTGATTTTTGATTCCTTGTACAAGGCCATTCTGGCCTCCGTTTTGCTTGCCGTTTGCGCCGGCGTGCCTTATTTATCGTTCTGGTCGATATCACATCGTACTTCAAAGAGAATTACAAACGTTTTTTTTCGTACTTTTTTTCGTACCCATAGAGTACTTAACGTGTGATTTTTGATTCCTTGTACAAGGCCATTCGGCCTCCGTTTTGCTTGCCGTTTGCGCCGGCGTGCCTTATTTATCGTTCGGTCGATATCACATCGTACTTCAAAGAGAATTACAAACGTTTTTTTTCGTACTTTTTTTCGTACCCATAGAGTACTTAACCGTGTGATTTTTGATTCCTTGTACAAGGCCATTCCGACCTCCGTTTTGCTTGCCGTTTGCGCCGGCGTGCCTTATTTATCGTTCGGTCGATATCACATCGTACTTCAAAGAGAATTACAAACGTTTTTTTTCGTACTTTTTTTCGTACCCATAGAGTACTTAACTCGTGTGATTTTTGATTCCTTGTACAAGGCCATTCTCGCCTCCGTTTTGCTTGCCGTTTGCGCCGCCGCGTGCCTTATTTATCGTTCGGTCGATAACACATCGTACTTCAAAGAGAATTACAAACTTTTTTTTTCGTATTTTTTTTCGTACCCATAGAGTACTTAACGTGTGATTTTTGATTCCTTGTACAAGGCCATTCTCGCCTCCGTTTTGCTTGCCGTTTGCGCCGGCGTGCCTTATTTATCGTTCGGTCGATATCACATCGTACTTCAAAGAGAATTACAAACGTTTTTTTCGTACTTTTTTCGTACCCATAGAGTACTTAACGGTGTGATTTTTGATTCCTTGTACAAGGCCATTTCGCCTCCGTTTTGCTTGCCGTTTGCGCCGGCGTGCCTTATTTATCGTTCGGTCGATAACACATCGCACTTCAAAGAGAATTACAAACTATTTTTTTCGTACTTTGTTTCGTACCCAAAGAGTACTTAATCGTGTGATTTTTGATTCCTTGTACAAGGCCATTCTCGACCTCCGTTTTGCTTGCCGTTTGCGCCGGCGTGCCTTATTTATCGTTCGGTCGATATCACATCGTACTTCAAAGAGAATTACAAACGTTTTTTTTTCGTACTTTTTTTCGTACCCATAGAGTACTTAACCGTGTGATTTTTGATTCCTTGTACAAGGCCATTCGGCCTCCGTTTTGCTTGCCGTTTGCGCCGGCGTGCCTTATTTATCGTTCGGTCGATATCACATCGTACTTCAAAGAGAATTACAAACGTTTTTTTTCGTACTTTTTTTCGTACCCATAGAGTACTTAACCGTGTGATTTTTGATTCCTTGTACAAGGCCATTCTCGACCTCCGTTTTGCTTGCCGTTTGCGCCGGCGTGCCTTATTTATCGTTCGGTCGATATCACATCGCACTTCAAAGAGAATTACAAACGTTTTTTTTCGTACTTTTTTTCGTACCCATAGAGTACTTAATCGTGTGATTTTTGATTCCTTGTACAAGGCCATTCTCGGCCTCCGTTTTGCTTGCCGTTTGCGCCGGCGTGCCTTATTTATCGTTCGGTCGATATCACATCGCATTTCAAAGAGAATTACAAACGTTTTTTTTCGTACTTTTTTTCGTACCCATAGAGTACTTAATCGTGTGATTTTTGATTCCTTGTACAAGGCCATTCTCGCCTCCGTTTTGCTTGCCGTTTGCGCCGGCGTGCCTTATTTATCGTTCGGTCGATATCACATCGTACTTCAAAGAGAATTACAAACGTTTTTTTCGTACTTTTTTTCGTACCCATAGAGTACTTAACTCGTGTGATTTTTGATTCCTTGTACAAGGCCATTCGACCTCCGTTTTGCTTGCCGTTTGCGCCGGCGTGCCTTATTTATCGTTCGGTCGATATCACATCGTACTTCAAAGAGAATTACAAACATTTTTTTTCGTACTTTTTTTCGTACCCATAGAGTACTTAACGTGTGATTTTTGATTCCTTGTACAAGGCCATTCTCGCCTCCGTTTTGCTTGCCGTTTGCGCCGGCGTGCCTTATTTATCGTTCGGTCGATATCACATCGTACTTCAAAGAGAATTACAAACGTTTTTTTTCGTACTTTTTTTCGTACCCATAGAGTACTTAACCGTGTGATTTTTGATTCCTTGTACAAGGCCATTCGACCTCCGTTTTGCTTGCCGTTTGCGCCGGCGTGCCTTATTTATCGTTCGGTCGATATCACATCGTACTTCAAAGAGAATTACAAACGTTTTTTTTCGTACTTTTTTTCGTACCCATAAGAGTACTTAACCGTGTGATTTTTGATTCCTTGTACAAGGCCATTCTCGGCCTCCGTTTTGCTTGCCGTTTGCGCCGGCGTGCCTTATTTATCGTTCGGTCGATATCACATCGTACTTCAAAGAGAATTACAAACGTTTTTTTCGTACTTTTTTTCGTACCCATAGAGTACTTAACTCGTGTGATTTTTGATTCCTTGTACAAGGCCATTCTCGCCTCCGTTTTGCTTGCCGTTTGCGCCGGCGTGCCTTATTTATCGTTCGGTCGATATCACATCGTACTTCAAAGAGAATTACAAACGTTTTTTTTCGTACTTTTTTCGTACCCATAGAGTACTTAACGTGTGATTTTTGATTCCTTGTACAAGGCCATTCGGCCTCCGTTTTGCTTGCCGTTTGCGCCGGCGTGCCTTATTTATCGTTCGGTCGATATCACATCGTACTTCAAAGAGAATTACAAACGTTTTTTTTTCGTACTTTTTTTCGTACCCATAGAGTACTTAACGTGTGATTTTTGATTCCTTGTACAAGGCCATTCTCGCCTCCGTTTTGCTTGCCGTTTGCGCCGGCGTGCCTTATTTATCGTTCGGTCGATATCACATCGTACTTCAAAGAGAATTACAAACGTTTTTTTTCGTACTTTTTTTCGTACCCATAGAGTACTTAACGGTGTGATTTTTGATTCCTTGTACAAGGCCATTCTCGCCTCCGTTTTGCTTGCCGTTTGCGCCGGCGTGCCTTATTTATCGTTCGGTCGATATCACATCGTACTTCAAAGAGAATTACAAACGTTTTTTTTCGTACTTTTTTTCGTACCCATAGAGTACTTAACCGTGTGATTTTTGATTCCTTGTACAAGGCCATTTCGACCTCCGTTTTGCTTGCCGTTTGCGCCGGCGTGCCTTATTTATCGTTCGGTCGATATCACATCGTACTTCAAAGAGAATTACAAACGTTTTTTTTCGTACTTTTTTTCGTACCCATAGAGTACTTAATCGTGTGATTTTTGATTCCTTGTACAAGGCCATTCGGCCTCCGTTTTGCTTGCCGTTTGCGCCGGCGTGCCTTATTTATCGTTCGGTCGATATCACATCGTACTTCAAAGAGAATTACAAACGTTTTTTTCGTAATTTTTTCGTACCCATAGAGTACTTAACGTGTGATTTTTGATTCCTTGTACAAGGCCATTCTCGACCTCCGTTTTGCTTGCCGTTTGCGCCGGCGTGCCTTATTTATCGTTCGGTCGATACCACATCGTACTTCAAAGAGAATTACAAACGTTTTTTTTCGTACTTTTTTTCGTACCCATAGAGTACTTAACCGTGTGATTTTTGATTCCTTGTACAAGGCCATTCTCGCCTCCGTTTTGCTTGCCGTTTGCGCCGGCGTGCCTTATTTATCGTTCGGTCGATATCACATCGTACTTCAAAGAGAATTACAAACGTTTTTTAACGTACTTTTTTCGTACCCAATAGAGTACTTAACGGTGTGATTTTTGATTCCTTGTACAAGGCCATTCGGCCTCCGTTTTGCTTGCCGTTTGCGCCGGCGTGCCTTATTTATCGTTCGGTCGATAACACATCGTACTTCAAGAGAATTACAAAGTATTTTTTTTTTCGTACTTTGTTTCGTACCCAAAGAGTACTTAACCGTGTGATTTTGATTCCTTGTACAAGGTCATTCTGACCTCCGTTTTGCTTGCCGTTTGCGCCGGCGTGCCTTATTTATCGTTCTGGTCGATACCACATCAGTACTTCAAAGAGAATTACAAACGATTATTTTCGTACTTTGTTTCGTACCCATAGAGTACTTAACTCGTGTGATTTTTGATTCCTTGTACAAGGCCATTTTGACCTCCGTTTTGTTTGCCGTTTGCGCCGGCGTGCCTTATTTATCGTTCTGGTCGATACCACATCAGTACTTCAAAGACAATTACAAACGTTTTTTTTCTTACTTTTTTTCGTACACATAGAGTACTTAGCCGTGTGATTTTTGATTCCTTGTACAAGGCCATTCGCCCTCCGTTTTGCTTGCCGTTTGCGCCGGCGTGCCTTATTTATCGTTCGGTCGATAACACATCGTACTTCAAAGAGAATTACAAACGTTTTTTTTCGTACTTTTTTTGTACCCATAGAGTACTTAACGGTGTGATTTTTGATTCCTTGTACAAGGCCATTCGACCTCCGTTTTGCTTGCCGTTTGCGCCGGCGTGCCTTATTTATCGTTCGGTCGATATCACATCGTACTTCAAAGAGAATTACAAACGTTTTTTTTCGTACTTTTTTTCGTACCCATAGAGTACTTAATCGTGTGATTTTTGATTCCTTGTACAAGGCCATTCGGCCTCCGTTTTGCTTGCCGTTTGCGCCGGCGTGCCTTATTTATCGTTCGGTCGATATCACATCGTACTTCAAAGAGAATTACAAACTTTTTTTTTCGTACTTTTTTCGTACCCATAGAGTACTTAACCGTGTGATTTTTGATTCCTTGTACAAGGCCATTCTTGCCTCCGTTTTGCTTGCCGTTTGCGCCGGCGTGCCTTATTTATCGTTCGGTCGATATCACATCGTACTTCAAAGAGAATTACAAACGTTTTTTTTCGTACTTTTTTCGTACCCATAGAGTACTTAACGTGTGATTTTTGATTCCTTGTACAAGGCCATTCGGCCTCCGTTTTGCTTGCCGTTTGCGCCGGCGTGCCTTATTTATCGTTCGGTCGATATCACATCGTACTTCAAAGAGAATTACAAACGTTTTTTTTCGTACTTTTTTCGTACCCATAGAGTACTTAACCGTGTGATTTTTGATTCCTTGTACAAGGCCATTTCGGCCTCCGTTTTGCTTGCCGTTTGCGCCGGCGTGCCTTATTTATCGTTCGGTCGATATCACATCGTACTTCAAAGAGAATTACAAACGTTTTTTTTTCGTACTTTTTTTCGTACCCATAGAGTACTTAATCGTGTGATTTTTGATTCCTTGTACAAGGCCATTCTCGATCTCCGTTTTGCTTGCCGTTTGCGCCGGCGTGCCTTATTTATCGTTCGGTCGATATCACATCGTACTTCAAAGAGAATTACAAACGTTTTTTTTCGTACTTTTTTTCGTACCCATAGAGTACTTAACCGTGTGATTTTTGATTCCTTGTACAAGGCCATTCTCGCCTCCGTTTTGCTTGCCGTTTGCGCCGGCGTGCCTTATTTATCGTTCGGTCGATATCACATCGTACTTCAAAGAGAATTACAAACGTTTTTTTTCGTACTTTTTTTCGTACCCATAGAGTACTTAACCGTGTGATTTTTGATTTCTTGTACAAGGCCATTCTCGCCTCCGTTTTGCTTGCCGTTTGCGCCGGCGTGCCTTATTTATCGTTCGGTCGATATCACATCGTACTTCAAAGAGAATTACAAACGTTTTTTTCGTACTTTTTTTCGTACCCATAGAGTACTTAACCGTGTGATTTTTGATTCCTTGTACAAGGCCATTCGGCCTCCGTTTTGCTTGCCGTTTGCGCCGGCGTGCCTTATTTATCGTTCGGTCGATATCACATCGTACTTCAAAGAGAATTACAAACGTTTTTTTTCGTACTTTTTTTCGTACCCATAGAGTACTTAACCGTGTGATTTTTGATTCCTTGTACAAGGCCATTCGACCTCCGTTTTGCTTGCCGTTTGCGCCGGCGTGCCTTATTTATCGTTCGGTCGATATCACATCGTACTTCAAAGAGAATTACAAACGTTTTTTTTCGTACTTTTTTTCGTACCCATAGAGTACTTAACCGTGTGATTTTTGATTCCTTGTACAAGGCCATTCGGCCTCCGTTTTGCTTGCCGTTTGCGCCGGCGTGCCTTATTTATCGTTCGGTCGATATCACACATCGTACTTCAAAGAGAATTACAAACGTTTTTTTTTTTTTTTCGTACTTTTTTCGTACCCATAGAGTACTTAACCGTGTGATTTTTGATTCCTTGTACAAGGCCATTCTCGCCTCCGTTTTGCTTGCCGTTTGCGCCGGCGTGCCTTATTTATCGTTCGGTCGATATCACATCGTACTTCAAAGAGAATTACAAACGTTTTTTTTCGTACTTTTTTTCGTACCCATAGAGTACTTAACTCGTGTGATTTTTGATTCCTTGTACAAGGCCATTCTCGCCTCCGTTTTGCTTGCCGTTTGCGCCGGCGTGCCTTATTTATCGTTCGGTCGATATCACATCGTACTTCAAAGAGAATTACAAACGTTTTTTTTCGTACTTTTTTTCGTACCCATAGAGTACTTAACCGTGTGATTTTTGATTCCTTGTACAAGGCCATTCTCGCCTCCGTTTTGCTTGCCGTTTGCGCCGGCGTGCCTTATTTATCGTTCGGTCGATATCACATCGTACTTCAAAGAGAATTACAAACGTTTTTTTTCGTACTTTTTTTCGTACCCATAGAGTACTTAACTCGTGTGATTTTTGATTCCTTGTACAAGGCCATTCGCCTCCGTTTTGCTTGCCGTTTGCGCCGGCGTGCCTTATTTATCGTTCGGTCGATATCACATCGTACTTCAAAGAGAATTACAAACGTTTTTTTCGTACTTTTTTTCGTACCCATAGAGTACTTAACCGTGTGATTTTTGATTCCTTGTACAAGGCCATTCGCCTCCGTTTTGCTTGCCGTTTGCGCCGGCGTGCCTTATTTATCGTTCGGTCGATATCACATCGTACTTCAAAGAGAATTACAAACGTTTTTTTTCGTACTTTTTTTCGTACCCATAGAGTACTTAACCGTGTGATTTTTGATTCCTTGTACAAGGCCATTCTCGCCTCCGTTTTGCTTGCCGTTTGCGCCGGCGTGCCTTATTTATCGTTCGGTCGATATCACATCGTACTTCAAAGAGAATTACAAACGTTTTTTTTCGTACTTTTTTTCGTACCCATAGAGTACTTAACCGTGTGATTTTTGATTCCTTGTACAAGGCCATTCGGCCTCCGTTTTGCTTGCCGTTTGCGCCGGCGTGCCTTATTTATCGTTCGGTCGATATCACATCGTACTTCAAAGAGAATTACAAACGTTTTTTTTCGTACTTTTTTTCGTACCCATAGAGTACTTAACCGTGTGATTTTTGATTCCTTGTACAAGGCCATTCGGCCTCCGTTTTGCTTGCCGTTTGCGCCGGCGTGCCTTATTTATCGTTCGGTCGATATCACATCGTACTTCAAAGAGAATTACAAACGTTTTTTTTCGTACTTTTTTTCGTACCCATAGAGTACTTAACGTGTGATTTTTGATTCCTTGTACAAGGCCATTCGGCCTCCGTTTTGCTTGCCGTTTGCGCCGGCGTGCCTTATTTATCGTTCGGTCGATATCACATCGTACTTCAAAGAGAATTACAAACGATTTTTTTCGTACTTTTTTTCGTACCCATAGAGTACTTAATCGTGTGATTTTTGATTCCTTGTACAAGGCCATTCTCGCCTCCGTTTTGCTTGCCGTTTGCGCCGGCGTGCCTTATTTATCGTTCGGTCGATATCACATCGTACTTCAAAGAGAATTACAAACGTTTTTTTTCGTACTTTTTTTCGTACCCATAGAGTACTTAACCGTGTGATTTTTGATTCCTTGTACAAGGCCATTCGGCCTCCGTTTTGCTTGCCGTTTGCGCCGGCGTGCCTTATTTATCGTTCGGTCGATATCACATCGTACTTCAAAGAGAATTACAAACGTTTTTTTTCGTACTTTTTTTTCGTACCCATAGAGTACTTAACGTGTGATTTTTGATTCCTTGTACAAGGCCATTCTCGCCTCCGTTTTGCTTGCCGTTTGCGCCGGCGTGCCTTATTTATCGTTCGGTCGATATCACATCGTACTTCAAAGAGAATTACAAACGTTTTTTTCGTACTTTTTTTCGTACCCATAGAGTACTTAACCGTGTGATTTTTGATTCCTTGTACAAGGCCATTCTGGCCTCCGTTTTGCTTGCCGTTTGCGCCGGCGTGCCTTATTTATCGTTCTGGTCGATATCACATCAGTACTTCAAAGAGAATTACAAACGTTTTTTAACGTACTTTTTTTTCGTACCAATAGAGTACTTAACGGTGTGATTTTTGATTCCTTGTACAAGGCCATTCTGGCCTCCGTTTTGCTTGCCGTTTGCGCTGGCGTGCCTTATTTATCGTTCTGGTCGATAACACATCAGTACTTCAATGAGAATTACAAAGTATTTTTTTCGTACTTTGTTTCGTACCCAAAGAGTACTTAATTGTGTGATTTTGATTCCTTGTACAAGGTCATTCTGACCTCCGTTTTGCTTGCCGTTTGCGCCGGCGTGCCTTATTTATCGTTCTGGTCGATACCACATCGTACTTCAAAGAGAATTACAAACGATTATTTTCGTACTTTGTTTCGTACCCATAGAGTACTTAACTGTGTGATTTTTGATTCCTTGTACAAGGCCATTCTGACCTCCGTTTTGTTTGCCGTTTGCGCCGGCGTGCCTTATTTATCGTTCTGGTCGATACCACATCAGTACTTCAAAGACAATTACAAACGTTTTTTTTCGTACTTTTTTTCGTACACATAGAGTACTTAGCCGTGTGATTTTTGATTCCTTGTACAAGGCCATTCTCGCCTCCGTTTTGCTTGCCGTTTGCGCCGGCGTGCCTTATTTATCGTTCGGTCGATAACACATCGTACTTCAAAGAGAATTACAAACGTTTTTTTTCGTACTTTGTTTTGTACCCATAGAGTACTTAACGGTGTGATTTTTGATTCCTTGTACAAGGCCATTCGACCTCCGTTTTGCTTGCCGTTTGCGCCGGCGTGCCTTATTTATCGTTCGGTCGATATCACATCGTACTTCAAAGAGAATTACAAACGTTTTTTTTCGTACTTTTTTTCGTACCCATAGAGTACTTAACCGTGTGATTTTTGATTCCTTGTACAAGGCCATTCGGCCTCCGTTTTGCTTGCCGTTTGCGCCGGCGTGCCTTATTTATCGTTCGGTCGATATCACATCGTACTTCAAAGAGAATTACAAACGTTTTTTTTCGTACTTTTTTTCGTACCCATAGAGTACTTAACTCGTGTGATTTTTGATTCCTTGTACAAGGCCATTCGGCCTCCGTTTTGCTTGCCGTTTGCGCCGGCGTGCCTTATTTATCGTTCGGTCGATATCACATCGTACTTCAAAGAGAATTACAAACGTTTTTTTTCGTTTTTTTTTCGTACCCATAGAGTACTTAACCGTGTGATTTTTGATTCCTTGTACAAGGCCATTCGGCCTCCGTTTTGCTTGCCGTTTGCGCCGGCGTGCCTTATTTATCGTTCGGTCGATATCACATCGTACTTCAAAGAGAATTACAAACGTTTTTTTTCGTACTTTTTTTCGTACCCATAGAGTACTTAACCGTGTGATTTTTGATTCCTTGTACAAGGCCATTTCGGCCTCCGTTTTGCTTGCCGTTTGCGCCGGCGTGCCTTATTTATCGTTCGGTCGATATCACATCGTACTTCAAAGAGAATTACAAACGTTTTTTTTCGTACTTTTTTTCGTACCCATAGAGTACTTAACGTGTGATTTTTGATTCCTTGTACAAGGCCATTCGGCCTCCGTTTTGCTTGCCGTTTGCGCCGGCGTGCCTTATTTATCGTTCGGTCGATATCACATCGTACTTCAAAGAGAATTACAAACGTTTTTTTTCGTACTTTTTTTCGTACCCATAGAGTACTTAATCGTGTGATTTTTGATTCCTTGTACAAGGCCATTCGGCCTCCGTTTTGCTTGCCGTTTGCGCCGGCGTGCCTTATTTATCGTTCGGTCGATATCACATCGTACTTCAAAGAGAATTACAAACGTTTTTTTTCGTACTTTTTTTCGTACCCATAGAGTACTTAACCGTGTGATTTTTGATTCCTTGTACAAGGCCATTCGGCCTCCGTTTTGCTTGCCGTTTGCGCCGGCGTGCCTTATTTATCGTTCGGTCGATACCACATCGTACTTCAAAGAGAATTACAAACGTTTTTTTTCGTACTTTTTTTTCGTACCCATAGAGTACTTAACTCGTGTGATTTTTGATTCCTTGTACAAGGCCATTCTCGCCTCCGTTTTGCTTGCCGTTTGCGCCGGCGTGCCTTATTTATCGTTCGGTCGATATCACATCGTACTTCAAAGAGAATTACAAACGTTTTTTTTCGTACTCTTTTTTTCGTACCAATAGAGTACTTAACGGTGTGATTTTTGATTCCTTGTACAAGGCCATTCGGCCTCCGTTTTGCTTGCCGTTTGCGCCGGCGTGCCTTATTTATCGTTCGGTCGATAACACATCGTACTTCAATGAGAATTACAAAGTATTTTTTTCGTACTTTGTTTCGTACCCAAAGAGTACTTAACTGTGTGATTTTGATTCCTTGTACAAGGTCATTCTGACCTCCGTTTTGCTTGCCGTTTGCGCCGGCGTGCCTTATTTATCGTTCGGTCGATACCACATCGTACTTCAAAGAGAATTACAAACGATTTTTTCGTACTTTGTTTCGTACCCATAGAGTACTTAACTCGTGTGATTTTTGATTCCTTGTACAAGGCCATTCGACCTCCGTTTTGTTTGCCGTTTGCGCCGGCGTGCCTTATTTATCGTTCGGTCGATATCACATCGTACTTCAAAGAGAATTACAAACGTTTTTTTTTCGTACTTTTTTTCGTACACATAGAGTACTTAACTGTGTGATTTTTGATTCCTTGTACAAGGCCATTCGCCCTCCGTTTTGCTTGCCGTTTGCGCCGGCGTGCCTTATTTATCGTTCGGTCGATAACACATCGTACTTCAAAGAGAATTACAAACGTTTTTTTTCGTACTTTTTTTGTACCCATAGAGTACTTAACGGTGTGATTTTTGATTCCTTGTACAAGGCCATTCGACCTCCGTTTTGCTTGCCGTTTGCGCCGGCGTGCCTTATTTATCGTTCGGTCGATATCACATCGTACTTCAAAGAGAATTACAAACGTTTTTTTTCGTACTTTTTTTCGTACCCATAGAGTACTTAACCGTGTGATTTTTGATTCCTTGTACAAGGCCATTTCGGCCTCCGTTTTGCTTGCCGTTTGCGCCGGCGTGCCTTATTTATCGTTCGGTCGATATCACATCACGTACTTCAAAGAGAATTACAAACGTTTTTTTTCGTACTTTTTTTCGTACCCATAGAGTACTTAACCGTGTGATTTTTGATTCCTTGTACAAGGCCATTCGCCTCCGTTTTGCTTGCCGTTTGCGCCGGCGTGCCTTATTTATCGTTCGGTCGATAACACATCGTACTTCAAAGAGAATTACAAACGTTTTTTTTCGTACTTTTTTCGTCGTACCCATAGAGTACTTAACCGTGTGATTTTTGATTCCTTGTACAAGGCCATTCGACCTCCGTTTTGCTTGCCGTTTGCGCCGGCGTGCCTTATTTATCGTTCGGTCGATATCACATCGTACTTCAAAGAGAATTACAAACGTTTTTTTCGTACTTTTTTTCGTACCCATAGAGTACTTAACCGTGTGATTTTTGATTCCTTGTACAAGGCCATTCGGCCTCCGTTTTGCTTGCCGTTTGCGCCGGCGTGCCTTATTTATCGTTCGGTCGATATCACATCGTACTTCAAAGAGAATTACAAACGTTTTTTTTCGTACTTTTTTTCGTACCCATAGAGTACTTAACGTGTGATTTTTGATTCCTTGTACAAGGCCATTCTCGGCCTCCGTTTTGCTTGCCGTTTGCGCCGGCGTGCCTTATTTATCGTTCGGTCGATATCACATCGTACTTCAAAGAGAATTACAAACGTATTTTTTTCGTACTTTTTTTCGTACCCAAGAGTACTTAACCGTGTGATTTTTGATTCCTTGTACAAGGCCATTTCGACCTCCGTTTTGCTTGCCGTTTGCGCCGGCGTGCCTTATTTATCGTTCGGTCGATATCACATCGTACTTCAAAGAGAATTACAAACGTTTTTTTTCGTACTTTTTTCGTACCCATAGAGTACTTAACCGTGTGATTTTTGATTCCTTGTACAAGGCCATTTCGCCTCCGTTTTGCTTGCCGTTTGCGCCGGCGTGCCTTATTTATCGTTCGGTCGATATCACATCGTACTTCAAAGAGAATTACAAACGTTTTTTTTCGTACTTTTTTTCGTACCCATAGAGTACTTAATCGTGTGATTTTTGATTCCTTGTACAAGGCCATTCGGCCTCCGTTTTGCTTGCCGTTTGCGCCGGCGTGCCTTATTTATCGTTCGGTCGATATCACATCGTACTTCAAAGAGAATTACAAACGTTTTTTTTCGTACTTTTTTTGTACCCATAGAGTACTTAACGTGTGATTTTTGATTCCTTGTACAAGGCCATTCGACCTCCGTTTTGCTTGCCGTTTGCGCCGGCGTGCCTTATTTATCGTTCGGTCGATATCACATCGGTACTTCAAAGAGAATTACAAACGTTTTTTTTCGTACTTTTTTTCGTACCCATAGAGTACTTAATCGTGTGATTTTTGATTCCTTGTACAAGGCCATTCGGCCTCCGTTTTGCTTGCCGTTTGCGCCGGCGTGCCTTATTTATCGTTCGGTCGATATCACATCGTACTTCAAAGAGAATTACAAACGTTTTTTTTCGTACTTTTTTTCGTACCCATAGAGTACTTAATCGTGTGATTTTTGATTCCTTGTACAAGGCCATTCGGCCTCCGTTTTGCTTGCCGTTTGCGCCGGCGTGCCTTATTTATCGTTCGGTCGATAACACATCGTACTTCAAAGAGAATTACAAACGTTATTTTTTTCGTACTTTTTTTCGTACCCAAAGAGTACTTAACGTGTGATTTTTGATTCCTTGTACAAGGCCTTTCGGCCTCCGTTTTGCTTGCCGTTTGCGCCGGCGTGCCTTATTTATCGTTCGGTCGATATCACATCGTACTTCAAAGAGAATTACAAACGTTTTTTTTCGTACTTTTTTTCGTACCCATAGAGTACTTAACGTGTGATTTTTGATTCCTTGTACAAGGCCATTCGGCCTCCGTTTTGCTTGCCGTTTGCGCCGGCGTGCCTTATTTATCGTTCGGTCGATATCACATCGTACTTCAAAGAGAATTACAACGTTTTTTTTCGTACTTTTTTTCGTACCCAAAGAGTACTTAACTCGTGTGATTTTTGATTCCTTGTACAAGGCCATTTCGACCTCCGTTTTGCTTGCCGTTTGCGCCGGCGTGCCTTATTTATCGTTCGGTCGATATCACATCGTACTTCAAAGAGAATTACAAACGATTTTTTCGTACTTTTTTTCGTACCCATAGAGTACTTAACGTGTGATTTTTGATTCCTTGTACAAGGCCATTCGGCCTCCGTTTTGTTTGCCGTTTGCGCCGGCGTGCCTTATTTATCGTTCGGTCGATACCACATCGTACTTCAAAGAGAATTACAAACGTTTTTTTTCGTACTTTTTTTCGTACCCATAGAGTACTTAACTCGTGTGATTTTTGATTCCTTGTACAAGGCCATTCGCCTCCGTTTTGCTTGCCGTTTGCGCCGGCGTGCCTTATTTATCGTTCGGTCGATATCACATCGTACTTCAAAGAGAATTACAAACGTTTTTTTTCGTACTTTTTTTCGTACCCATAGAGTACTTAACGGTGTGATTTTTGATTCCTTGTACAAGGCCATTCGCCTCCGTTTTGCTTGCCGTTTGCGCCGGCGTGCCTTATTTATCGTTCGGTCGATATCACATCGTACTTCAAAGAGAATTACAAACGTTTTTTTTCGTACTTTTTTTCGTACCCATAGAGTACTTAATCGTGTGATTTTTGATTCCTTGTACAAGGCCATTCGGCCTCCGTTTTGCTTGCCGTTTGCGCCGGCGTGCCTTATTTATCGTTCGGTCGATATCACATCGTACTTCAAAGAGAATTACAAACGTTTTTTTCGTACTTTTTTTCGTACCCATAGAGTACTTAATCGTGTGATTTTTGATTCCTTGTACAAGGCCATTCGGCCTCCGTTTTGCTTGCCGTTTGCGCCGGCGTGCCTTATTTATCGTTCGGTCGATAACACATCGTACTTCAAAGAGAATTACAAACTTTTTTTTCGTACTTTTTTTTCGTACCCATAGAGTACTTAACTGTGTGATTTTTGATTCCTTGTACAAGGCCATTTCGGCCTCCGTTTTGCTTGCCGTTTGCGCCGGCGTGCCTTATTTATCGTTCGGTCGATATCACATCGTACTTCAAAGAGAATTACAAACGTTTTTTTTCGTACTTTTTTTCGTACCCATAGAGTACTTAACTCGTGTGATTTTTGATTCCTTGTACAAGGCCATTCGGGCCTCCGTTTTGCTTGCCGTTTGCGCCGGCGTGCCTTATTTATCGTTCGGTCGATATCACATCGTACTTCAAAGAGAATTACAAACGTTTTTTCGTACTTTTTTTCGTACCCATAGAGTACTTAACGTGTGATTTTTGATTCCTTGTACAAGGCCATTCGGCCTCCGTTTTGCTTGCCGTTTGCGCCGGCGTGCCTTATTTATCGTTCGGTCGATATCACATCGTACTTCAAAGAGAATTACAAACGTTTTTTTCGTACTTTTTTTCGTACCCAGTAGAGTACTTAACCGTGTGATTTTTGATTCCTTGTACAAGGCCATTCGGCCTCCGTTTTGCTTGCCGTTTGCGCCGGCGTGCCTTATTTATCGTTCGGTCGATATCACATCGTACTTCAAAGAGAATTACAAACGTTTTTTTTTCGTACTTTTTTTCGTACCCATAGAGTACTTAACTCGTGTGATTTTTGATTCCTTGTACAAGGCCATTTCGCCTCCGTTTTGCTTGCCGTTTGCGCCGGCGTGCCTTATTTATCGTTCGGTCGATATCACATCGTACTTCAAAGAGAATTACAAAAATTTTTTTTCGTACTTTTTTTCGTACCCATAGAGTACTTAACCGTGTGATTTTTGATTCCTTGTACAAGGCCATTTCGCCTCCGTTTTGCTTGCCGTTTGCGCCGGCGTGCCTTATTTATCGTTCGGTCGATATCACATCGTACTTCAAAGAGAATTACAAACGTTTTTTTTCGTACTTTTTTCGTACCCATAGAGTACTTAACGGTGTGATTTTTGATTCCTTGTACAAGGCCATTCGGCCTCCGTTTTGCTTGCCGTTTGCGCCGGCGTGCCTTATTTATCGTTCGGTCGATATCACATCGTACTTCAAAGAGAATTACAAACGTTTTTTTCGTACTTTTTTTCGTACCCATAGAGTACTTAACCGTGTGATTTTTGATTCCTTGTACAAGGCCATTCGGCCTCCGTTTTGCTTGCCGTTTGCGCCCGCGTGCCTTATTTATCGTTCGGTCGATATCACATCGTACTTCAAAGAGAATTACAAACGTTTTTTTTCGTACTTTTTTTCGTACCCATAGAGTACTTAACCGTGTGATTTTTGATTCCTTGTACAAGGCCATTTCGACCTCCGTTTTGCTTGCCGTTTGCGCCGGCGTGCCTTATTTATCGTTCGGTCGATATCACATCGTACTTCAAAGAGAATTACAAACGTTTTTTTTCGTACTTTTTTTCGTACCCATAGAGTACTTAAGTGTGTGATTTTTGATTCCTTGTACAAGGCCATTCTGGCCTCCGTTTTGCTTGCCGTTTGCGCCGGCGTGCCTTATTTATCGTTCTGGTCGATATCACATCAGTACTTCAAAGAGAATTACAAACGTTTTTTTAACGTACTCTTTTTCGTACCAATAGAGTACTTAACGGTGTGATTTTTGATTCCTTGTACAAGGCCATTCTGGCCTCCGTTTTGCTTGCCGTTTGCGCCGGCGTGCCTTATTTATCGTTCTGGTCGATAACACATCAGTACTTCAATGAGAATTACAAAGTATTTTTTTCGTACTTTGTTTCGTACCCAAAGAGTACTTAATTGTGTGATTTTGATTCCTTGTACAAGGCCATTCTGACCTCCGTTTTGCTTGCCGTTTGCGCCGGCGTGCCTTATTTATCGTTCTGGTCGATACCACATCAGTACTTCAAAGAGAATTACAAACGATTATTTTCGTACTTTGTTTCGTACCCATAGAGTACTTAATCGTGTGATTTTTGATTCCTTGTACAAGGCCATTCGACCTCCGTTTTGTTTGCCGTTTGCGCCGGCGTGCCTTATTTATCGTTCGGTCGATACCACATCGTACTTCAAAGAGAATTACAAACGTTTTTTTTTCGTACTTTTTTTCGTACCCATAGAGTACTTAGCCGTGTGATTTTTGATTCCTTGTACAAGGCCATTCGGCCTCCGTTTTGCTTGCCGTTTGCGCCGGCGTGCCTTATTTATCGTTCGGTCGATAACACATCGTACTTCAAAGAGAATTACAAACGTTTTTTTTCGTACTTTTTTCGTACCCATAGAGTACTTAACGGTGTGATTTTTGATTCCTTGTACAAGGCCATTCGACCTCCGTTTTGCTTGCCGTTTGCGCCGGCGTGCCTTATTTATCGTTCGGTCGATATCACATCGTACTTCAAAGAGAATTACAAACTTTTTTTTTCGTACTTTTTTTCGTACCCATAGAGTACTTACCGTGTGATTTTTGATTCCTTGTACAAGGCCATTCGGCCTCCGTTTTGCTTGCCGTTTGCGCCGGCGTGCCTTATTTATCGTTCGGTCGATATCACATCGTACTTCAAAGAGAATTACAAACGTTTTTTTTCGTACTTTTTTTCGTACCCATAGAGTACTTAACGTGTGATTTTTGATTCCTTGTACAAGGCCATTCGGCCTCCGTTTTGCTTGCCGTTTGCGCCGGCGTGCCTTATTTATCGTTCGGTCGATATCACATCGTACTTCAAAGAGAATTACAAACGTTTTTTTTCGTACTTTTTTTCGTACCCATAGAGTACTTAACCGTGTGATTTTTGATTCCTTGTACAAGGCCATTCGGCCTCCGTTTTGCTTGCCGTTTGCGCCGGCGTGCCTTATTTATCGTTCGGTCGATATCACATCGTACTTCAAAGAGAATTACAAACGACTTTTTTTTTTTCGTACTTTTTTTCGTACCCATAGAGTACTTAACCGTGTGATTTTTGATTCCTTGTACAAGGCCATTCGCCTCCGTTTTGCTTGCCGTTTGCGCCGGCGTGCCTTATTTATCGTTCGGTCGATATCACATCGTACTTCAAAGAGAATTACAAACGTTTTTTTTCGTACTTTTTTCGTACCCATAGAGTACTTAACGGTGTGATTTTTGATTCCTTGTACAAGGCCATTCGCCTCCGTTTTGCTTGCCGTTTGCGCCGGCGTGCCTTATTTATCGTTCGGTCGATATCACATCGTACTTCAAAGAGAATTACAAACATTTTTTTTCGTACTTTTTTTCGTACCCATAGAGTACTTAACCGTGTGATTTTTGATTCCTTGTACAAGGCCATTCGGCCTCCGTTTTGCTTGCCGTTTGCGCCGGCGTGCCTTATTTATCGTTCGGTCGATATCACATCGTACTTCAAAGAGAATTACAAACGTTTTTTTTCGTACTTTTTTTCGTACCCATAGAGTACTTAACCGTGTGATTTTTGATTCCTTGTACAAGGCCATTCGGCCTCCGTTTTGCTTGCCGTTTGCGCCGGCGTGCCTTATTTATCGTTCGGTCGATATCACATCGTACTTCAAAGAGAATTACAAACGTTTTTTTTCGTACTTTTTTTCGTACCCATAGAGTACTTAACCGTGTGATTTTTGATTCCTTGTACAAGGCCATTCGGCCTCCGTTTTGCTTGCCGTTTGCGCCGGCGTGCCTTATTTATCGTTCGGTCGATATCACATCGTACTTCAAAGAGAATTACAAACGTTTTTTTTCGTACTTTTTTTCGTACCCATAGAGTACTTAACCGTGTGATTTTTGATTCCTTGTACAAGGCCATTCGGCCTCCGTTTTGCTTGCCGTTTGCGCCGGCGTGCCTTATTTATCGTTCGGTCGATATCACATCGTACTTCAAAGAGAATTACAAACGTTTTTTTTCGTACTTTTTTCGTACCCATAGAGTACTTAACGTGTGATTTTTGATTCCTTGTACAAGGCCATTCGACCTCCGTTTTGCTTGCCGTTTGCGCCGGCGTGCCTTATTTATCGTTCGGTCGATATCACATCGTACTTCAAAGAGAATTACAAACGTTTTTTTTCGTATTTTTTTTCGTACCCATAGAGTACTTAACTCGTGTGATTTTTGATTCCTTGTACAAGGCCATTCGGCCTCCGTTTTGCTTGCCGTTTGCGCCGGCGTGCCTTATTTATCGTTCGGTCGATATCACATCGTACTTCAAAGAGAATTACAAACGTTTTTTTTCGTACTTTTTTTCGTACCCATAGAGTACTTAACGGTGTGATTTTTGATTCCTTGTACAAGGCCATTCGGCCTCCGTTTTGCTTGCCGTTTGCGCCGGCGTGCCTTATTTATCGTTCGGTCGATATCACATCGTACTTCAAAGAGAATTACAAACGTTTTTTTTCGTACTTTTTTTTTCGTACCCATAGAGTACTTAGCGTGTGATTTTTGATTCCTTGTACAAGGCCATTCGGCCTCCGTTTTGCTTGCCGTTTGCGCCGGCGTGCCTTATTTATCGTTCGGTCGATATCACATCGTACTTCAAAGAGAATTACAAACGTTTTTTTTCGTACTTTTTTCGTACCCATAGAGTACTTAACGTGTGATTTTTGATTCCTTGTACAAGGCCATTCGGCCTCCGTTTTGCTTGCCGTTTGCGCCGGCGTGCCTTATTTATCGTTCGGTCGATATCACATCGTACTTCAAAGAGAATTACAAACGTTTTTTTTCGTACTTTTTTTCGTGCGTACCCATAGAGTACTTAAGCGTGTGATTTTTGATTCCTTGTACAAGGCCATTCGACCTCCGTTTTGCTTGCCGTTTGCGCCGGCGTGCCTTATTTATCGTTCGGTCGATATCACATCGTACTTCAAAGAGAATTACAAACGTTTTTTTCGTACTTTTTTCGTACCCATAGAGTACTTAACGTGTGATTTTTGATTCCTTGTACAAGGCCATTCGACCTCCGTTTTGTTTGCCGTTTGCGCCGGCGTGCCTTATTTATCGTTCGGTCGATATCACATCGTACTTCAAAGAGAATTACAAACGTTTTTTTTCGTACTTTTTTTCGTACCCATAGAGTACTTAGCCGTGTGATTTTTGATTCCTTGTACAAGGCCATTTCGCCTCCGTTTTGCTTGCCGTTTGCGCCGGCGTGCCTTATTTATCGTTCGGTCGATAACACATCGTACTTCAAAGAGAATTACAAACGTTTTTTTTCGTACTTTTTTTCGTACCCATAGAGTACTTAACGGTGTGATTTTTGATTCCTTGTACAAGGCCATTCGCCTCCGTTTTGCTTGCCGTTTGCGCCGGCGTGCCTTATTTATCGTTCGGTCGATATCACATCGTACTTCAAAGAGAATTACAAACGTTTTTTTTTCGTACTTTTTTTCGTACCCATAGAGTACTTAAGCGTGTGATTTTTGATTCCTTGTACAAGGCCATTTCGGCCTCCGTTTTGCTTGCCGTTTGCGCCGGCGTGCCTTATTTATCGTTCGGTCGATATCACATCGTACTTCAAAGAGAATTACAAACGTTTTTTTTCGTACTTTTTTTCGTACCCATAGAGTACTTAATCGTGTGATTTTTGATTCCTTGTACAAGGCCATTCGGCCTCCGTTTTGCTTGCCGTTTGCGCCGGCGTGCCTTATTTATCGTTCGGTCGATATCACATCGTACTTCAAAGAGAATTACAAACGTTTTTTTTCGTACTTTTTTTCGTACCCATAGAGTACTTAACCGTGTGATTTTTGATTCCTTGTACAAGGCCATTCGGCCTCCGTTTTGCTTGCCGTTTGCGCCGGCGTGCCTTATTTATCGTTCGGTCGATATCACATCGTACTTCAAAGAGAATTACAAACGTTTTTTTTTCGTACTTTTTTTCGTACCCATAGAGTACTTAACCGTGTGATTTTTGATTCCTTGTACAAGGCCATTCGGCCTCCGTTTTGCTTGCCGTTTGCGCCGGCGTGCCTTATTTATCGTTCGGTCGATATCACATCGTACTTCAAAGAGAATTACAAACGTTTTTTTTTCGTACTTTTTTCGTACCCATAGAGTACTTAACCGTGTGATTTTTGATTCCTTGTACAAGGCCATTCGCCTCCGTTTTGCTTGCCGTTTGCGCCGGCGTGCCTTATTTATCGTTCGGTCGATATCACATCGTACTTCAAAGAGAATTACAAACGTTTTTTTTCGTACTTTTTTTCGTACCCATAGAGTACTTAATCGTGTGATTTTTGATTCCTTGTACAAGGCCATTCGGCCTCCGTTTTGCTTGCCGTTTGCGCCGGCGTGCCTTATTTATCGTTCGGTCGATATCACATCGTACTTCAAAGAGAATTACAAACGTTTTTTTTCGTACTTTTTTCGTACCCATAGAGTACTTAACGTGTGATTTTTGATTCCTTGTACAAGGCCATTCGGCCTCCGTTTTGCTTGCCGTTTGCGCCGGCGTGCCTTATTTATCGTTCGGTCGATATCACATCGTACTTCAAAGAGAATTACAAACGTTTTTTTTCGTACTTTTTTTCGTACCCATAGAGTACTTAACCGTGTGATTTTTGATTCCTTGTACAAGGCCATTCTCGGCCTCCGTTTTTTTGCTTGCCGTTTGCGCCGGCGTGCCTTATTTATCGTTCGGTCGATATCACATCGTACTTCAAAGAGAATTACAAACGTTTTTTTTCGTACTTTTTTTCGTACCCATAGAGTACTTAATCGTGTGATTTTTGATTCCTTGTACAAGGCCATTCGGCCTCCGTTTTGCTTGCCGTTTGCGCCGGCGTGCCTTATTTATCGTTCGGTCGATATCACATCGTACTTCAAAGAGAATTACAAACGTTTTTTTTCGTACTTTTTTTCGTACCCATAGAGTACTTAACGGTGTGATTTTTGATTCCTTGTACAAGGCCATTCGGCCTCCGTTTTGCTTGCCGTTTGCGCCGGCGTGCCTTATTTATCGTTCGGTCGATATCACATCGTACTTCAAAGAGAATTACAAACGTTTTTTTTCGTACGTTTTTTTTTTTTTCGTACCCATAGAGTACTTAACCGTGTGATTTTTGATTCCTTGTACAAGGCCATTCGGCCTCCGTTTTGCTTGCCGTTTGCGCCGGCGTGCCTTATTTATCGTTCGGTCGATATCACATCGTACTTCAAAGAGAATTACAAACGTTTTTTTTCGTACTTTTTTTCGTACCCATAGAGTACTTAACGGTGTGATTTTTGATTCCTTGTACAAGGCCATTTCGCCTCCGTTTTGCTTGCTTGCCGTTTGCGCCGGCGTGCCTTATTTATCGTTCGGTCGATATCACATCGTACTTCAAAGAGAATTACAAACGTTTTTTTTTTTCGTACTTTTTTTCGTACCCATAGAGTACTTAAGCGTGTGATTTTTGATTCCTTGTACAAGGCCATTCGGCCTCCGTTTTGCTTGCCGTTTGCGCCGGCGTGCCTTATTTATCGTTCGGTCGATATCACATCGTACTTCAAAGAGAATTACAAACGTTTTTTTTCGTACTTTTTTTCGTACCCATAGAGTACTTAACCGTGTGATTTTTGATTCCTTGTACAAGGCCATTCGGCCTCCGTTTTGCTTGCCGTTTGCGCCGGCGTGCCTTATTTATCGTTCGGTCGATATCACATCGTACTTCAAAGAGAATTACAAACGTTTTTTTTCGTACTTTTTTTCGTACCCATAGAGTACTTAACTCGTGTGATTTTTGATTCCTTGTACAAGGCCATTCGCCTCCGTTTTGCTTGCCGTTTGCGCCGGCGTGCCTTATTTATCGTTTCGGTCGATATCACATCGTACTTCAAAGAGAATTACAAACGATTTTTTTTCGTACTTTTTTCGTACCCATAGAGTACTTAGCCGTGTGATTTTTGATTCCTTGTACAAGGCCATTCGACCTCCGTTTTGTTTGCCGTTTGCGCCGGCGTGCCTTATTTATCGTTCGGTCGATACCACATCGTACTTCAAAGAGAATTACAAACGTTTTTTTTCGTACTTTTTTTCGTACACATAGAGTACTTAACCGTGTGATTTTTGATTCCTTGTACAAGGCCATTCCGCCTCCGTTTTGCTTGCCGTTTGCGCCGGCGTGCCTTATTTATCGTTCGGTCGATATCACATCGGTACTTCAAAGAGAATTACAAACGTTTTTTTTCGTACTTTTTTTCGTACCCATAGAGTACTTAACGGTGTGATTTTTGATTCCTTGTACAAGGCCATTCGCCTCCGTTTTGCTTGCCGTTTGCGCCGGCGTGCCTTATTTATCGTTCGGTCGATATCACATCGTACTTCAAAGAGAATTACAAACGTTTTTTTTCGTACTTTTTTTCGTACCCATAGAGTACTTAACGTGTGATTTTTGATTCCTTGTACAAGGCCATTCGGCCTCCGTTTTGCTTGCCGTTTGCGCCGGCGTGCCTTATTTATCGTTCGGTCGATATCACATCGGTACTTCAAAGAGAATTACAAACGTTTTTTTTCGTACTTTTTTCGTACCCATAGAGTACTTAACCGTGTGATTTTTGATTCCTTGTACAAGGCCATTCGGCCTCCGTTTTGCTTGCCGTTTGCGCCGGCGTGCCTTATTTATCGTTCGGTCGATATCACATCGTACTTCAAAGAGAATTACAAAGTTTTTTTTCGTACTTTTTTTCGTACCCATAGAGTACTTAAGCGTGTGATTTTTGATTCCTTGTACAAGGCCATTCGCCTCCGTTTTGCTTGCCGTTTGCGCCGGCGTGCCTTATTTATCGTTCGGTCGATATCACATCGTACTTCAAAGAGAATTACAAACGATTTTTTTCGTACTTTTTTTCGTACCCATAGAGTACTTAACCGTGTGATTTTTGATTCCTTGTACAAGGCCATTCGGCCTCCGTTTTGCTTGCCGTTTGCGCCGGCGTGCCTTATTTATCGTTCGGTCGATATCACATCGTACTTCAAAGAGAATTACAAACGTTTTTTTTCGTACTTTTTTTCGTACCCATAGAGTACTTAAGCCGTGTGATTTTTGATTCCTTGTACAAGGCCATTTCGGCCTCCGTTTTGCTTGCCGTTTGCGCCGGCGTGCCTTATTTATCGTTCGGTCGATATCACATCGTACTTCAAAGAGAATTACAAACGTTTTTTTTCGTACTTTTTTCGTACCCATAGAGTACTTAACCGTGTGATTTTTGATTCCTTGTACAAGGCCATTCTCGACCTCCGTTTTGCTTGCCGTTTGCGCCGGCGTGCCTTATTTATCGTTCGGTCGATATCACATCGTACTTCAAAGAGAATTACAAACGTTTTTTTTCGTACTTTTTTTCGTACCCATAGAGTACTTAACCGTGTGATTTTTGATTCCTTGTACAAGGCCATTCGGCCTCCGTTTTGCTTGCCGTTTGCGCCGGCGTGCCTTATTTATCGTTCGGTCGATATCACATCGTACTTCAAAGAGAATTACAAACTTTTTTTTCGTACTTTTTTTCGTACCCATAGAGTACTTAACTCGTGTGATTTTTGATTCCTTGTACAAGGCCATTCGGCCTCCGTTTTGCTTGCCGTTTGCGCCGGCGTGCCTTATTTATCGTTCGGTCGATATCACATCGTACTTCAAAGAGAATTACAAACGTTTTTTTTCGTACTTTTTTTCGTACCCATAGAGTACTTAAGCGTGTGATTTTTGATTCCTTGTACAAGGCCATTCGGCCTCCGTTTTGCTTGCCGTTTGCGCCGGCGTGCCTTATTTATCGTTCGGTCGATATCACATCGTACTTCAAAGAGAATTACAACGTTTTTTTTCGTACTTTTTTTCGTACCCATAGAGTACTTAACGTGTGATTTTTGATTCCTTGTACAAGGCCATTCGGCCTCCGTTTTGCTTGCCGTTTGCGCCGGCGTGCCTTATTTATCGTTCGGTCGATAACACATCGGTACTTCAAGAGAATTACAAACGTTTTTTTTCGTACTTTTTTTCGTACCCAAAGAGTACTTAAGCGTGTGATTTTTGATTCCTTGTACAAGGCCATTCGGCCTCCGTTTTGCTTGCCGTTTGCGCCGGCGTGCCTTATTTATCGTTCGGTCGATATCACATCGTACTTCAAAGAGAATTACAAACGATTTTTTCGTACTTTTTTTCGTACCCATAGAGTACTTAACCGTGTGATTTTTGATTCCTTGTACAAGGCCATTCTGGCCTCGGTTTTGCTTGCCGTTTGCGCCGGCGTGCCTTATTTATCGTTCGGTCGATATCACATCGGTACTTCAAAGAGAATTACAAACGTTTTTTTTCGTACTTTTTTTCGTACCCATAGAGTACTTAAGCCTTGTGTGATTTTTGATTCCTTGTACAAGGCCATTCGCCTCCGTTTTGCTTGCCGTTTGCGCCGGCGTGCCTTATTTATCGTTCGGTCGATAACACATCGTACTTCAAAGAGAATTACAAACGTTTTTTTTCGTACTTTTTTCGTACCCAAGAGTACTTAAGCGTGTGATTTTTGATTCCTTGTACAAGGCCATTCGACCTCCGTTTTGCTTGCCGTTTGCGCCGGCGTGCCTTATTTATCGTTCGGTCGATACCACATCGGTACTTCAAAGAGAATTACAAACGATTTTTTTCGTACTTTTTTCGTACCCATAGAGTACTTAAGCGTGTGATTTTTGATTCCTTGTACAAGGCCATTCGCCTCCGTTTTGCTTGCCGTTTGCGCCGGCGTGCCTTATTTATCGTTCGGTCGATATCACATCGTACTTCAAAGAGAATTACAAACGTTTTTTTTCGTACTTTTTTTCGTACCCATAGAGTACTTAGCCGTGTGATTTTTGATTCCTTGTACAAGGCCATTTCGCCTCCGTTTTGCTTGCCGTTTGCGCCGGCGTGCCTTATTTATCGTTCGGTCGATATCACATCGTACTTCAAAGAGAATTACAAACGTTTTTTTTTTCGTACTTTTTTCGTACCCATAGAGTACTTAACGGTGTGATTTTTGATTCCTTGTACAAGGCCATTCGACCTCCGTTTTGCTTGCCGTTTGCGCCGGCGTGCCTTATTTATCGTTCGGTCGATATCACATCGGTACTTCAAAGAGAATTACAAACTTTTTTTTTCGTACTTTTTTTCGTACCCATAGAGTACTTAAGCGTGTGATTTTTGATTCCTTGTACAAGGCCATTCGGCCTCCGTTTTGCTTGCCGTTTGCGCCGGCGTGCCTTATTTATCGTTCGGTCGATATCACATCGGTACTTCAAAGAGAATTACAAACGTTTTTTTCGTACTTTTTTTCGTACCCATAGAGTACTTAAGCGTGTGATTTTTGATTCCTTGTACAAGGCCATTTCGGCCTCCGTTTTGCTTGCCGTTTGCGCCGGCGTGCCTTATTTATCGTTCGGTCGATATCACATCGGTACTTCAAAGAGAATTACAAACGTTTTTTTTCGTACTTTTTTTCGTACCCATAGAGTACTTAAGCGTGTGATTTTTGATTCCTTGTACAAGGCCATTTCGACCTCCGTTTTGCTTGCCGTTTGCGCCGGCGTGCCTTATTTATCGTTCGGTCGATATCACATCGGTACTTCAAAGAGAATTACAAACATTTTTTTTTTTCGTACTTTTTTTCGTACCCATAGAGTACTTAAGCGTGTGATTTTTGATTCCTTGTACAAGGCCATTTCGGCCTCCGTTTTGCTTGCCGTTTGCGCCGGCGTGCCTTATTTATCGTTCGGTCGATATCACATCGTACTTCAAAGAGAATTACAAACGTTTTTTCGTACTTTTTTCGTACCCATAGAGTACTTAACGGTGTGATTTTTGATTCCTTGTACAAGGCCATTCGGCCTCCGTTTTGCTTGCCGTTTGCGCCGGCGTGCCTTATTTATCGTTCGGTCGATATCACATCGTACTTCAAAGAGAATTACAAACGTTTTTTTTCGTACTTTTTTTCGTACCCAAAGAGTACTTAAGCGTGTGATTTTTGATTCCTTGTACAAGGCCATTTCGACCTCCGTTTTGCTTGCCGTTTGCGCCGGCGTGCCTTATTTATCGTTCGGTCGATATCACATCGTACTTCAAAGAGAATTACAAACGATTTTTTTCGTACTTTTTTTCGTACCCCCAGAGTACTTAAGCGTGTGATTTTTGATTCCTTGTACAAGGCCATTCGCCTCCGTTTTGCTTGCCGTTTGCGCCGGCGTGCCTTATTTATCGTTCGGTCGATATCACATCGTACTTCAAAGAGAATTACAAACGTTTTTTTTTTCGTACTTTTTTTCGTACCCATAGAGTACTTAACCGTGTGATTTTTGATTCCTTGTACAAGGCCATTCGGCCTCCGTTTTGCTTGCCGTTTGCGCCGGCGTGCCTTATTTATCGTTCGGTCGATATCACATCGTACTTCAAAGAGAATTACAAACGTTTTTTTTCGTACTTTTTTTCGTACCCATAGAGTACTTAACGGTGTGATTTTTGATTCCTTGTACAAGGCCATTCGGCCTCCGTTTTGCTTGCCGTTTGCGCCGGCGTGCCTTATTTATCGTTCGGTCGATATCACATCGTACTTCAAAGAGAATTACAAACGATTTTTTTTCGTACTTTTTTTCGTACCCATAGAGTACTTAAGCGTGTGATTTTTGATTCCTTGTACAAGGCCATTCGCCATTCGGCCTCCGTTTTGCTTGCCGTTTGCGCCGGCGTGCCTTATTTATCGTTCGGTCGATATCACATCGTACTTCAAAGAGAATTACAAACGTTTTTTTTTCGTACTTTTTTTTTTTCGTACCCATAGAGTACTTAAGCGTGTGATTTTTGATTCCTTGTACAAGGCCATTCGGCCTCCGTTTTGCTTGCCGTTTGCGCCGGCGTGCCTTATTTATCGTTCGGTCGATATCACATCGTACTTCAAAGAGAATTACAAACGTTTTTTTTTCGTACTTTTTTTTCGTACCCATAGAGTACTTAACGGTGTGATTTTTGATTCCTTGTACAAGGCCATTCGGCCTCCGTTTTGCTTGCCGTTTGCGCCGGCGTGCCTTATTTATCGTTCGGTCGATATCACATCGGTACTTCAAAGAGAATTACAAACGTTTTTTTTCGTACTTTTTTTCGTACCCAAAGAGTACTTAGCGTGTGATTTTGATTCCTTGTACAAGGCCATTCGACCTCCGTTTTGCTTGCCGTTTGCGCCGGCGTGCCTTATTTATCGTTCGGTCGATACCACATCGGTACTTCAAAGAGAATTACAAACGATTTTTTCGTACTTTTTTCGTACCCATAGAGTACTTAAGCGTGTGATTTTTGATTCCTTGTACAAGGCCATTCGACCTCCGTTTTGCTTGCCGTTTGCGCCGGCGTGCCTTATTTATCGTTCGGTCGATATCACATCGTACTTCAAAGAGAATTACAAACGTTTTTTTTCGTACTTTTTTTCGTACCCATAGAGTACTTAAGCGTGTGATTTTTGATTCCTTGTACAAGGCCATTCGGCCTCCGTTTTGCTTGCCGTTTGCGCCGGCGTGCCTTATTTATCGTTCGGTCGATATCACATCGGTACTTCAAAGAGAATTACAAACGTTTTTTTTCGTACTTTTTTCGTACCCATAGAGTACTTAACGGTGTGATTTTTGATTCCTTGTACAAGGCCATTCGCCTCCGTTTTGCTTGCCGTTTGCGCCGGCGTGCCTTATTTATCGTTCGGTCGATATCACATCGGTACTTCAAAGAGAATTACAAACGTTTTTTTTTCGTACTTTTTTTCGTACCCATAAGAGTACTTAAGCGTGTGATTTTTGATTCCTTGTACAAGGCCATTCGGCCTCCGTTTTGCTTGCCGTTTGCGCCGGCGTGCCTTATTTATCGTTCGGTCGATATCACATCGGTACTTCAAAGAGAATTACAAACGTTTTTTTTCGTACTTTTTTTTCGTACCCATAGAGTACTTAACCGTGTGATTTTTGATTCCTTGTACAAGGCCATTCGCCTCCGTTTTGCTTGCCGTTTGCGCCGGCGTGCCTTATTTATCGTTCGGTCGATATCACATCGTACTTCAAAGAGAATTACAAACGTTTTTTTTCGTACTTTTTTTCGTACCCATAGAGTACTTAAGCGTGTGATTTTTGATTCCTTGTACAAGGCCATTCGGCCTCCGTTTTGCTTGCCGTTTGCGCCGGCGTGCCTTATTTATCGTTCGGTCGATATCACATCGTACTTCAAAGAGAATTACAAAACGTACCTTATTTATTTTTTTCGTACTTTTTTTCGTACCCATAGAGTACTTAAGCGTGTGATTTTTGATTCCTTGTACAAGGCCATTCGGCCTCCGTTTTGCTTGCCGTTTGCGCCGGCGTGCCTTATTTATCGTTCGGTCGATATCACATCGGTACTTCAAAGAGAATTACAAACGTTTTTTTTCGTACTTTTTTTCGTACCCATAGAGTACTTAACGGTGTGATTTTTGATTCCTTGTACAAGGCCATTCTGGCCTCCGTTTTGCTTGCCGTTTGCGCCGGCGTGCCTTATTTATCGTTCTGGTCGATAACACATCAGTACTTCAAAGAGAATTACAAACTATTTTTTTCGTACTTTGTTTCGTACCCAAAGAGTACTTAACGCGTGTGATTTTGATTCCTTGTACAAGGCCATTCGACCTCCGTTTTGCTTGCCGTTTGCGCCGGCGTGCCTTATTTATCGTTCGGTCGATACCACATCGGTACTTCAAAGAGAATTACAAACGTTTTTTTTCGTACTTTTTTTCGTACCCATAGAGTACTAACCGTGTGATTTTTGATTCCTTGTACAAGGCCATTCTCGGCCTCCGTTTTGCTTGCCGTTTGCGCCGGCGTGCCTTATTTATCGTTCGGTCGATACACATCGTACTTCAAAGAGAATTACAAACGTTTTTTTTCGTAGTTTGTTTTGTACCCATAGAGTACTTAACGGTGTGATTTTTGATTCCTTGTACAAGGCCATTCGACCTCCGTTTTGCTTGCCGTTTGCGCCGGCGTGCCTTATTTATCGTTCGGTCGATACCACATCGTACTTCAAAGAGAATTACAAACGTTTTTTTTCGTACTTTTTTTCGTACCCATAAAGTACTTAAGCGTGTGATTTTTGATTCCTTGTACAAGGCCATTTCGGCCTCCGTTTTGCTTGCCGTTTGCGCCGGCGTGCCTTATTTATCGTTCTGGTCGATATCACATCAGTACTTCAAAGAGAATTACAAACGTTTTTTTCGTACTTTTTTTCGTACCAATAGAGTACTTAACGGTGTGATTTTTGATTCCTTGTACAAGGCCATTCTGGCCTCCGTTTTGCTTGCCGTTTGCGCCGGCGTGCCTTATTTATCGTTCTGGTCGATAACACATCAGTACTTCAAAGAGAATTACAAAGTATTTTTTTCGTACTTTGTTTCGTACCCAAAGAGTACTTAACTGTGTGATTTTGATTCCTTGTACAAGGCCATTCTGACCTCCGTTTTGCTTGCCGTTTGCGCCGGCGTGCCTTATTTATCGTTCTGGTCGATACCACATCAGTACTTCAAAGAGAATTACAAACGATTTTTTTCGTACTTTTTTCGTACCCATAGAGTACTTAAGTGTGTGATTTTTGATTCCTTGTACAAGGCCATTCTGACCTCCGTTTTGTTTGCCGTTTGCGCCGGCGTGCCTTATTTATCGTTCTGGTCGATACCACATCAGTACTTCAAAGAAAATTACAAACGTTTTTTTCGTACTTTTTTTCGTACACATAGAGTACTTAGCGTTTGTGTGATTTTTTTTCCTTGTACAAGGCCATTACGCCTCCGTTTTGCTTGCCGTTTGCGCCGGCGTGCCTTATTTATCGTTCGGTCGATATCACATCGGTACTTCAAAGAGAATTACAAACGTTTTTTTTCGTACTTTTTTTCGTACCCATAGAGTACTTAACGGTGTGATTTTTGATTCCTTGTACAAGGCCATTCGACCTCCGTTTTGCTTGCCGTTTGCGCCGGCGTGCCTTATTTATCGTTCGGTCGATATCACATCGTACTTCAAAGAGAATTACAAACGTTTTTTTTTCGTACTTTTTTTCGTACCCATAGAGTACTTAAGCGTGTGATTTTTGATTCCTTGTACAAGGCCATTTCGGCCTCCGTTTTGCTTGCCGTTTGCGCCGGCGTGCCTTATTTATCGTTCGGTCGATATCACATCGGTACTTCAAAGAGAATTACAAACGTTTTTTTTTCGTACTTTTTCGTACCCATAGAGTACTTAACGTGTGATTTTTGATTCCTTGTACAAGGCCATTCGGCCTCCGTTTTGCTTGCCGTTTGCGCCGGCGTGCCTTATTTATCGTTCGGTCGATATCACATCGGTACTTCAAGAGAATTACAAACGTTTTTTTTCGTACTTTGTTTCGTACCCATAGAGTACTTAAGCGTGTGATTTTTGATTCCTTGTACAAGGCCATTCGGCCTCCGTTTTGCTTGCCGTTTGCGCCGGCGTGCCTTATTTATCGTTCGGTCGATATCACATCGGTACTTCAAAGAAAGAGAATTACAAACGTTTTTTTTCGTACTTTTTTTCGTACCCATAGAGTACTTAGCGTGTGATTTTTGATTCCTTGTACAAGGCCATTCGGCCTCCGTTTTGCTTGCCGTTTGCGCCGGCGTGCCTTATTTATCGTTCGGTCGATATCACATCGGTACTTCAAAGAGAATTACAAACGTTTTTTTCGTACTTTTTTCGTACCCATAGAGTACTTAACGGTGTGATTTTTGATTCCTTGTACAAGCCATTCGGCCTCCGTTTTGCTTGCCGTTTGCGCCGGCGTGCCTTATTTATCGTTCGGTCGATATCACATCGGTACTTCAAAGAGAATTACAAACGTATTTTTTTTCGTACTTTTTTCGTACCCAAAGAGTACTTAAGCGTGTGATTTTTGATTCCTTGTACAAGGCCATTCGGCCTCCGTTTTGCTTGCCGTTTGCGCCGGCGTGCCTTATTTATCGTTCGGTCGATATCACATCGGTACTTCAAAGAGAATTACAAACGATTTTTTTCGTACTTTTTTTCGTACCCATAGAGTACTTAAGCGTGTGATTTTTGATTCCTTGTACAAGGCCATTCGACCTCCGTTTTGCTTGCCGTTTGCGCCGGCGTGCCTTATTTATCGTTCGGTCGATATCACATCGGTACTTCAAAGAGAATTACAAACGTTTTTTTTCGTACTTTTTTTCGTACCCATAGAGTACTTAGCGTTTGTGTGATTTTTGATTCCTTGTACAAGGCCATTCGGCCTCCGTTTTGCTTGCCGTTTGCGCCGGCGTGCCTTATTTATCGTTCGGTCGATATCACATCGGTACTTCAAAGAGAATTACAAACGTTTTTTTTCGTACTTTTTTTCGTACCCATAGAGTACTTAACGGTGTGATTTTTGATTCCTTGTACAAGGCCATTTCGACCTCCGTTTTGCTTGCCGTTTGCGCCGGCGTGCCTTATTTATCGTTCGGTCGATATCACATCGGTACTTCAAAGAG